>JAHHFK020003833.1:0-265501 GCA_024533555.2 Aedes koreicus
GTCAATCGTTTTCTCATTCAACTTCCGATAATCAATGACAAGACGCCATTTCTTTTTGCCGGATGCGTCCAGTTTCTTAGGAACTATCCAGACGGGTGACGTCCACGGGCTGTTCGAAGGTCTAATAATACCTTGGTCGAGCATTTTAGAAATCTGTCGCTGAACTTCCTCTCTGTGACAGAAAGGGTAGCGGTATGATTTCGTGTGAATTGGTATGTCGTCACGTGTTGTAATTCTATGTTTGATTGCGTTTGTGAAGGTCAATTGCTGTCCTTCCATAAAGAAAATATTATCGTAGTCTGCAATCATTTTTAATAAGTTGGTTTTTTCTTCGATATTTAAATGATCAAGTCTCAACTGATCAAAAAGTGGTTTTCTATTAAACTCGTTTTCCTCGTCTTGAGTTGGTTCCTCTAAAGAGAAGTTATTAAGTTCGGCTTCCAGAGGCTCGTCAATTTCTAATTTTGTAGGTTCATTTTTCAGGTTTGTTACAATTGCAAGAAAACGTTTATCTGTACAACTGTAAATTCCAGTTGGTAGTAATATGTCTGGGGTTAAAAGAATATCATTCTCGAGAAAAAAGTCTCCGTCATTCAACATTGAAGGTAGACTCAACACTTTAGATTCATTGGAATTAAATTGAGCCACTGTTTTTTCTGGGTATTTACGTGACATTTGTATTACGCCAGTGGGGAATTTTAGTTTATTTTCTGTTGTCAGAATATCAGCTTTCATCGTACGCAAGGTTTCGTATCCGATGAGGCCGTCGAAAAAATTATGGAAGTCAAACACGTAAAAGATTTGTTTGTTCGAACCCGGTACGCTTGGAAATGGGTTGAATTCTGCAAATTTATTAACAAGATGCGTACCTGATACATTTCTTATTCTCATGGCCTGTGTGAAACGGCACTTTTCATAATTAACGTGTTTTGTACTGATGTAGTTTTTGTTTGCACCAGTGTCAATCAAAAACTTCAGTGGTCCTTTGCTAGTAAGAATTTTTACATATGGTAGGAAATTATTTATCTCTTCCTTAGTACTTCCGCCATTAAATGAAAATTTATCTCATCGGTATCACAAGCTACTTCTTCATTCCTTTCTAATTCTGCTGAACCCGATATACAAGGGATGGGTTCAGTGTCGGGGGCTTCGTCATAATATTGATGTGTTTCATCGTATTCGTAGTGGGGCTCATAAGGCTCATAAAAATCTTCACCCTCATGATAGTTTATCACGCGGGGTCTATTTATATAATTTATCTGCTTTGACCTTACAGATGGATCGACCTCCATGGGTGTTGGTTTTGGCAGCTGCATTGGTCTCGGTTCAAAAGCATTTCTTAGTTGCACATTAGGTGCATTATTGAAAGTGGTTGGAAATTTTCTTGGTGGGACTTGTGGTCTCGAATTAAAGTTTTGTGCGGGAAAATAGTTCCGCTGTGGCTGATTAGGGAATTGATAATTTTTGAAAGGTTGGGGTGGTTTGAAATTAAATTTTTGTTGTTGGTTTGGGATTTGGAAGTGTTGCTGTGTTGGTTTTGAAGGACCTGGCAACATAAGTGGTTTGGGAGGCCTGATTGGCTCCGGTTTGTTTAGGCCAAACCTGTTTTGAAAATTTCTTTCTTCCACACACGCATCAAATGCTTCTTTCAATTTCTTAGGCTGACGTGCTCTCACGTTACCGCCAATGGGTTCTCTAAGCCCAGCTAAAAACACTTGTAGTGCATTTTCCTGATGTGTTTTTGTGCGATCAGCTCGCAGATTTGCATTTGTTGTAGAGATATTTGTATGGTTGATAAGCAGTGAAAGGACGTTCTGCACTGAACCATAAAATTCCTCGATGCTACCAGTTTGTTGCAACTGGAATAGCTCTCGAGTAAGCGTGACTGAATCTCGCTTATCGTTATAGTAGGCGATTAAATTTGCCTTTATTTCATTCCACTTTAGTGGGGTGCCGTGAATTTCCAGTACTTGGTCGGCATCTCCCGTAATTTTAGCCCTTATAGATTGCAACCAGACCTCTTCGAACGGAGTGTCTTTCATTGTATCTAAGAAGGGAAGTAAATTTTCAACTGCTCGGATGAATGCGTGCAGCTTCACAGGGTTACCATCGAAAGACGGGAGTTCCCTTATTGCTTGAGGCGTTTGCATCGCCTTTAGCACTTTTTCGGCTCGTTGGAACATTTCGTTTGTTCGCAAAACTTGAGCCTCCTCTTCTTCTTGGTTTGGAACTGAATTATTCACTGGTTCCATTTTGAGAAAAAAGGTCTCTATTTAAAAATCTATTTAATCACAATTTCACTAATTACAAATTATTTAAACAATTTCACTAATTTCACTTTTTCGGATTTGGAAAATTGAGAAAGCACTATAGTATTTTTTGATAGGTAGAGTAGAAGTAAATAGGTAGATAGTTAATTGAAAATTACTCACCGTGACAATCCGATGTTCGCTCGGGCTGGCCTGCCTGGCTGATGATGTAGATTTCTTCGAAGGGAGTTGGTCCGATTCTGCAAAGCTCTTCTGTAGAAATGGTTCACTACACTGCGATATTCACTCGCGGCGACCCGAATGGTGGAAACTATTCACTACTTCTGAACTTTTAAACAAAACCGATCCTACCGACTGCGCCAATTAAGAACTCATTTGGAGTTTCGGGGTTTTTAAAAAAGGTGAACACTGAACTACACTATGTGAAGGTAAGACTAATAATGATTTTTATTGAATGATCGAAATTGGTTGAAACCTACCAATGTCCCTAAAAGTCCTAACACTGCAATTCTCAGCTCAGGTGGTCGGGTTCGTAGTCCAAGTCGATGTCGCATGTTGTTGTCCTACTGTTGTCATGTGCTGCGTCGGCTGTCCTGGGTGCGTTGGCTTGTTATTATCCGGTGGCCTCGATGGGCTCGGTGTCGAATGTGCTTACGGTTGCACGTTGGTTATTATGTTGATGAGCTGTTCTTTGGTGACGGGTGATGATGTGTTGGAAAGTTGAATGGCCCTCGTGTTAACTTATATATATATATATATATATATATATATATATATATATATATATATATATATATATATATATATATATATATATATATATATATATATATATATATATATATATGCATCGACTTGCTCTCCACCAGGAAAAGCCAAATTTAGTTTCGGAAGCTATTGAGAGTATGGAAGTCATTCTCACTAGCATAAAGAATGAGCTGTCTTCCATTCACAGAAACAGTAGTTTGACCGGAAGTACTACGATGCTGAAAAATCATTTAACTTCTCTAGTTGACACAGCAATGACTTCAACAATGCACACTCTAGCAGGTGATCTAAAAAAGGAGTTGCTAAATATCAACAATGAGATAAGTCAGCTCAATCAGCTGAGCATAGAAACGGCAGCCAGTTTTAATATGCAAAGCAACTCTATGCTAGAGCTCGATATCTTGGACGAGCTAAAAGCACTGACTGCGAACATAAACGCAATACTAAGACATGGGGAAGCACACACCAATGCACATTTAACTCCGTCACTCAATTCAAATCCCAGCCTGGCAAAAGAATTGAATCATAACAACAAACATGACACCGACGACTCAGGTTGGCGACTTTTGGGAATGAGGAAGGTTTGGAAAGCGGATTGGAGTGAATATGATGCTCGAAAATTGCGTCGTTTGAATCAGCAGAAATTGGCTGAAAAGGCTAAAAAGAAGCAGAAACAGTATCTAGCAAACCTAGCAAAAAATAGCAGTAACAACAACAACAACAACAACAACAACAACTCACCCAACTGGTTGGCTCCGGCGAGTTTTTCAGCAGCACCATGTGAGTCATGTTCATGCTCGCATGGGCATTCGAGTTTTCATCGGTAGTGACGAAACCCTTAGAGGAGGATAATGATTTTGAAGCGCACGACGATAACGAGAACTTGACGACATCTCTAGATCAGAGAGGGGTAATTAGTTTTAATAATTTTAATTTATCGACTAACTCGAATCTGCAAACGCTTCCACCTAAAACACAATTAAGTACCGAAATAATAGTTTATTGCCAAAATTTTAACCGTATGAAAAGTGCGGTAAAAATTCAAGAAATTCATAATAAAATTTTGGGTTGCTCATTCCCAATAATAATGGGAACTGAAACCAGTTGGGATCAAAGCGTTAGGAGTGAAGAAGTCTTCGGAAATTCTTATAATGTTTTTAGAAATGACCGCAATTTGGAAATTTCTGAAAAGAAGTCAGGTGGGGGTGTTTTAATAGCTATTTCTACCAAATTTAATTCAGAAATCATTGATACATCTACAGTTAAGGAATTCGAACATGTATGGGTGAAAGTACACATGGCAGGTGAAATACATGTATTTGCCACAGTGTATTTTCCCCCAAATAACGCTCGCAAAGAAGCATATGACCATTTTTTTCAAACTGCTGATAAAATTATGTCTGAACTTTCCCCAGAAGTGAAAGTTCACATATACGGTGATTTTAATCAACGTAGTGCTGACTTCATTCTAGACAATGAAAACGAGTGCATCTTACTACCAGTCGTTGGGGAGAATGAAACATTGCAGCTTATTTTCGACAAAACTGCAGGCTTGGGGCTCAATCAAATTAACCATGTAAAAAACCAACAAAATTGCTATTTAGATTTTTTACTGACAAATATTCAGGAAGACTTCTGTGTAAGTAAATCTATTTTTCCATTATGGAAAAATGAAGCTTTTCACACAGCAATTGAGTTTTCCTTATTTGTTCATGAATACGAAAAACCCAACGACTATGAATATGAAGAGGTCTTTCAATATCATTTAGCAAATTATGATATCATAAGACACAAACTTAACGGAATTGATTGGCAAACGATCTTTAAGAATGAAGCAAATGTTGAAACTTCTGTTGAGGTTTTCTATAAATTATTGTTTGAAATAGTAGTTGAACAAGTACCACTCAAAAAAATTAGGCGACAAGGTAATTCGAACCACCCAGTTTGGTATAATAAAGAAATAAAAAATTTTAAAAATCGGAAGCAAAAGGCCCACAAAATGTATAAAAGGGATGGTAACAGTAATAATCTGACATACTATTTGAAGGTTTGCGATGAACTGAATCTTGCTATTAGTAATGCATATGATGAGCATAATTCAAAAACCGAACTTGAAATTAAGTCTTGTCCAAAAAAATTCTTCAATTATGTTAAAACTAAGCTGAAATCTGACAATTTCCCATCTAGAATGCATCTTAACTCAAATGTTGGTGATAACGCGGAAGAAATTTGCAATCTATTTGCAACATTCTTCCAAGAAATACCACGTTTGATGAAGAAGATCGCGATTATGAATATTTCAATTTCTTCCCAGAATTTTCAAGGGACATTGGATTAAGTCAAGTCAAATTTCAAGACATCTTGGAAGGTTTGAATAAATTAGACGTTTCCAAAGGTTCTGGCCCTGATGGAATTCCACCCGTATTTATGAAGAACTTAGCATTAGAACTTACAGCACCTTTATTTTGGCTTTTTAATATGTCACTGGAATCTGGGATCTTCCCCAAACTTTGGAAAAGTTCCTATCTAGTACCTATTTTTAAAAAGTGGAAAAAAATCGGACATTTGTAACTATCGTGGAATTGCCATTATTTCCTGCATTCCTAAACTTTTTGAAGCAATTATCAATGAAAAATTGTTTTCTCAAATCAAAAACAGACTGACTAATAAGCAACATGGATTCTTCAAAGGACGATCAACTAGCACAAATTTATTGGAATTCGTCAACTACTCACTGATAGCAATGGACAATGGTAACCATGTAGAAGCTCTTTATACAGACTTCAGCAAGGCTTTTGATCACATTGACATACCCATGCTTCTATTCAAATTGCGAAAAATGGGAATTGAGGCAGGAATCCTCCGATGGCTCGAATCCTATCTTACTAACCGTCAACAAATAGTTAGATTCAAAGGGAAGAAATCAAATCCTATTAAGGTCACTTCTGGAGTCCCCCAAGGCTCTCACTTAGGTCCTCTTTTATTCATTTTGTATGTAAATGACATTTCCTTTATTCTCAAAAACATTAAATTTCTTATTTACGCTGATGACATGAAACTATTTTTAGAAATAAGAAACAAAGAAGATATCATGACATTCCAGAAAGAAATAAATGATTTCTATATTTGGTGCAACAAAAGTCTTTTACAGCTGAACGTAAAGAAATGTAATTCGATAGCTATTACATACTATCAATCTAGGGAATCAGCCAGTTGAGAAATGTAAAAGAACAAGGGATTTAGGAGTTATCTTGGACTCGAAACTAACTTTCATTGAACATTACAATACTATCATCAACAGAGCAAATAATATGCTTGGATTTATAAAACGTTTTTGTTACAATTTTCATGATCCGTACACAATAAAAACATTGTACATTGCATATGTGAGGTCAATACTGGAATATTGTAGCGTGGTTTGGTCACCATTTTCTGTCACCCATGAAGAACGACTAGAATCGGTACAGAAGCAATTTTTACTGTATGCACTTCGTAAATTAGGTTGGACAAGGTTTCCGCTTCCATCTTATGAAGCCCGCTGCATGCTCATCAGCATCCATTCATTAAAAGAGCGCCGTGAATTTGCATTAGTATCATTCGTAAATGACATTGTTTCGCAACGCGTTGATTCAGCAGAACTTTTGTCAAAACTTAATTTTTACATACCGTCGGGGCAACCAAAAAATAAAATTTTTTTTATGTCTCCTACTATCAATAAAATTAAACCTAAATCGTTCTCTCTAAAAGACAAATAACAATAAAAAAAAAAAAACAAAAAAAAAATATTATTATTACCAAAAAAAAAAAAAAAAAAAAATACAAATTCAATTAAATAAAAAAAAAAAAATCAAAAAATAAAAAAAAAAAACAAATTTGTTGTTTTTGTTTTCTCAAACTTTATGTAAAATATAAATAAAAAATAAAATTCTAATATAATAGAACAATATACTATTGATTTAAAATAAAAAAAAAAAAAATAAAAATTATTTAAAAATACTACAGATTCAATATAACGCTGCAATTTGAAAATAAATAAATGAAATAAATATGAAAAATAATCATACAAATACGTTAACAAAATGTTCAGCATAACTAATAATGAAATGTAAAAATTGTGGGAAACGAAAAAAGAAACTATTAATTAAATGAAAAATTATTCAACAAATAATAATATCATAAAGTTAAAAAGTGATTGAATAAATGTCATTACCTGGAGCTTGTATATTTTCTACACCGTAAAAGCTTCTTTTGATATTCGTGTATCTGGTTGTCTGTTTAGCGTGCTCAGCGATCGTTCTGCGCCCTCCTTGCCACCACAGTCGAGCTTACGCAGGAACATTCTTTTTGAGCACAATGGAGACGATTGGTGAGCTGCGCAACTTTTTACTGAACATAAATGCATTAAATTTACAATGATTTTTTATTCGGAAAACAAAATATATAATGTATTTCAACCAAACCGAAATTCTACATCGCTGACGTAGTCTGGCAAGTTTTGACAACATTTTGGCAGCTGCCAGGTGGATTTTATCTAATAGAAAGTGGATGGTGGTGGATTTTATTCAAAAAAATACGGAAGCTTTCGCAGATGCCTTGGGATACTGAATGGATAGATGGTGAAACAAAATTAATAGTCGGACGTTTCAAAGAAATTGTTGTTTAGTTATTTGAAAGGCGTTAGCTTGCAATATTTCATCAATGATGTTTGTTTTTTCTTTTGTATACCGTGGATCACTCAATCCTACGTCCAATGAAAAAACGACGTCTCAGAAACACAAGGAATCCAGTCTGGTACAACAGACATATAAAAAATCTTAAAAACCAAAAACAAAAAGCTCATAAAATATACAAAAATATAACAGCAGGGAAGATTAAGCAAACTATTTGGACATATGCGATCAACTTAATTTAGCTATTAGTAATGCATTTGCAGAATATAATGCAAAAACTGAATCTGAAATTAAGTCTTGTCCAAAGAACTTCTTAAATAACGTTAAAACTAAATTAAAATCAGCCAACTTTCTTTCAATAATGCAACTTGAAGAAAATGTCGGGGATAGCTCAGACAAAAATTGTGATCTCTTTGCAATTTTTTGTTTCAAGAAATTTATACGACATTTTCAGAAAATGTATTTTGCATTTCATCCAGAATTTTCAAGAGATATTGCAGTCAATCAAATCAAGTACAATGTGCTGGCTTCAAGGACTTTAGATGCCTCAAAAGGACCTGGACCTGATGGAATTCCTCCAGTATTTATGAAAAATCTTGCAACAGAGCTAACTGCTCCATTATTTTGGCTCTTCAATATGTCATTGAAATCTGGAAACTTTCCTAGAATATGGAAGAGCTCATTTTTGGTGCCTATCTTTAAATCTGTCGGTAAATCTGACATACGTAATTATCGTGGTATAGCCATTATCTCTTGCATTCCAAGACTTTTTGAAGCAATTATCAATGAAAAATTATTCCTCCAAATCAAAAATAGAATTACTCACATGCAACATGGCTTCTTTAAGGGACGTTCGACCTCGACAAATCTACTTGAATTTATAGATTATTCTTTGAATGTAAAAGCTCTGTATACAGACTTTAGCAAAGCATTTGATCGCATTGATATACCAATGTTGCTGTTTAAACTGCAAAAAATAGGAATTGAGCCAGGACTTCTGAAATGGCTTGAATCATATTTAACAAACCGCCAGCAAATAATAAAATTCAACGGAAAGAAATCAAATCCTATTCAAGTCACTTCAGGGGTCCCCCTAGGCTCTCATTTGGGACCACTGTTTTTTATTCTATATGTAAACGATATTTCCTTCATTCTGAAAACAATAAAAGTGCTTATTTATGCCGAAGACATGAAACTATTCTTGGAAATAAGAAATCAGGAAGACATATTCCAGAAAGAAGAACACATATTCCACACATGGTGCTCGAAAAGCCTACTGCAACTAAACATAAAAAAGTCTAATTTAATATCATTCAGCAGAAAACGAAACACACCAAATATATCAATCTCATTGGGAAATCAAGTTGTTGGAAAATGTGAAAGAGTTAGGGATTTAGGAGTTATCTTAGACTCTAAACTAAATTTCAATGACCATTATAACAAAATTATACATAAGGCAAATAATATGCTAGGCTTTATGAAACGCTTTAGCCTCCATTTTATTGATCCCTACACAATAAAAACATTATATGCTGCTTATGTTAGGTCTATTCTGGAATACTGCAGTATGGTCTGGTCCCCATTTCATAAAACGCATATTGGCCGAATAGAATCTGTACAAAAACAATTTCTATTATATGCTCTTAGGAAATAAGGGTGGACAACATTTCCTCTCCCATCTTATGAAGCGCGCTGTATGCTTATCAATATACAAAAACTGACGCAGCGTCGTGAATTTGCAATGGTTTCATTTGTTAAGGATATCGTTTCGCAGCGAATTGTTTCAACTAAATTTTTATCAAAACTCAACTTCTATATTCCTTCTCGGCAACTTAGAAGCAGGAACTTATTCATAACGAATCATTATCGGAAGTACTACGCATAATATGGGCCATTAAATCAAATTATGACCACATATAATCAACACTGCGAAACTATTGACACAACTATGTCGTGGCATAACTTGAAGAAATATTTCAACACCATACGAAACAACACAAACTAATAAAATTTTATGAAAGCACTGTCTGCTTAACCTAAGTTTTTTTATACACAATTTTTTTTTCTTTTATCTAATCTGAATTTACTATGACATAAGGAAATTTAAAAAAAGAAGAAAATTATATGCAGATGTAATAGTCTACGTTAGATTGACGAAATAAATGAATAAATAAATAAATATGAATGGTTCGATTACCCTAGTCGGCAGTGTTTTGCTCTCATAAATTTAATATGTTTAGTTGTATATATTTTGCGTTGCTGAATCCAAATATGGGCTCAGATACTTTGTTGTCTTATCTGAGAGTTACTGGTACTAGTAAAAAAAGGTTGTTTGTTGTTGTTATATGTGATATGAAGAAATTTTATTAATGAGAGGACTCTGAGGTAGTGGTAAGCTTCCATACCATCCACGATAGTGTCATGAGTTTAAATTTATCCACCGGAAAAAAAAACTTAGATCGGGAAATTTGACTAAGATGGAAAATTAATCAGCTCCAGGTCAAATAACTCGATAATTAAGAACCTATATGGGTCTATTCTACGAGTCGAATGAGTCGAAACTAGTCGCTCTCACTTGACAAGACGACAATGAGTGAGTCGACTCTCCATTTAATTTGCACGCAGAGTCATTCGACAATTGTCGACTCGTCAAGTGAGAGCAAATCGGTTAGAATCATTTGACTCGCAAAATAGGTACAGTAGTAATAACATTACAAAGCAAAATGCTCAGTATGAATCAGTTTCATTTTTTTTTTCGTCTATTAGTTTATAACTGAATGGCTGCGTGCATGACCTTCCCGTAACATTTTTTAAATTTTCTCAATCATCATTATTAACAACACTTCAAGCATAATTTTCTGCCTCAAAAGTCCAAATCAAATGTGTATCACTCACCCACCGTCTACGGCAGTAAAAGATCAATTTGAGTATTCAATCAATTTGGTTCGTGCTCCCCACCAACCGGACAACGTTCATTCCCGTCGAGCTGCTGCAAGTGACCACGGCTAGATTATCATAGACCATACACAGTCTCTACATCATCAAGCTGAGCCGACATCGTTTAGTTGTCTTCATTTCCAACGGCTCTCGACGAACGATTTAAGCCGGCCATGAAATGAGCGATACTTGCCTGACTCGGCGTTATTCATCCACTGGTTTCCTCGGAGGAATCCTGGATGTGACGAACTGAACGGCTCGTAAAATTCACCATATGAAATGTGATGTAAAAGGTGTTATTTTGCTTGTTCGATCTTTTCGATTGATCTCGTCTTAGCAGCAACCGCGATTCCAACGTGTCTATTTTTAGCCAAACTAGAAGCGTTGCCAGTATGTTAACATTTAATACCAAGCCTTCTTTGCAATGCTCAATAGTTGCTACCACCACTGACTATCCATCCCTAAAGAGAAAACAAACTATCCATCGAACCGACACTAGTCCATCGCCGTGGCCCAAACGAAATCAGCGATAAATTTGGATGACGATTGAAGATGAGGAATGGAAATAAAAAATGATAAAAAAAACTAAGAAACCAAAACTCGAGCACAGATCTCCGCTTGCTGTTTACAGTCGATCGCGATCTTAAGAAAATGGAGGGAGGAGCAGAGACCGGCAGTTTGCCGGATTGAGAAGAAGGAGAAAGATCAAAAATGTGAAAAGCAAGATTGTTAGATCCAAGCCATCACGCAGCGGACCTCATTTCAGAGGTGAGTAAGGGTGAGGAAGCGAGCCCAAACTGGTGAATGCCGACGAAATGTCTAGTGAGGTTTTTATCTGCCATTATTTTGTCGATTTTTACCTCGAACGACCCAGACAGCCTGTCCCCTGTATATGCTTTCGGGCCTCCCAAAATATGAAAAAAAAAAAAATATATAAATAATAACACCACCTTCAGGGCACGAAGGGGGTAACGAACAGCAACTCTCTGTTAGTGTTGATGCTTGATGGAACTGAAGATGGATGATCAACCTCTGCGGATAGGTCGTGGAATGTGTGAATTTATGTTGCACAGCCACGGGAAATGACTTGCCGAGGGATGATGTTGCTCAAATTGATTCACCTAGTGGATTTGTTCTTTTAATGATTTCTATAACAACTTGGATCTAGCATTATTATACACACTCTTTAATTTACATTACAAGATACAAACGAATCTTGGGTGAATGTATCTAAATAAGTATGTAAACCTCAATGTATGTAAGATCAAATTATATTCTAAGTCAAATAGCAACAGGCAAGAAATGTTGCAAAGAAGGTTTTACTTTGGTGTACTATTTTTATTCGAATTACGTTTGTTTACTTTTAATTCGATATACATTGTAAATTTCAGAATAAGTTTAAAATGTGCTTTGATTGATTGGTTAAAAACTTATCATTGACAAACAGTAACTTGATTTCAGTTCTACCAACTGCTGGATACTTGCTGACTTGCAAATGGCTTCTCCTTTAGTTTAACCGGTAAAGGCGCAGCGTTAAAGTAACACCGTGCTGGAAGTGGCTGAACTCGATTTCTGGTCTAATCATGCAATTTTTCGTTAAAAGGTTGAAAAACAGTTGACAATCGTCGATGCAACGTTAAGTGAGACAAGTCTAAACCAAACACTGCAGCGACACTGTTGAAACCTTTATGACAGCCAATGATGACCCCTTAGATGCTGAAATTAACGTTTGCATTAAAAAAATGGACTTTTTTCGGATGGTGATAAAAAAAAGCTAAGACAAATAATTGCGTTTGATAAATTTTCCATGGAAGATAATTATTAAAATTGCAAAAAAAAATCTACGCCCTTGCGAGCGTCCTTCCGGCAGTTAACCGGAACATTCGCCATGGCGGACAAAAACATGCGTGTAGGCATGTTTTGAGTTCTTTCTTCGTTTTATTTATCAATTCCTCCTCAGTTTCCACGACAAAATTGTTGAAGTAGATCTTACGCTTCAGGTTGGCCCAGAAATTCTCGATGGGACGCAGCTGGGGGACGTTGGGCGGGTTTCCCTGACTTGGGTACCACATCAATATTCAGCCGCTCCATCTCCTCCAACGATCGCTTCGAATTGTGGGCCGACGCCAGATCCGGCCAGAACACCGCGTCTTCCTCCTTATGGTATTTCTTGATGAACTACGCAACTTCCGGCAGGCGTTTCGTATTATAAATTTCCCCGTTCACGGCCAGTCCGGAGCGAAAGTAGAGCGGCTTTGACATCCCCTTCTCGTTGATTGTCAGCCACAGCAGCACCTTCTTGGGGAACTTGGTGTGTGAAATGAACTCCACCGTGGAGCTCACTTCCTTCGTGGGGGAAGTAAAATACGAAGTGCCCTGCCAGTCGTTGCCATCCAGGGTGAGATTCGCCGGAAAAATCGAGTGGACCATCTTATTCAGCCGGTGCGTCATTGCCTGCAGCTCCGAAAACAGTGGACGTGACTTCCGCTTCCTGACATGTATGTTCATGCTTGCCAGGTACTTTTTCACTGCTTGGCCGGTTGAACCGACCTCCCGGCCAAGCGCACGCAGCGATGGGGCCACTTTTCCCTCGAGCTTTTTGTAGCTCAGGGTCGTCGGCCGTCCGGAACCGGGCTTTCTTTCGATGCTCTGATTGTTGTCTAATAGTGCCAAGATGTTATAGATGCCGAAACGGACGTATCCGGCGTCCACAAAGTGCCACACGATGTCCGTTTTCGACGTGGCGGGGTGCCGTTCTTTGAACGCGCACACTTCTGAACGGAGTTGCTTCACTGTTTTTGCCATCACGGTTAGAGTTCAACTGATAGAGCTGTCAAATTTTGTCTGCTGACTCATGAGTTACTATGATTGATGCTGCATGGGTAGTTTTGTCAGTGCAGGTGAAGCTAAACCCATGAAAAATCAGCCATTTTTGGCCATTTTTTTTTAAATGCAAACGTTAGTGTAACTGACGGACCAGAAGGGCCTCGTCCGAAATTCCCCTAACCTCTGGTCACAGCCACGGAGGTCGTCTGGGGTGGGCTGCAACTGCCTCTTTTGGTTAGCTCACCTCTCAATCTCAGGGCCGGCTACGCTACTAGGAAAGACTTACCTTCGTGTTAAATTATATACAAGATCCACTAAAAATCAGTTTCTTTGGTGCATGCAAAAGATATTCGCGACTCAAGAAAATTCAAATTTAACGTTTGATTTATTTAATTTAGATTTACAATAATTTCGGTTTTGACTCACTGCTTTCACCGTCTTGAAGATACCGTCGCTTCGCTGCCGATGGTGCACCACGTGGTTTGCTGATCTCGTTCCTTGGCTTGGCCAACCGCCAAGCACGCTGCCTTTAAAATTCCGTTGACTCCGCTCACTTAGGACGAATGGGTGGGAATAACGGAGGGTAGGACCGAATGGTGACGGACGGTCCGTTCGACAACTTCCAGTTATTAAAATAGAACTTGCGGAATCGTTCAGCGTTGATAGCACTTTGGGTTTCAGGCTGGTGCCCTATCACTACGCTCTTCAACACGTGTCGTTAGAGTGCAAAGTCAGTCACTGGACTTTAATAACGTTCACTACGCACGGTTGGATTGTGAACAACGATACTCGAATGCGAGAAATCACTCCTTAACGTTTAGCACTCAATTTACTGTACCGCGTCACTAGAACTTTGTTCTATCACAGGAAAATTTAAGTAGGTCGAATTGTAGCACTCCGTTTATCTTCACTTCGCAGAATCAAGAACTCGCCATGGGGTTGAAGTGGGTTTATATATCCTCGCCCAAATTTCCTAGGTAGTCATTGTCAGCATCGTACGATCATCACGCCACATGTGATCGTCTGGATTTTCGCGCCTTCGGCAAGCTTCGTGCGTTCGAGTAGTTGGGGCTTTGTCTCTGTCGAAGTATTGATATTCGAGCAGCCGAGTCTCCCTACACTACCTAAAGCTCGATGATCCCTATTTAGCTCCTACAATGCTCAAATGAGATGTGACCCGTTTATCGAAGCACATTCGATAAATTTCGTGCATGGGCTTGTCTTCTAGCTTTACCTTTATTTGTTTATTTTTGGAATCGTTTAGTATATTATATAATTCAAAAATCTTTTGACATGAATATTTACATTTACAATCATAATTTTCATAGTTTTCAACAAATTCTCTCACCAAATTAATGTATTTAAAGTGGAATCTTCTTCGAAGGTTACAATCTTTAAATGTGAATGATTTTGGGGGGGGCCAGTAGAAAACTACCCGTCTTATCAGCGCCTTGTACATGGTACACTTAGTATGGGGATGAATTTTACCAGACCTTTGCATCTTTTAGAGTCCATAGTAAGCACGACTTACGGCTATTATGCATCTACAAATTTCTCTGCTGCAGTTGTTGTGTGACGTAGCCAATGCTCAATGGTTCAAATTAATTTACCACCTTGAATTCATCTCCGTCGATAGTCACACTTCTGCCTGTGCGAGCTCTATTTATTGCGGTCGCTTTATCCTGCCAGTAGATACTTAGTCTTCGACGCATTCACCTTTAATCCAACCTTTTAAGCCTGGTGTACTGTTCAGTAACTGCCTGGAACATTCTTCCAGCAATGTCCACGTCGTCAACGAAGCAAATGAATTGACTGGATTTATTGAAAATCATGCTCGGCACGTTTCATAACACCTCCTAGTGCAATGTTGAACAGGAGGCAGGAACGTCCATCAGAGGATTTTTTTTTTACTATCGTACAGATTGGGCCGAAGGGTCTCAGATTGTTACGAAACTTTGTCCATGATAATATGAACAAAAAAAACAGTATTAAACAATTCAGGGTTGCCAGTTTTCCTGGAAAACGCCAATTTAAGTTTTTTGATTTTCCTGAGCATCACTAACTTTGAAAACACATAAGTCAAGAACGATTATCGTAGAACAATTTTTTTGGCAAATTGTACTGAAATTTTCTCCAAAATTTGGAAAAAAATATTATCTCTAAAAAATGTCTAAAAAATTTCCACAGAGAAGGAAAATTTCTTGGAAAAGCGGTAAAAAACATATTTGAACCATGAAAAAATTAGAATTTTTTTTTTCTTGTTAATTAATTTATATGCATTGGTAAAACTTTAGCGATGGGCTTTTTTTTTGTTTTTGAGTAATGCTTAAAAAACGATGGGCCCGTCACTCGGCTTTATACCAAAATAATAAAAACAATCGAAAAGTGTCGTCTACCAATTTGCTTATAGGTACCTAACGTATACTTTTCAGGTAAGTATGTGTTTTGTTAATTTGGTTCAAGGTAGCTGCAAGGTAGAGAGTGTATTAAAGAAAAGGTACGAAACAAATTCCTATATTAGAGCGTTTGCGAACAAATAAATCAGCAAGTGGTTCATCCGTGCGTGAAACTATTTCGAAGAATATTCTTCATCATACTTCAAGAACTACATCGAAAAGTTTTCCAAGCACACTACATCACCATCGATCATGGAGAAGGTAAAATACTACGAAGCTCAACCATTATGTTGAAATCCCTTTGACCTAGAAGATCACAAAGCGGTAAAAACTTATTTGCGTTTAATTACTCAGAGTAATTTAGAAAAGCTATGTTCCAGACGCAATGACTTCTTCTTCTTTCTTAGCGTTTCATGCTTATTGCTTTCATGCTTATTGCGTGCTCTTAACTTAGTGTTCTAAAAGCACATCCACAGTTATTAATTAAGAACTTTCGATGCCAGGTAACATTTTATGTATTAGTATGATTGTATGGCAAGTACAGTCATACCCTATGAACAGGAAATCGAGAAATTTTCCTTAACGTAAAATTCCTACACCAGATCGGGAATCGAACCCAATCACCTCCAGCATGGTGTTGCTTTGTAGCCGCGCCTTTACCAACTGAGCTAAGGGAGGACCCTACGCATAGGAGACGCATAGACTGGGTAACGAATAAAATGATGTTATGAACGAAATGTCGCTTAAGGTTTACTAGTGAGGAAAACATTCCCAGTTTCAGCAGAAGCAAAAATTTAGGAACAGACGTCTCCTCCAACTTCGTCAGTTAAATCGAAGGAAACACCTTCCAAGAGAGAATCTGTAAGATCATGGATTAATTTAGAAAAAATACAAGCTTTTGCAAAGGAATATCTATCGAGTGAAAGTTATCACGACTAGATGCTTATAGTAGCAATTATCGGTTCTCTACAGCAACTAAAATATTCTCGCAACTTTATAAAACGATAAGAACATGGCTTCCAAACGAAGTTTCTGACGTGTCAGAGGATATCGATGAACTGCTATTAAATTTGAAATCAAATTTTTCAAAACTGAGAAAAAATTTGAAGTTCTTAGACTAGTTATTGCCAAGAAACTGGTCATACATAAAAATAAAATTTTACTTTGAAGAAGCTACTCAACATATAACTTACTGTCACTATTACAACCCAACATATTACTGTTAGTCGAAAATGTACTATTTGGGAATTCAACCTTCGTTAAAAATTGAATGACCGTTACATAGTTCAGATGTTCAAGAAAAGGTTTATAGTTCTTACCTCAGAGACGAAATTAGCCTGGGTTGAAAGACACAATTTTTATAAAATTATCCAATGGAGCTCGTCAAAACTTTGAATAGCAC
Organism: Aedes koreicus; assembly: GCA_024533555.2. NCBI lineage: Eukaryota > Metazoa > Arthropoda > Insecta > Diptera > Culicidae > Aedes > Aedes koreicus. Next base: position 17,270 of record JAHHFK020003833.1, read on the forward strand.
CTTTTGCTTGCACCGTCGGATACATTATATAAACAATATATAGAATTTTGCAAAAATGAACAGGAATCTGTTTCATTTACCACATTTTGGTAACTTAGGCCTAAACAATGTGTTTATACTAATGATTCATCAGCATGAATGTTTGTGTGACCAATGACAACGGCCTCTGACTTATCGACTTCGCCGCCTGCAAAAACATGGCCGTACGTAGTACCTTCTTCCAGCACAACTTCCCACATCGGGACACCTCGAGGTCACAAAACCAAACAGAATCACAAATTGACCACGTTTTGGTAGATGGTTGGCACTTCTCAGACATCATCGACGTCAGAACCTATCGAGGCGCCTTGATTGATTTAGACCAAGATGATGATGCTCTCCGTAGTGAACAATTTTCGGTACCGACGCCCGCCGCGGTGCAATCTTGAAACTGCTACGAGCAATCGCTCGAAACTGCGTTGCCGGAAGAGGATGAGCTCCACGAAGCTCCCCTCGAGGAGTGTTGGAACACCGTGAAAACAGCCATCAACAGTGTAGCGGAGAACGCCTTAGATTACGTGGAACGAGTGGTTCAACGAGGAATATCAGCTGGTGTTGGAAGAAAAGAACGCAGTGCGTGGACTAATGCTGCGTCAAGCTTCCCATCAGATTGTGGAACGGTACAGACAGAAGCAGAAGCAGCGGAACCCAACTCTTCCGGGAGAAAAATCACCGCCAGGAGGAGGAGTGTGAGGAGCTAAATAGAACAGCTGCATCGCTCACATGAAATGTGAAAGTTCTACCAGAAACCCAACAAATTCCGCAGAGGCTTCGTGCCGCGAGCTGAAATGTATCGGAATAAGGATGGGAGTATTTTGACAAACGATTGTGAGCTGACCGAAAGAAGGAAGTACTTCGATGAACATCTGAATAGAGTACAGGAAGAGGACCAAGACAGCGAAGGAAGTACAGTCAGCGATGCAGCAAGCACCATTCCCGGCGATACTTGAAGTTGAGGATACCATCAAGCAGCTGAATAATAACAAATAGGTTGGAAGGAACATTATCCGAGCAGAACTTATCAAAATGGGCCCGCACAAGTTGGCCAATTGCCTGCATCGACTGATTGTCAAAGTTTGGGCTAAAGGGTGATACGGTCAAAATTTGGTCAAGGGAAAACGCGTGTAAATCGGTGAAATCGTTTATTTAAAAAATCAAATTAAATTTCTTTTTCAAGTTCAATTAGTATAAAATTCAGGAAAAATATTCAGTTAGGCTTCCGCTTTTCCAAATCCGAATTGCCGGGCCTTACGCTTGACCCCTGCCATCAGATTTTGTACAGCCACCTTGTCCACCTTCTTCGCCGCAGAAAGCCAGTTTGCCTTGAACTGCTGCTCGTCCTTAGCAGTTTTTTTGGTCTTCTTTAAGTTCCGCTTGACAATAGCCCAGTATTTCTCAATTGGGCGGAGCTCTGGCGTGTTGGGAGGGTTCTTGTCCTTGGGAACCACCTGCACGTTGTTGGCGGCGTACCACTACATGGCCTTTTTACCGTAATGGCAAGATGCCAAATCCGGCCAAAACAGTACGGAACAACCGTGTTTCTTCAGGAAAGGCAGCAGACGTTTATTCAAACACTCTTTCACGTAAATTTCTTGGTTGACAGTCCCGGAAGCTATGAAAATGCTGCTTTTCAAGCCACAGGTACAGATGGCTTGCCAAACCAGATATTTCTTTGCGAACTTTGACAGTTTCGTGTGCTTGAAAATATCTGCTACCTTTCCCCTTCCTTTTGCCGTATAAAACTCCTGTCCCGGAAGCTGCTTGTAGTCGGCTTTGACGTAGGTTTCGTCGTCCATTACCACGCAGTCAAACTTCGTCAGCATCGTCGTGTACAGCCTCCGGGATCGCGCTTTGGCCGTCGTATTTTGTTTATCATCGCGATTTGGAGTCACTACCTTCTTGTAAGTCGATAGTCCGGCTCGTTTTTTGGCTCGATGCACGGTTGTAGACGATACACCCAGCTTATTTGCGGCATCTCGGAGAGATAGGTTAGGGTTTCGCTTGAAACTACCGGCAACTCTCTTTGTCGTCTCAGCGGCTTCCGGTTTTCGATTTCCCCCCGATCCAGACTTCCTGGCTGTCGACAAACGTTCCCCAAACACTTTAATTACATTTGTAACGGTTGATTTGGCAACTTTTAGCGATTTTGCCAACTTTGCGTGCGAGTAGCTCGGATTTTCGCGATGCGCGAGCAAAATTTTGATACGCTGCTCTTCTTGCTTGGACGGCATTTTGACAACTGAAGAGTGAATTCCAAAATCAAAATAGGAGCAACATTCTACACACACACACCTTCAAAATGAGGGGTGTTCAGGTTTTTTAAATGCAAAATTGAAAGAAATACGTCAAGTTGATATTGACCAAATTTTGACCGTATCGCCCTTTACAAATAGTGTGAGGAGTGGATGGATTATTGATGTGTTGGAGGAACAAGTTTCAGCGAAGACCTGTTTACAACGGACCAATATAAGGTCCATATGCATCATCTGTTCATATAAAGGTTGTACGGAATCAAATTGCACCACTTTTAAATGGCTGTAACTTTTTACCCGTTGGGTATTTTCTATTGAAATTTTGGGTGGAATAAGTTCAATGTGTATTTGTTTACGCTGTGTAAGTTTCACTAGCAGATGTACAATCGTTGCGAAGATGGAGTCGGAAGAACAGCAGTGGCGCAAAGAAATTGCAAGTTGCGAAAAACGTGAAGACTACACACGTGCAAAGTCCAAAAGGCGCCTAATCGCGATGAACGGCAGAATACGGTAGGTAAAACACGTGCACGGAAGCTCTCCACCCAGATGTTGACGAAACCACATTGCCTCGTTATGGATGATGAGACGTACAGGGTGCGGCAGAAAATAATGCGAAAATTTGTTCTATTTCTTTCAAATCCCATTTTCAACTAATTCAAGCAATAATATCAACATTTTCGAGTGCAGTTATCTTTATAAAGTCCTTTTAAACAAATTTATTCAATGTGTCCTCCATTTTTATTAATAACATCCTCGAGCCGACTCCGGAAGCCAGAGCATGCCTTTCTGACGTAGTCCTCCGATATTGACTGCCATGTGCGTGTTATGGTTGACTTCAGGGTTTTCACACTAGGGTGTGATGTTTTGCAGGCTCGTGCTTCAACATATGCCCAAATCGAATAATCCAACGGATTAAGATCTGGACTGCTAGGGGGCCACAAATCCTTCGGCTAAAACATCATGTTATCGTTCAACCATTGGGTTCGATTGGACGTGTGACACGGCACTCCATCCTGCTGTAGGACAACGTTTTGGTCCTCGGAGAAGTTGGCCTTTACCCAGGGAAGCACTTGGTCCTTTAAAATACCGATATACACTTCGGTATTGATTTTAACTCCAGCATCAATGAAAACAGGCGGCATTTTCAAACCGTTGGACGCCACCAAGCCAAACATCATGACACCAGCCGGATGTTTGGTTTGAAATTTGAATTTCACTTTTTCCGGAACGTTCTCCATTTTCTGCTGTGAAATGAACCGGTCCGTGCGGCTGTTGGCCACAGCATCGATGCTGAAAAGCTTTTCGTCGGAGAACAGGATTATTATTTTTTCCTTCTTCAACAAGGAAAGCAATTTCTTGGAACGAGTCACTCGTAGTTCCTTGACCCGGTCCGTAATCAAGTGGCGTTTCACTCTGGCTCTGGAAGATGCCTGCAGGTCTTCTTTGATGATTCTCCGCATGGATTTCTCCGAAATATTGGCTTCCTTTGCCAGTTTTCTTATGGAACGCACCGGGTTGCGAGCATTTTTTGCACGGACCGATTTGATCACGTTCGGCGTGCGTGCAAAGCGCGGACGTCCGCTTCCTGGCTTCCGCTGCTTAGGACCATCTTGCAGGTACTTTTTTTATGCGGTAAACTGTTGCCAAATGGCACCCTACCACCTTGGCAATCTCATTCGGCTTCTTCTGGGCGAGCAACAAACTGGTGATCACTTCTTTCGCGAACATTATGACGAATTTGCAATAAAACAAATAGAATGTTTGGATGCAGCACTTGAAAGTAAACATAAACAAATACACTTTCGACAGAAATTAGTCACTAGCTTCACAAATTAACCCAATACTTAAGTTTGAACATTTTCGCATTATTTTCTGCCGCACCCTGTATGTAAAAGCAAACTTCCGGCAACTTCCGGGACTCCAGATTTTCACTGCTCATCATAAATTCGATGTCCCTGAAGACGTTAAAAAGCAGAAGATGTCAAAGTTTGCCAAAAAATATATGATTTGGCAAGCAATTTGCTCGTGTGGAAAGCGGAGCACCCCATTCGGGACAACTGGAACGGTCAATGGGCAGGTGTACCTAAAGGAATGCCTCCAAATGCGTCTACTTACTCTTCTGTGATGTGATGTGATGTGTGATAAGAACCCACCATCAGTGAAGGATACTAGGGGGACTATTCTCCGCAGGTTGTGCTGAGAGAATAGCCTACGTGATGGCTTCTTGTAGCAGGGTCAGCCGATCTCAGTGAGGACCTTCGGAAGACTACGGCCAGAAGGCCGCGTGTCTTCGCATGACAAGGGACTGGCGACTCCACGAACCCTTGTCCAGTCAACAAATCCTTCGACTGCCTTAGGCTACCCCCCTTGGGCAATCCAAGTTATATAGTTGTTAAAGGAACAGTGGAAATTTTTAGCAAAAATGACTTATAAAATAAAAAAAAATAAAAAAATGTTAAGACAAAAAGAAAATTCCACGGTTATACTGAACTTTAGATTCAACTAACACATTTTATTTGTTTTTATTTGCACTAGTAAATGTACTTGGATATTGCAAATTTCTACTGTTCCTAATAATATAGTTGTGGGCAATAAAATGAGGAAGGATCTTACCAAAAAATTACATTTCAAATAACTTACCATAAAAGCATATCAGTCTCTATGTTGCATGATAAAATCAAGGGATACTACTTTCCAACGCATCTTCCGCTGCATGTTATTCGTATAGGACTTGCTTTTATAGACTGATCCAATATGAATGGATCAAGAGCTTAACTGCATATACTGTGCTGGTTTTTACAAGGTCTCACTCTTCTCATATTGAAAGACATCATGAAATACCCAATTGCTATATATACAAATTTCAACTTGAATAATTTACATGGAATTTTACACTATACAAATTAAATTACTTGACTATGTAAAGAGCAGCTACAGTAAGTCAATGCGCTTCCAACCGTTCACTTACCGAACCCCAACCTACCTCTTGTTGCATTATTAAATCCTCGTAAATTGAAATTTAAAGTGACAGTAAGTGTAGTGATAGTAAAGTGATAGCAGCAATTCACTATCAATTCAGTGATAGTAAGTGTAGTGATAGTAATGTAATAGCAGCAATTCACTAAAATCTCGGTTTGAGGTATCCTGAAAAAGTTTGTTACATCTATTGAAATTTAATAATTTTATTTTACTCATATTTACTGGTCACTATTTGCTGCTTGATGCTGATTTTATAACCTCATCTATGAAGTAAAATCAATAAAACCACAATTATCAAATATAATAATATTGTGAGTAATGATAAAGTAATGACAAGGATTGAACTGTAAAATCAGACACAAGCTAAATGAATACAAAGCTGTATGAATCATATCAGCTCGAATTTGGTATAATGTTCATTTGCAAAACGGTAATGAAAAATACATTCAATAATAATTGCAAAAGCCTATCACCGACTCCGTTGCCACCTTTGAATTAATGGATTGTTATGAAAAATAAATAAAAATTAGATACTTATTAATATCCTCCTAGTCCTGGAAATCCTAAAACAGTATAGATCATTCCAAAAATCAAAGATGAAATTTCAATAAAAGATATTATTTTATAAGACATGTTGTAATATTTTTTCTTCATATTGTTCTAGCAACATTTGAAAGATAGCAATTGGAGTAAGCGAAGAGTCCAGTTTGATGATATCTGAAATAAATGGCTTATTTAATAATAATACCACCAAACAAAATATTTGAATATAATCCTTTACTGCTTAGAAGACATGCCAGTATTTTATGAATATAGTAGTTGAAATTCAGAAGTGAAATTTCAAAGTAAATGTTATGCTGAAATGCTGAAAAATAAATTGAGCCTTTGATGCCCGTCATGTTGCTCCAGGGTCTTACATGGTTTTAGAATGCAAAGATGATTCCAAAGCGTGCTGAAATTGTTAATAACATGAGATTGTAAAATATATAATATGATTTAAAGGTACACGATCTTCAGTCGCACCCCCTCACTTCGCTATTGTCAGATTGACAACATTGCCCAGGCTACGCCAACCAGCGTCTCCATGTTTCAGCTGGCAGTCTTTTGTGATCATATGACTCGTGGAGGCGTGAGGTAGGAACTTTTGAGGACCGGAGGTCGGTTGCACCCTCCTTCGAAGTTGTCAACTCACCATTTGAAGCCCTGTAAAATAATACGATGTTGTAATGAAATACTAAATAGTATACATATAATAATAAAATTCAGCTATTTGCCTCTTCAACTCATGCAGTGTGGGATGATTGTAACTCTGAAACGGCGAAAATTTTTATCAAAATAGTAAAGATAATTTTTTTTAAAATTAAAATAAATTTATTTTTTTTGTGTTTAAATTTTTGGGGAAAAGAAAAACTTAATAAATCTAAAAAAAAAAAAAAAAAAAATGGAATTTGATTTTTCAGTTTTTTGTTTTTTTTTTTTTTTTTTTTTTTTTATTCTTTTTTATGCGTCTACTTACTCTTCTGAGGTCAAACGACGGTCCTACGATTTTCTGGCCGGATTAAGCCTCGTGCCATTACTCGAAAAAGGTTTTGGAGTGGTACAAGGCTAAGGAGGTCAATTTCGTGCTGAAGCATCTCAGCCTTCCGAACGCACCGGAACTGTGGCCAATTGAAAAGTACTGGGTCATCATGAAGCAGACACTTCGGAGGCATCCTAGGGAAGCGAAATCGGAGGAAGATATGAAGAAAAAATGGATTGCCACGCAAAAAAAAAGTTGGTCCAAATGTTGTACAGGGCCTTATGAATAGGGTAAAGAAGAAGGCTCGTGTATTTGGATATGGAATTGAAATTGAACAAACCAAACATAAATATTCATTATATGTTTTATTTTACTCCCTGTAAGTTTGAAGATGATTGGTTGAACGAGCGAATTTAGCCGAATATTTGTGTGTGTCGCAGTTTGATTCCGTACACCCTTTATTTCAAACTCGCATATGATACAGTAAACTGAAAAGAGCTATGAAATATCATTGACGAGAACGGCTTTCCGAAAAAACTGACCAGACTAATCAAGGCTACGATAGATGGAATTCAGTGCTGTGTGGATATCGGATCGATTATCGGGTACATTCGAATCCCGCAGCCGCTACATCAAGGTAATGGAATCTCATGCCTGCTGTTCAACATTGCTCTTGAAGGTGTTATGAGACTAGCGGCATTCAACATGCAGGGCACGATTCTCAACAGATCCAGTCAACTTATCTGCTTTGCCGATGACGGGGACATTGTCGGCAGAACATTTGAGGCGGAATTAGTCTATCTCACTGGTTACTGCGGATGATAACAGCCGTGAGATCCGGAGGCCAGTGGAAGTCGTGCCTACTACAGGCTCCACAAGCAACTGCGGTCAAGTAGACATAGCTCCCGTATGAAGTGTATCCTGTATAAAACTCTTATAAGACCGGTTGTTCTCTACGGGCTTGAGACAGAAAATGCTTGAGGAGAATTTGCGAGCACTGGGAGTTTTTGAGTGAAGGGTGATAAAGACCATCTCTGGAGAACTGCAGGAGAACGGAGTCTAAAGGCGAAGGAGGAACCATGACCTTACGCAATTCGCTGACGAACCCAGTATTCGTAAGGTGGTCAAATCTGGACGAATACGCTGGACAGAATATGTTGCGAGAATGCTGGACAACTATCTTGCGAAAATGGTGTTCGATGGAGATCCGGTTGGCACAAGACGACGAGGGGCACAAAGAGCAAGATGGTTAAACCAGGTGGAGGAAGATCTAGGGAGTACAAGATGACCACGAGATTGGAGGGGAGCAGCCTTAACCGAGAACGTTGGAGGTATTGTTATAATGTCGTTATGCCATGAAAATAAAATAAATAACCCTTGACCTTCGGATAGGAGAATCGACGTGTTTACCGACTACGCAATGGGGTCCCAGGTATGATGTAACTACACCGTGTCCAACATTTTCTAGGACAGTTTTTATTTTCAATGTGGTCGTCTACGCCAAAGATAGGCGTCTTGTTCGCTTTTTTTTTCATTTAGAGTCTTTCTTTCGGACTATGAAGCTATTTTGTGATGCGGTAATTACAACGTTTTTAAAGGGTAAACGCCCGGGCGCCATTTACAGGTATCTGAAAAACTTTTTGTAAGCGGCGATTTCGTTAATCGAATCATCAGAAGTTGCCGTGACACATTGCCATTGGATGTCCGGAAGAGATCCGGCTGACTTCGCTCGGTTAGATGCGCGAACGATTACAATCGTCAGGGAACAGATCCGGCGAAAATCTTAGCAATCAGTACGGAAGGTGGCTCCTGATCTGAATATTTCAAAATCGTCCATGCTCACATTCTGAAACAATATCTTGAACATCAGGCATTCAAACAACGAAAATTGGAGTTTCCGAGGCTTCGAAGAAGAAAAAATCAAGTCAAGCAAGTCCTAGTCTATTGCGGCAGGCCGGGGAGGGTAAATTATTGGTTCTGCAGCAGTTCCACATCATGCAAAATGACAGATTGTGGGCTACCACTTCGAAAAATGTATCCAGACAGCGAAAAGAACATGTTTCCAAATTTCAGCGTTGGTCATGGTTTGGGGTGGAATTGAAATTCACTGAAAAGGGTGTTAAGGTTCTTCTTATTTAGCATTTCAAGCTTATTGTTTTCACAATTTGCTTAATGCTTGCTCTCAGCTTAGTGTTCTAAATGCACTTCCACAGTTATTAATTGAAAGTTTTCGATGTCGGTACCATTTTTGTATTAGTATGATTTCATGGCAAATACAATCTTACCCAATGCCCAGGAAGTCGAGAAATGTTCCTCAAACGAAAAATTCCTAGACTAGACCGGGAATCGAACCCAGGCGTTAAGGTTGCCATATATTGAAAAAACTATGTTTTGGAGACAGTAGTTAAAAGAAGTGCTCGGTCAATGTTTATAAATGGCCATCACGTGTTCACGTGTTTACACTGGCGTGTTTCAAGCAAGATGGAGCACCATTTCATACGGAAAATCTTATCCAGAGCTGGTGCATAGACAATTTGACGGACTTTTTGACCAAGGATGAATGTCCTACAAGTTCACCGGATCTCAGTCCACTGGATTATTATGTTTGGTCATACATGCTGTTGAAGGTGAACGAACACAAGGCACAATTCAAGTCCGTTATCTCTCAAATATTGGAAGAGATGCCAATGGAAGTCTTGCGTGCCGTCTGTGATGGTTTTGAGAAATGCTTGAAACTGGCCAAAAGGGTTAAGGGAGGAGTTGTTCCATATCACAAGCTGTAATGTACCTGTGTGACAATGCCTTTCAATCAATTTAAGTAACAATACAATTTTAATCCCACTTTGTGAATGGCTCTAACAATATCCTCACTGCTGGTATAATACGATAAAATTAAAAATTGTCTTTCCAGCATTATCAAAAATCACCTTGTTTTCCAATGGGAAACCACCATCACACTTTGTGAGTGGTCTCAATAGCATCCTTACTGCTGGTATAAATCGGTTGAAATCAGAAATCGTTACTAATATTTAAATATTTTACTAGACGCCGCGTGAATTGTGAATTTAGTCTATTGTTTACCAAAATGGACCCTGCTACTATCCAATCCTGTTACCCAAGAGATATTCTCGGCTAGAATTCATTATTTTTTCTGTGTACTGATAGAACATATTGCTAACGAAGAAAATATTTGCTTACAATTTATTCGAAATTTAAACTTTTTTTTTCAAACGATGCCAACGTTTTTCTTCGTTGTTGCTTAGGTACAAGGTCCCAAATAAGAAAACTCCAAACCTCATCGAACGGGGCACATGTATAAACGGAAATGTTTTGTTTTATTATGTTATGGTTATGATTATTATCGTGTCCATGATAATTTAATCTTTTACTACTTGATTGGCCGTAAATTACCCTAACCGAATGCTTCATACAGGGAGCGCGAGAGATCTACTATGCATTGCGATGAAGAAGGAGACGGTGGGACCAAGGGCCAGCCCCAACCTCATAGATCCGCAGCAGTCATCGCATCTCAACGGGATCGAGATTTTCTCGAGTTGAGCTGTGTCTAATTTCGTTTCCGAGGAGAATCTCGTTTTGTTGGGTGATTACCGAAATTATACATTATTTATCTGATTTCGTAGAAAGGTGCGAATAAACACCATAAGAAAAGCTCAGCTAAACCGTTTCTGAAGGCGAGTGCTTGTTTGCGTTATTGAATTGTTATGGTTCGGTATGAGGTATTTGATTGGCTGTATGATTGGTATGGGTCTGCTTTTCTCCTTGCTCGTTCAACAATTTATAGCATTTTGAAGAGGCATTGAAAAACAGAAATCCTACTGTGGTGCGGTTTTAATTGGCATGAATGAGCCACGGGAGACTCGTTGGTGCCTGCAAATGACTTATCATCGATGGGCTGTGAACGTTTTCCTAATTTCATCACCTTTATGTTCCACGCGGGGAGATGAGTGCTGCAACTTCTAGATTTAGCATTTGTGCTGGTCATTGTGATTAAAAAATGGTGTACATATAACACAAATTTAATCTCTACTCTAAATATTTTATATATTTTTTCATGATAGCTAACGAGCATCATAGAGATAATTTTAATTACTACTTAAAACTTTAGTTCATATATCACGTCCATCGAGATGACATCAACCCGTCTGAATGCCGGTAGTAAAATCCAATCAAATGCGGAGCTGGATTTGTCAAAATTCACAGCTTTAAAAACACCAAGCTCATTACTACTGAATTAATTGTTGCTCTAAATCTTGATAGTAACTAGTAGCAAGCCGAATACTGTACACCAGCTGATCTACAGGGGGTTGATGGACGATCACCGGATTTGATAACACCGGGATTGGAATAAAGCCTGGGAAAATGTTTGTTATGAATCTTAATTTAATGTCAACCCATCTAGTCATTCTAGTTTGTGGACGTTGCTCACTTATAAACCGAATATTGATTTGTATGCTAATGTAAATACGTGGAGCAGGAGAGTAAATTCAGGATCAAACTATCAAACTATCCCCAACGTGTAGAACAGGTTCCCTCCCAACAGCTAAGCCCAACATGACTCGGTATTATTTCCATTTTAGACATCACCCTGCTATCCACTTTTCGACCCCTCCATTAAAGCACGGCACGATCTTGGACCACTATTTGCACAAGCAATCATACCGTTCTAAGATGACAGGAACGAACCGTTCGAATGAGTTGATGTTTTTTTGGGCTGATCCCCTCCCTTCTTCAAAGATCTCTACCTTGCCGATCAAAATAAAAGTATAGAATTATAACCGATCGGTTTTCATATACGATACCGGACAGGATGACTTAACTTTTTCGGCTGGGTACCTGCATTCCAAATTGAGGAATTCAGTTTTGACCGCACGGTGACTGCTGGAGAATTTCAACCGTTTCATGAAATGCGCATGTCCAGGGGCTAATATCAGCCAATGCATATTTAAAAAAAATCACCAGAACCAAAAGGATGTTTACAAGCAATGACATTTTTATTTAATATTGATTGATTGTATGAAATTCCATACTTGAAGCAAAATATGCCTGCTTGTCGGCAAGAAACATCGGCTCAAAGTGACGGATGTGAGTAGAACAAAATTCAAATTCCTCCCAACACCTCCCGGTAGGATGAGAAATTGATCCATTCTGGCCTAGGAACAGACCCAACTCAGTATCTTGGAACGGACAGACAATCAGGCTACCAAGTGTGGCCAAAGGACCCCGAACGAACTCCGGCAAGGCAGAAGGCAAAATAATCTAAATCGTACACCTTGAAAGCTAATAAGTTCCATCATTTATTACAACTTTCGATGGCAAACGTCATTAATCATTGTGGATGCTGCTGCTGCCTGAGATGGTGATGTTGTCTTCCGTGGTCGATCGGCGTGGATGGATGGCCTCCTGCCCGGAGTGGAGATGAGTCGAACAAAACAACAAACGATGGATACAAGCGGGATGTGATGCCGAAATAAACAAGAAGCAGAAGAAGATGAAGAAGCAAAAAGTAATAAATTCTTAATTTTACGACAAAAATTTCATTTTTCTTCCAAAACCTTAATCATTCTTCTTTGCGTGAACCGCACGCTTTCTTGACGGTTTTCTTGTTCGACAAATCTTGAAATGATGCGATTGCTTGCTCCGTTCATTTTCGTCCGAGTCATGAAGGATAGGCTATCGTCGACCTTTTGGGTGTACAACAAATTGCGTTCAACTACATTCCATTGCGTGTGGATTTTTATATCAGATTCCAAGTCGGAATTGTCCGGTTTGATCTGCGAACGTTTATGACATAGATATTTCAAATTACTTGTCTGTCATGAACCGCACGTCTATCTGTGATAATCGAGGCATTGAGAAATAAAACATTAAAAATATCAAACTTCGATTTCCATGCATTAATTCAAAACATTTTATTAAAGTTCCAATTAAGGACAAAGACAAAGTTCGGTATTTCGTGAAACCATAGCACAAATGGTCCTCAATCTTTAAACAAATCTATACCAAATCTGAGGTCGTACTAAAACGACGTTCATTCTTATTTTGCACGTTTGTATTCCTTGAAAGCACCATGTGACAAAGAGTTTTTTTTTACTTAATACAGAATGGTGTTTACAAGCGTAAGTTAAGAATCCTAACGTAGGAATGGAAAAATTAATTTGAACTTAGATGTATGTTTGTTTGTAAGTAAGCTACCATCTTTTTTAAGACCTTGTCTTGTATGCAGCTCCACTTAATTGCAAGATCAATTTGAGTTATCGGTCTGAGTTTATAGCAACGCTGTATGAAGACCGAAAAAAAAAATGAAAATCGGACCCATAAGCAAATACACTTTCGTGAAACCCGCAGAAACATAAGAATCTCCTTCCAACGATACGATCCAGCAAATAGAATGATCCAATTCGAAATATTGATTAAGCTTTCCACAGGATGGTTTGTTAAGAAGAACGCGTCACTTTCACTGCAATTGTTGGAGTAGAATATACAGCATCACAATCAAATCGATAAGATGAAGAAAATGATACTGTTCATTCCCTCCACCTCTGATGATAAAACTTTAGCAATAGATAGTAGATAAACTAAATAAGTATGGAACAATATAGTATATAGAACAATAGTAAATTGAGAAATCTTCGAAGACTTTACAACTTGATTAACGCCTAAGTAATGAAGCATGATGAAGAACCGCTGCTATCCACAAACTGTTAGCAACGGAGAGTTGGCATTTTCACTCTTCCCATCCAATTTGTTTCAATCGGGTACCCTGATGGTCATTCCGTATCCCGACTATATGAATTTATTTGTAAGAGAATATAATATGATATATTTATTGTCAAAAATATATTTGACATCCATTGGATTACTGAAAAGAAAAGATAGGTTCGTATTAATATCCTAATATACCAGCGAAGGCTGAAGTCAGAGTAGATCATTCCAATTACTTTTGAGATAAAATAGATACAATTTTAATTAAAAAAAATAAGCTGCTTTAAAAAAAATAAATAGAAGCAACAGATTATTCTATAGGACATGTTTCAAAAAAGGTACAAACGACGAGCCGGGTTTATAGTAGTTAAGAAGTGCCATATTATGGTAAATGTTATAAGGAGTGAATCGAAAATAAGCTATCCACAAACTTTCTTTCAAATTATGTTGAAAACCGATATTTTATTCACACAAAAAATTGATCCTTTATTGTACGAGGTTAAACTTGAACATAATGAAGACCGGATGAAATTTAAGTTATTCCTTCACGAATTTTCGAACTTTGGATCGAATGCTCTTCATCAAGTTCCGGACAAGTGTTGCATCGCATTTTTTGGACGCTTGAGCCCAAATTTTTTTGAACTCCTGCATGTTCCCAGCTGCCTTACCAGTCTTCTTGAAGACCCTCTTCACGATTGCCCAGTAACGTTCGATGGGTCGAAGCTGAGGGCAATTTGGTGGATTGATATTTTTCTCAACGAAATCTATACCCTTTTCCGCAAGCCAATTGAGAGTGGTTTTGGCGTAGTGAGCCGACGCTAAATCCGGCCAAAACAGTGGAGGTGTACTATGCTTCTTATATAAAGGCAACAATCTCTTCTGGAGACACTCAGATCGATAGATTTCCGCATTTATAGTTCCGGTAGTGTAAAAAATGGTTGACTTCAAACCACAGGAACATATTGCTTGTCATACCAGTACCTTTCGACCGAATTTCTCCACTTGAATCGACCTGTCCGCATCGCTCACATCCTCCCCAACGACGGCAGTAAAGTATTGTGGACCTGGAAGGGTTTTTGAGTCCTCCTTTACATAGGTCTCATCGTCCATCAAAACGCATACATCCGGACGCTGCAAAAGACGCGAATACAATTTCCGGGCCCTTGTTGCTGCTCGCTTCTTCTGTTCTGCACTTTGTTTCGAGATTTTCTGCTTCTTGTAGGTCTTCAGGTGGTTTCGCCTCTTGGATCATTCCGACACTCGTTCCTGCTTTTTTGGCCAAATCACTTATTGACATTGATTTGTTCTTCATGATTCGAGATACCACTTTCTGCTCCAGTTTCGGGTTGGAAGAACCGGGTTTTCTGCCTCTTCCTGGTAGCTCATCCAAAGAATAGTGTTCCCCAAACTTATTAATGATGGTTTTAACACTCGCATGATGAATTCCAAACCGCTTCGTCAATTTTCGCATAGTAATACCCTTCTCACTTAGCCATGTGTCCAGAACCTTAATTTTCACTTCCTTTTCAATACGCGACATTTTGAAAACGCAGAATTTGAACCGCACAAACAAGTAAACAAAAGAAAGCTGACAGTCAAACGCACAGCATGCAGTGTTCAGAGCATAAAAAACCATCACAAATACATGCGTACAACGCAAATTTATGTGGATAGCTTATATTCGATACACTCCTTACTGAAATACTGAAAAACTAGTTTAGCTTTTTAAGCTTGTTATGTTGCTCCATGCTCTTAAGATAAATTGAATGCAAAATAATTATATAAATGGACATTAAATATTTTCATTTTTTTGGTTAACATCTATACAGATAAATCCGAATTAACAATTTTCCACCATAATACTTTTTTGGCGGCTGCTTCTCTCTTCTTGGGGGGCTCGCGGGGCTCTTCCTTTTTTTTTTTCGAGGGGTTTATATAAAACTTTTTGGGTGGTTGGTCCCCCCCCCCGCGGGTTTTCCTTTTTTGCCATAGAGTTGAGGGAGCTCGTGATTCATTCTTCGCCTCTGCTCAACGTATACCTGCGCACCGCCACAGATGGTCGTAGGCACGCGTCGCTCGAATACACCAAGTGCTTGCAAATCCTCTTCGAACATGGTCCAAGTCTATGCCGTAGAGAAACGGTTATAATGTTTTCTATGTTTTGTGGGGGTGAATCTTTTTTGACCGCAGTTTCTTCTGGAGTTCTTAATAAGCACGACTTCCACTGATGATGCACCTTCGTATTTCACGACTAACGTTGTTGTCTACCGTTAGCACGGATCTAAGGTAGACGAATTCATGTACCACCTCAAAATTATCCCCGTCATCGTAACACTGCTAAAGCTCGATTCAAAGCTCGATCGCACGAAGAAATTGGTGAAAAGCTTTTCTCGTTTGATCGACGCATCTCGAAATTGCGGATCATGGAACTTGAGAAAAGAAAATTAATTGTGCACAAACATCTAAAGAATCCTTCGTGGTCTGCCTCAAAAATAGCAAAAGTGTTAAAATTCCCAAAGTCAACGGTGTGTCTTGTAATCAAACGTTACAAGGATACTCTGAGTGTGGATAGAGCACAGCGCATCTATCATAAAAGTGGCGCTAGGGACAAAGAGCTGAGAATAAAGGTGTTGGGGTACGTGAAAGGCAACCCAGGTGCCTGCATACGTGATTTGACAAAGAAATACGATTCCAACTTTTCCACCGTGCGTAACATCCATTTAAGAGAAGGATATAAGTCTTTTTGTGCCACTAAACATCCGAATCGCTCCCTGAAACAAAATTTTGTGGCCAAAAAGCGAGCACGATTACTATAGAGGGATTCCATCCAGAATGTGCCGGAAATCCTAAAAATCATACCCGATCATCATTGATTTGGATGAAACTTGGCACATGAGTTCGGTACGTTGGAAAAAAAAATTCCACTGGTGTTAAGATAATTTGGGTTCAAGAGTAACTTTTGAGATGGGCGTATGTGTTTTTTCCAACATTTTACTTGAAAAATCGTAGTTCAAAAACCATTACATTTAGAGAAAAACTTTATATAAGGGAATTGTAGGGAACTAAAAAACCTTTCTTAAAAAAATATACACAGAAAAAAAAATTTTTTTTTTCATCAAGAAAAATCAAAAATAATTACTAAAAATAAAATATCTAAAAAATCATATTTTTAATATTTTTTTAATTTGTTGTATGGAAATTTGAGGAAAAAAGACACGTTTTAAAAAAAATTCTAGGATGGACGCTCTTATAATAAAAAAGTTTTTCAAATAGCGAACTTTGGTGTATATTTCAAATTTTGGTTATTCATTCTTATAAATAAATTTTGATGTTACAATATGGTTTTGGAGATTATTACAAACAATAATGATAATAATAATAAACCACGTAAACGCAACCGTTTTCAAGATATTTCTGATTTTCTTTCAATAAAATTTCAAAACCTCAAAAAATACGCCCTTTTCATAAATTACTCGTGATATTAAAACAACAATAGCTAACGATTGTTTCTCTTGTGTTTTTAGCCTTTTTAAAACACATGTATGTGCCTCTTACTTACTCTTAACAGCTCGTCGATTGAAAAAGCTTCACTTAAAGTTATAAGACAAAAATAATGAATTATGGTTGGATTTATATTTATATATACCATTTATTAGTCTCGGTCATTGATAATATTACATAAACATTATATAAACTATTGATTGCTTTTATATATATTATGAATCCTGCCTTCTTCGTCATTCGAAAACAGTTTTACAAAAACTTCGTTTTCTGAAATTGGAACGAATGAGTGGTACTTTTGTGTACCTGCAATCGTTTTAGTCTGTCGGTAAATTTCATTCCATTCTGCTACCCCCTGTTCATACTCTTCATGTGATACATAACAAAACGACATTTTTGTTAAACAATCACCACTTTTTTGGTTCGCCCATTCGAATAACTCTAATGCACTTTTTATAGGGTGTTCATGTTGTACAGCAAGGCTTGCATATCTTGCCATTCGTTTTAATGTACCACCAATTGCATCGCAAGGTCCCTTACCGTGGGATGTTGCGAAAAAATGCCATTCAGCATCAATATTGTATTTCTTTTTAAACTTACAAAGGCTTTCAAAGTTCTTCCTATTTTTATATTGGGATGCTGCCCCGTCAGACATAAACGTAGCTTTCTTTACTTTAATTTTTGTTTGCAAAAAGCTTATTAGTTTTGAAATAAACACCTGCACCGCAATCGTATCATGTTTCAACACTTCTGAGATAACAATGAAACTGATATTTTTAAGTATTCCAGATTCCGTGTAATAAATGACAAAAGGGTGAATAGTGGCTTGCTCATTACTCCAATAGCTACTTTGAACAGCATCTTGAAAAACAAATGAATAATTTTCAGAAAAATCACAAATTATTATTACTGCGCCGTCTTTAAGACAACTTTTATAATCTCTCAAGAAACTAGACTGCTGAGATTTGACAAAATCGTGGGATACTAATTGTTCCAACTTTTCACAAAAATAAGCAATAAATTCATCAATTGGTTGAACAAGTGTCTCTAAACTACATCTATCAGTTGAAATCCATTGCTCAAAAGATATTTCAACTAAACCACGTTTTTCTAATTTGTCTGTTAAACTACTCTCAAAATCTAAAAAGCCTGGACATCGTTCGCATTCACGGAGGTAACATTTTTTAGTTCTAGTCGATGAGCTACATAATATTTCTTCAAAACACAATTTATAATCATTCTCGAATGAATATTTTCTAAGACCATGAAGCATCAAGTTAATGTTCTCATGAATGGTGCAAACACAAATGTTATGAGAACCTGTGCTGCCAAGTAATTTGCAATGCTTTGGTCTTAGTGCTGCAAAAGAGCTAAACCCAACAGCATTTTGATGCATCTCTTGAAATTTAATGAAAGCTTCTCTTAATGAACAAACTAAAAGGCGCTTTTGAATATGAACCCTCTTACCTTCACTCCTCACTGAAACGTAGTCGTTCATACCAGGGGTTGCTCGTGTAATCTCATCACTGTCGTAAAATTGCAAAATTTGGTTTTTTATTTCCGGGTTCAGACCGTGTCCCAGCTTTTCGTTAGGGGCAGCTAAAACACCTTCGTGCTTTGCAAGGAATTTAGCTTGTGATACGATGTACTTGTTTGTTATTCCAAATTCTGCCATTACTCTTTGATTTGTCCAAGATTGTGGTAAAACCGAAAGTATCCTTACTTGATCGTCCCTCGAAGTTTCTGGATCAGCATACCGGTCCTTTAGCTGCGCGATTATTTCGTCATATTCGGCTGCTTTCACTTTCAATTGTTCCAGGTCATCCTCCTCCGCTTGATCCCCAAATATGTGTGTCCGAATGCCGTTTGAAACATCTTTGAACTTTTTGCGGGCATAATTTACGTTCAGGAACTTTTTAGCCGATATTGGCGAAACGTTGATTCCAGCTACGCCCTTGTTAAATAGCTCAATATTATGGCGCCTTGAATAATCTTGCACACTGCTATCAGATGGCACTGACATTAATGATATTGCCGATGGCGTTTCCTCGAGACCATACAAGTCTACTTGCCGTGATGTAGATGGTTGTGGATCCATAATGTTAGTAATTGATGGTTTCTCACTAGGCTCCGAAATTGCAGCATGGGATTGTTCCGTTCTATTTAAATGCAAACGACAATTATCACAAATCATCAAAGAAGTGTCCAAATGTGTTTTGCCCATAAACTTGAGTTTTTTGACATTTTGTTCGGTTAATTTACGAAGGTTTTTTGAGCGCCGTTTAGTGGGAAACGGCATACAACACTTCTTCATGTTAAACTCCATTTTCAGTTCACTCAGATAGATTTTACTGATGAATGCGACTATGTATGAGCATATATATTGGCTGTGGTACCTTTGGAAATGCAGGTATAAAACATCTCTGGTAGTTTACAGGCAGCGTACATTAGCTGTTTTTTTTATGAGAAGATATACCTGACATACGTTATAGCTGCTATTTGTCTACCTACCTTAAACAATATGTGTTACTTTCATCGCTACATCACCGAACTGTTCGGAGTGTAGTTTTCACACACTACACCCGACCTCTAACATCGTTGGAGCTTGGCAACATAGTCAGCAGTTCGATTAATATGCTTCTTCTATATGACCCTCCGCATAATTTCATCATCTGTCCATTTCACACTTGTCGCCCCTGCGACATCTATCTCGCTGTTACTTTCATCGCTATAGCAAATTCGCTCCCTTCATTCTCTGAGCGGCCCGACCGATACAGCCATAAAACAATTATAAATATATTGATTGCAATATTAAAACAATAGTGCTATTTATCTTGTTCTTTTCAAATGAGTCTTCTTATCATCCTGATATCAAAAGAAAAGAGGACATTAGAGTAATGTGAACGTTATAATATGAAGATCTTGGAAAATTTTTCATTTCTGGTGGAAATCTCGATTAACTTAAGAAAAGAGCGAATTTTCTTATGTTTTTTCATTCTATTGAAATAAAATCCGAAAAATCTCGAAAACGGTTGCGTTCAGGTGATTTATCATTATGATCATTATTGTTTTTAATGATCTTCAAAATCATATTGTATAATTTATTTTCATTTATAATAATGAATAACCAAAATTTGAAATATGCACCAAAGTTCGCTCTTCGGAAAACTTTTTTATTATAAGAGCGTCCATCCTAGAATTTTTTTTCAAAACGTGTCTTTTTTTCTCAAATTTCCACAAAACAAATTTGAAAAATATTAAAAATATGTTTTTTTTTATATTTGATTTTTAGTATTTATATTCGATTTTTCTTTATGAAAAATTTTTTTTTTTCAGTGTGCATTTTTTTTACAAAGCCTTTTTAGTTCTCTACAACTCCCCCATATAAAGTTTTTCTCTTAATGTAATGGTTTTTGAACTACGATTTTTCAAGTAAAATGTTGGAAAAAAAACATACACCCATCTCAAAAGTTACTCTTGAATCCAAATAATCTTAACACCAGTGGATTTTTTTTTTCAACATACCGAAGACGTGTACCAAGTTTCATCAAAATCGAAGATAGTTGAGTTTGGTGACCGACCGATTTGGCGTGGAATCAGTCTATACGAACGAGTTTTGACGAAAATTTTACCAGACAACTGGTCGTGGGGATGTCCCTTCTAGGCATAAATGTGTTTTTGGTGATAATTTTGCTCGGAAACATGATTTGGCAAGGAATCTGGCCTTTAAACCAAGGTTTTCATCACATCTCACACAATTACGTCGAAGGTTTACATTAAAGAGTGTCTAAAAAAGTGGACTTTACCCTTTATTCAGCAACGCAAGACCAAACTTATGTTTTGGCCGGATCTAGCCAGCTGCCACTACTCCAAGAAGGTACTAGAATGGTATGCTACAAACAATGTTAATTTCGTCGTCAAAGAGATGAATCCTCCGAATTGCCCTGAGTTCAGACCGATCGAAAAATATTGGGCAATTGTCAAGCGAAAACTTTGAGGATGCGGTAGAGAAGTGACAAATGCACAACAAATGCGTTTAAAGTGGAATAAGTTCACCGGTACAGTGTCACCAGCGACTGTGCAGATCATGATGGCATCGATCACAACTAAAGTGCAACAGTGCATTCGAAACGGTAAAATGTAATATTTTGTTATACATCGTTTGAAAGCTGAATAAATACCCTTTTGTTTGACGTTTTGATCAACCGTGTATATTCTTTAATTCTTGAGTTATGATCACTTGAATGCGTCCAAATTTACTTTGAATCGGGCTTTACCTATGCGAGCTGCCACCGTTCCAAATGTTCAGCCGACAATATCCATATCATCCGTGAAGCAAACAAATTGGCTGGATCTCGTAAATACCCTACCCCAGCTCGTCGTATGACACCTTCTAGGACAATATTGAATATAAGGCAGGAAAGTCCATCACCTTGTTGAAGTCCCCGGCGTGATTCAAATGAACTGGATTGTTTGCATGAAATCTTCACGCAGCTTTGCACACCGTCCAACGTTGCTCTAGTTATTCTTGTGAGCTTCAGGGGGAATCCGTTCTCGCCCATACTGTCGTACGTCTCTTTAAAATCGTTGAACAATATGGTGGTGCGTAGGGACCTATAATCAGTCGCACCCTACTTCCAGATTGTCAACTCGCCATTAGAAGCTCAACTAGTTCGATCAATAATTTATTTTATTTTATTTTATTGATGTATAAGGGGGCATAGCGCCAAGACACCAGTATGAGTTCTAGAACTCATACTTTACATAATACACCAGGGAATAGTTGAATAGGTTTCGCAGCATTTCTGACCCATGGGGGTTTTGAATTTTACGGGATACACTATTAGTGCACACTGGAGGTGTACAATTATATTGCATCACTGCCCACGGGATTGGGGTAGGGTGGGAGAATTGTTGGTGTGTAAGGCTGTAGAAAGAAAAAGGTTAGTAAATGACGGTGAAAATCAGTTACCTTTTGGCATGTTGGGAAAGTTATCTAACAAAATCTCTGCTTAGCTTGAAATTTCTTTAGAGATTCTTCTCTTGTTCCGCTGAAAGAGGTTTGTTGTTGTTGTTGTTGTTGTTGATGTAATGATGATGATTTAACTGAAAGAGGTTTGTTGTTGTTGATGATGATGATGATGATGATGATGACGAAGGTTTCCAGAATGCTCAAAGTTTTGAAAGCTATGTTTTTTTTCCAAAAGCAAGAATATTTTTTGGACTCTCACAAACCTCCTTGTTTTGAAATAATTAGCTTTTCTTTAAAAATTATTGTAAGTGCTCTATAGACATTTCAACTTCCATACGGAAAATTTCTGGTTAATTTTAAGTTTCTTATTAAATTTATTTTTGTTGTATTTTTCCGGAAGTGCATTAAAAGTTTTGGTTAATTTTTATCACAGGTTTTAAAGCTTTGTCGTGGCTATTATTTTTCATATAATTCCAGGTCTACGTTCCAAATTTTGTTTTTGTTTCTTAGTATTTCAAACTTGTTATTTTCATAATAAGATAATTGCTTGTTCACAACTTAGTGTTTCAAATGCACTTCTAAAGTTTTCAATTGAGAACTTTCGTTTGCCAATATCATATTTGCCAAAGTGCGATTGGCAAGTTCAATAATGCCTTATGTCAAGAAAGTCGAGAAATTTTTCTTATCGAAAAATTGCTAGGCCACCTACAGTATGATGTTACTTTATAGCTGCATCTTAAGCGACTGAACAGGGGAGTATTATTTGTTTTGGGATATTATTTTGGTTTCACTACCTGCAACTGTATTATTATTATTTTTGCAGAACACCTACCTTTTTCTTACTCTTGAATTTTTCTCCGTTTCATTCAGTTAAGTGAGCAAATAAAAATAATCTCGAGCTATTTTTGTCTTTTTTTTTACTATATTTTACGTCGGCCTATTTCCTCACATGGTGACAATCACCGACGCCAGGAAGACGACTCCACCACCTGGACCCTACCTAACGATTCATGAATATGAGCCGGGACCAACGGCTTTACTTCCCTTCCGAAGGAAGACGTGACCAGATTTTTTCGCCTCAGAAAAACCACCGACGTCGCCTGGAATTCAACCCAGACCCACTGGGGTGTCAAGTAGCAGTCACGCTTACCACTACACCACCGACGCCGGCTCTCGAGCTATTTAAACCATTTAAATTTTTCATACTACTACAAAGGGCTTGGAATACCCGCTCCCAGACAACACAGGTTTCACATCCTCACAGTTTGAAAAAAAAAAAAACATTACACACGCTGACAGTGGATGCGGTAATATCAAGGTTAACGCAAGGCTTTTTCTAATGCCCTGGGGCAGCTAGACAAGTGTTCTAGTTTGCTTCAAATAATGAACGATAAACTTTACGAATTCATATAGTGCAAATCTATATCTCTTACTTCCCCCTTCTCCTGAGCCATGATTTTACAAATATTGTTGAACGCATTCTAGTCACGCAACCAGCAGTAATTATTTCCGGTAAGACAAATGCATTCCTTTTAGCGGGGCACGTGATCGATTGCCATCATCATCGTAACGAAATTAGCCGGTAATGGAATCCACGCATAGTAGAAACGGAATGACATAATACATTGCTACCAAGGGCGCCCCAATTTGATTAATATGACACCTCAACAGTTACCTTGAAATAGGAAATCATTAGTTGATACGGACTTAAATGGAACAGAGCATCGATAAACGAAATATTCTGTTTATTTATTTTATGTTCAATGTTACTGGAAGAAATGCTGTTTCCATGTTCCAATTAGGGTTGCATTAATATTTTTAAATTTTTAAATTTTGTTTTCTATTCTGTATCTGTATAATGTATCTTATGTTGGAGATGGTTCAACTACATATGCTATGTTCAGAATCAAATTGTATGCTGTCTTTGTAAAAAATCATACGAAATTTTGAGTTTTAATTCCATACCGGCTTTGGACCTGGCTTGGGCTGGCGCTTGAGTCTAGTTATGTAGCACAGTATTTGGAGGAAATGCCAACGCAGAGAGGTGGTGATATCCCAAGCTGACCATGGCTGACCA
This sequence comes from Aedes koreicus, assembly GCA_024533555.2. Taxonomy (NCBI): domain Eukaryota; kingdom Metazoa; phylum Arthropoda; class Insecta; order Diptera; family Culicidae; genus Aedes; species Aedes koreicus. The sequence goes on from JAHHFK020003833.1 coordinate 41,332, forward strand.
GCATGACAAGCCTGTATATTACAGATAGGACGCGGAGGGCCCGCTTAGGAAACACCATTTTGAGAAATAGAATAGACTTTCCCAAGTAGTTTGTATTCGTAACAGTGTTCACGTTAGTCATTTTCTCTATCAAAGGATCATTGTTTTCACATTAATTTCCTTGTATTGCCTATTTTTTTTCTTATCAGGTTAATTTCAGGCACATGAGGTTGAAATTTTGTTTAACCGTTGTGTGTCCGACAGGGTACCCGGGTACCTTTTTGGATTTCAATTCGCGATATTTCAATGATTTTTAATCGTAGGAAATTGAAACTTTGCCAGATCTAAGAGAATGACGGTCAACATTGGTTGCAGGGGTAAACCGAATTTTAGAGCTAGAAGGAAGGGAGGAGGGGTTCCAACTTTTTTTTACCCCTTTACAGGCCGACAGGGTACCCGGGTACCCACAAAACTAAAATGCCTACATCTCCGGCAATTTTCAACCGATTTCAACAGATTTGGACTCCGTGGGTTGATAATTTCCTCTGCTATTATTATCATGATGGACCATTTCAAACACTCTGAATTCTAGAAAATCCGGATTTTCACGGGCATGTCCTGATGTAATGATACTGATCGTGGATTTTGGTAGAAATCCAGCAATATGGGTATCAAACTTCTTAAAATTTCTTCAGCAGATTGATTTTTCTTGTTTTGGGTCCATCTGATGTATGAGACTTCAAGTGGCCAGTCCGGGGTAGGTTCCCCAAGGGTCCGTGGCTGGTCATAGGCATTTTTCAATGGAACCATAACAATATGTGTATCAAACTGCTTGAAATGTTCTCAAGCGTTTGTTCCTTGTAATCCTGAGTTCACCAGACAAGTAGGCCTTGGAGTGATCGTTTGTCCCTGAACCGGTCATTCCGAAACAGGTTCCCGTGAGGCCTGGAGTGGTCAAAAAAACATTTTCTGAAGTAAACCCTGACAATATGGGTATCAAAATTCGTGAAATTTCTTCAGTAGGATGTTTGTCAATTTGTTGTGATCATTTGATGATTTGTCCCTGAACCGGCCATTCCTTAACAGGTTCCCGTGATGCCTCGAGTGGCCATAAACATTTTCTGAAGTAAACCCTTGCAATATGGGTATCAAAATTCATGAATTTTCTTCAGTAGGTTATTTGTCAACGTTTTGTGACCATTTGATGGTTTGTCCCTGGACTGATTATTCGGGAACAGGTTCCCGTGGGGCTTTGAGTGGCCAGAAAAATGACAGAAGGAAACTCTGGCAATATGGGTATCAAAATTCATTAAATTTCGTCAGTAGGATATTTGTCAGCGTTTTAAGGCCATTTGATTATTTGTTCCTGGAATGTTTATTTCGGAACAGGTTCATGTGAGGCCTCGAGTGGCCATAAACATATTCAGAAAAAAGCACTGGCAATATGAGTATTTCATGACTTTTAAATTCATGACTTGTTTTTCAGCTGATGTTTCTCAACGTTTAGTGACCATCTTATGATTTGTCCTTGGAGCGGTCATTCCGGAACAGGTTCCCGTATGGCTTCGATTGGCCATAAACATTTTTAGAAGAAAGCTCTGGCAATATGGGTATCAAAATTAATGAAATTTCTTAAGTAGGATATTCTCAACGTTTTATGGACATCTGACGACTTATCAACGTAACGGTCATCCTAGTACAGTTTCCCGTATGCCAGACATTGCCAAGGATTCCTTTTAAATTTGTTCATGGCCACTCGAGGCTTCACGGGAATCTGATCCGGAATGGCCAGTCCGAAGACAAATCATCAAATGCCCCCAAAACGTTGAGAAATATCTTACTGACGAAATTTCATGAATTTCGATACCCATACTGCTAGGGTTTCCTTCTAAATTTGTTCTCGGCCATTCGAGGCCCCACGAATACCTGTTCTGGAACCGGTCTGAGAACACATCATCAAATAGCCACAACATGTTGACAGAAATCTTACTGGAGAAATTTCATGAATTTTGATACCCATATTGCTTGGGTTTCCTTCTATATATGTTCGTGGCCACTCTAGGCCTTCTGGGAACCTGTTCCGGAATAACCGGTCCGGAGACAAGTTGGCGTATTGAGGTATATGGAATAGAAATGTATTTTAAGGAATTATTCCAAAGGTTTTTTGGAACAGATATGATAATATCAAAAGACGACGAATGACATACTGAGAAACTTTGCCGAAGACGGCAAATGTCTAGCGCTTAGTTAAGAAAAGATAGACTGCAGCGCCATCTCTGCGGCATGATGTGGAACTAATATGATAATGTCAAAAGACGACGAATGACACACTGAGAAATTTTGCCGCAGACAAAAACTCTCTATAACTACTCTGGACTGTTTTGCTCACACATTGAATTAACAACCTCTATCCATTTGTAGCAGATTCCCGGTGGCCAATGTTACTGGAACCATGTTTTTCCACCACCAATACATTTTTATGACCATATCCTTTCAATATGAATATATAATAATTTTTATTTCCTTGACTTTTTTTACGTCGTTTTTTGAAATAACGCGGTTTTTTTACGTCGTTTTTTGAAATAACGCGGTTTTTTTTACGCGGTACCATTACCGTCGTAAAAAAAATTCAGTGTATCTTATTGAAAATTGATCATATCAATCCCAGATAAAGTACCAAACTACAAATAATATGGTTAAGGATTTGAAAAAGAAGATTATCTGTGTCATGTGCTCAATCTTAAGATAGAAGAACACCCAATTTTTTTGGAATATGAAATGCAGATTTTTAAAACATGCAATATCTGATCACTTAAACCTTTCTGTTTCATTCTGTTTCTTTTCTAATATGCTCAAAAAAGTGCGAACTTTTTTGCAATCTGAAATAATGTGAGCAGCACCACAAGTATCTCAGGAAAGGAAATTGTTATTGGGAGATTTTTTGTTGGTTTCATCTTGTTGGGTGAGACAGTGGTGAGTGAAACTGTTAATCCCTTTTTTTTTTTCATTGCGTCCTTTTATAAGATTGTACGGAGATGCACAAAAGAGATACTCAAATATAAGTACCGATGCAAATCAATAGTAAGGATGCTATTGGAGCCACTCATAAAGTGTGATCGTGGTCTGGAATTGGAAAAGACAAATTAAATTTTAATTAACGGTTGAATTGTTGCAACCATTAATTATGCAGGGTAAAATCTTGGTTTGAATTTTTCAAAAATGTATCAAAGTATATTGAACTCCAACATTGCGTTGCTCTGTAGGTGCGCCTTCACTGACTGAGCTAAGGAGGACCAAACCAACCTTACACTAGGATTTTATTTACCTAAAAGCGTTTTTTAAGGTATCGATCTGATTTATCTTTAGAACTGCTTATACTATAGGTAGTCATCTTATATAACAGTGTCATGTGAGTAAAACAAGCTCTCTTGGGATGTTATTATGTTCCTATACTGCTGAAGAACCTATGTTTCTTGCGATTGATAAGGTGTCTTTTAAAGAACGACATTAATCTTAGTATACATCAAAAATTTGTATTGATAACAAGGTATTTCTATGAGAGGTGTTTAATAAGACAAAAATTGTACCAGGAAAACACAAATTTATGAATATATCCCCTATACATGACATATATACAAGGTAAAAAAAATGCGAAGAACGAAATTAAATACATCATCATCGTCAAAACCATCAACGCATCACCGCTTTGGTGAAGCCGTCGCCGTGCGTATCGGATCGGCCATCAAACTTAACATAAACATAAGAGACAGCACCCCGTCAAACACTCGTCAGCGGCGGGGACTTGATTCACACCTGACTTGCTGCTGAGTTGCTTCGCGCCCCTAAGAAGACTATACAATGTTTCATGCCGAATGTTAACATGGTGGTTGAAAAGTTTTGGAAATGCTATTACAATTCAGCCCAGTATATATCTTAAACTTTCCATGATTTATTGTAACTAACTGGTGTAAAATTATCAAGTAGAAAAAAACAGATTCGCATAGAAATGATCAACATTTGGATTGCTTGTAATCGCAGTTTGCTGTGTTAGCCCTACCAATGACGAGGACGTTTAAAGAGGATGAAGATGATGAACCGTTGCACCTCAATCACCCCATGCGGGGCGCGGTGGCGCAAATTATCACCGTTCGTCAACAACTATCGAACAAACGAACGACGTGGTCGCGATCGCAACGAATGGATTAAAGAATTCAACCATGCCTGATCGAAGCTTTCCTACCCTCACCCAAGCCTCTATCTACATATATACAACCACCATGACATGTCTGGCTTCTCGTACGAGGAAGGAAAAGGGAAAACCACTCTAGCACCTCGTCAATCGTCAGAACACCTCACACTGATTTCGCTCGATATCGAACTGTCAGACATATTAGCGCACATAAGCGTGACAAAATTAATGGTATTTCTCATTTTAATTTTTTGATGTTCATGAAGAGAAAATTGCTTAACCCTTTTTTGCAGACCTTACCGTTACGATTCGAAAGGTTACCTGCTGTTTGTATTGGAGAAGTAAATCAGTGGATGAGAGTTTGATTGTTAGAGGTTAGTTTTTTTTATTACGCGATGAAATTAATTTTGAGACACAGAAACAATATTTGACGAAAGAAAAAAAAACTTTAGAATCAGCACAAGACACGTCGCAATAGTCTGAAACTGTCATAGCCTCTTTACCAAATGTAAGAAGAGTCTGCAGTTGAGGGTAAAGTATTATTAAGCCGAATCTTAACAGATATTTTGAACTACTGTAGAGTCCCAGATGAGCTAATCATGCACAAATTTTCAAGCCGTTTGGATTGAATACGGCTGAGTAGTTGCGAAAAATTAATACACAATATTCCACCAAATTGTAGCGATAAGCAGGACACGGTGGCCAAAGCCAGCGCAAGAAAGTAGGTCCTTTCGAATCATTTTGCCAGCCGTACACGGAACATGTCGTTCAAGAAAACGCTGTTGCAAATGATTCGGAAGGAGCCACGTTTGAGTTTTTTGAGCCCTTTCGTCTGTTTCTTCAATTGTCTGTTTGTTATTTTGTTAGTCAGTGTTAGTGTTACGTATATAAGTTTAATAAGTCTTCCGAAGCAGTTTTCTCGAATCAAAAATAAAAAGTTATTGTATTGTACCTTGTGCGTTAGAATGATATAACTTAACTCCTTTTGAAGCATTTCACCAGCCGTACAAGGATCATGTCGTCCATAGAGACGGTGTTGACACTGCCTCAAAAGGTGTTACATTTTCAAGATGGCTTTCCTTTTCTCTCAGCTATGTTCATGTCAACTGTTTTGTATGGTGTTGTGTCGTCTTTTTGTCTGTTTGTTATTAAGTTCATCAGTTTGTAAGTTTAATAAGGTGTTTTACTTATCTTCGTTATTTCTTCATGATTTCTGTAGTCTTTTGTAGTTTGTAAATTTCTTCATCTACTGTTTATCTGGAGCCGCTTGTGATTTGAGTAGTTTGTTTGGCTATTAGTAGTCTTCAGGCGCCGTCGTGATTTGAGTAGTTTGTTTGGCTTTCATCTTCTGTTTGCTCTGTTGTGTTAATACATCATTCATTGCCGGTGCACACTCTGCATTTTCTACAAAACTAGAATGTTCCTAGAATTAAATAAGCAAAATCGCCTACCGGGTTACCATTCCCATTTTCATCTCATTTCAGATCTCGTACTTTTTATTCATTGTTATTTTTAATTATTTTTATTTGTTGTTGAAAGCAAGTCACAAAAGGAATCAATTGATTGATACATCAAACCTACATTTGCGATTAATATGAATAATGGAACAGTTTCCCTATGTGGTAATGTTTTCCAAAAGTGTGCTGATTTGTGATAATAAACTAATTCAGCTTTTTCAACTGATTCTATATGATCAAATGCAGCATTTCTACTATTTGCAAATACTGTACTTGACCATTGATCACCATCTTAGAACTATAATGTTCATCGATAAGAAGTACTAGAGGATTTACAGAAGCACTTTTGGGCTGCATTGCCACTTATCTGGCAGACGCTTTTGAAGGCACTCGGTGCGGTAAATTTCGCTGTTGATGGTACCCGTTGTGATGTACGGTTTACTCAGTTTACCGCATTGGCATATGGCCTGACAGAGCAAGTATTTTTTGGCGAATTTGTCCACTTTCTTCTTCCTTATGTCTTCCGGAACATCAAACCGTGACATCGGTTTCGTTAACCACTCTCGATACAGCTTCCTTCCGGGCCTTCACAGGGTCAGCTGTCTTCGATTTTCTTCCACTTCCAGCCCGCCGCTTGGTCGTCTGGGACTCCTTAAACGATTTTACCACCCGAAACACAGTTGTATAGATGATTCCCAGTTGTCTTCCGATCCATCTCATGGTCGCAGTCGGATTTTCCATGACGGCGCGCAAAATTCGCCGGCGATTTTCTTCTTGTTTCGATGACATCCCAATAACCACTGAACTGATTGTCATGAAATTTTGCACATGTAAACAATTTTTTTTAAACTAGTTATACCTAAACTTTTATCAATTTTTACTTACGGACAAAAAAGTTACACACGGATAAAAATGGTGCATTTTTTTCAAGTACAGGCCTTATGCCAGGACTGGAGTTCTACGTCACCAAACCTTGTTCAGCCATTCCTGAGACCGTCTGGAAGAAGAAACAATCCAAATTCGCAAAGAAGTTCCTTGTCTGACAGACTATCTATGGATGATGGAAAAGGAGTCTGCCCTTCATTACATCTGGTCTACCTGAAATGCTTTCAAATAAGCCTCCTGCCTTTCCCGAAGCCCCACTCATTGTTTATTTTGGCCGAAACAACAAGAAGTAAAGAAGCACTAAGCCAATTGAGAAATGTTGGGTTATCAAGAGCGCAGAACTTATTTAAAAAAAAACCCTAATATGTTGGGACATAAACTGTTTTTAAGGAAATATGGGTCGGAACATGATGTCAAGCAAAGGTGCGAGCATTTAAATGCAGATGAAAACTACAAAAAAAGAATAAATGTTGAAGTATAACCCTAATTTCCTACTTTATTCCCTGAAAGTTTGAAGAGAATTGGACTCTAACAGAATTTTTGTCGACCCTTTTTTGAAAACATTCTTATAAAATAATAAAAAGAACTTCGAATTTTTTCAAATGATCTACTGGCGGGACTCTGAATAGAGTACAAACCTCTACACCAGGCCTTTGATGATATCGGAACATGTCGTCCAAGAAGAATCTGTTGCAAAAGATTCGTAAGGAGCCACGTTTGAAAAATTTGAGTCCTTTCGCCTGTTTCTTCACTTGTCTTTTTTTATTTTGTTAGTCAGCGTTAAGTTTACAAGTTTAATAAGGTGTTTCGTAATTTCTTCAGTTTGTGTAGTTTAGTGCATTGATGTGTCATTTAATATGCTCTGAGAGTCTTCCGAAGCAGTTTTCTCAAACCAATTATAAGAAGCTATTGTATTGTTTCTTGTGCGTAAGAATGACTAAACTTAACTCCTTTTGAAGCATTTCACAAGCCGTGCAAGGATCACGTCTTCCATAGAGACGCTGTTGACACTACCCCAAAAGGTGTTACATTTTCAAGTTTGCTTTCCCCTTCTCTCAGTCATCTCCATGTCGACTGTTTTGTATGGTGTCGTTTCGAATTTTTGTCATTTAGTTTGTCAGTGTCACGTTTATAAGTTCAATAAGGCGTTTTTCTAATCTTCAAAATCTCTTCAGTCTTGTGTAGTTTAGTTCGTTTGTGTGTAATTTATGTGCTCTGAGAGTCTTTTGAAGCAGTTTATTTGAATCAAAAATAATGTGTCATGAGTTATGTCGTCGAGATCTTTGAATTCTACCAGTTGTAGTAATATCTGGTGTTACAAGTATTAGCAGTCCCAGCAATATAATATTTATGGTTTACTGATGGGACTCATGAGGGAGAAGTTTCCTTCAAAGAGTTTGGGAGGTCGTTGCGGCTCTTTATGTTTTAGAGGGCATTTCGTAACTTTTTCAGTCGTTTATATCTTAGTTAATTGATTTATAGTTCTTGTGTGCTCTAAAAATCATCTATACATACCTCGGCATACTTCGTTTAATTCACCTATCGCTTTATCCGCCTTAGTCAGTTCTTGTCTTCTGCGTTATTCAGTTAAATTCTATAGTCGTTGTAGAAAAATTTACCTTTAGTTGTCAGCTCATTGCCTCCTTTTTATTTGTCTAATACTAATTTCTAAGTCGTTAAATCGCTGCAAAGTCTTACATGCATGTGCAGCCTAACAAAATTTAGTTAAGTCGTGGTCAGCTATACGATTCGCTTTTTGGTGGCAAAGTAAAGCTTCATCACGCTTATTATCTATCTATTCTTATAAAATTATCGAGAATTCAGCCGTTATAAGATTGTTTGTGAACCACTGATATAATGTTCGGTATTTTGTATTATGGCTCTATGAAGTGAGACATAACAAAATAAAATTGAGGAACGTGGCCCTAGTTTTATAAAATTTATACTCAGCGAATCCAACAGTCGATTTCCTACGAATGTCGATAATTTTGAACACATTGTGTATCAATATATATCTGTCTACCTGCTGGCGTCGGTGGTGTTGTGGTAACTGCTACTTGGCACCCCAGTGGGTCTGGGTTCAATCCCAGTCGACGTCGGTGGTTTTTCTGAGGCGAAAAAATCTGGTCACGTCTTCCTTCGGAAGGGAAGTAAAGCCGTTGGTCCCAGCTCATAATGAGTCAATAGGTATGGTCTAGGTGGTGGAGTCGTCTTCCTAGCGTCAGTGATTGTCACCATGTGAGGAAATAGGCCGACGGTAAATAAAAAAATATATATCTGTCTAGCTAGACTTAAGCGTGGATACGGCTCATCATCTCAGAGAACGCACGAGAAAAGTGTTGCAGCCAAGAAGAAATCCAACATCATTATCACTGAGGAAAGAGCCCACCCAGACTGCAACAGCATTCAAGGCTCCAAGATAGGACGTCCGTTGGATCACATCTGTAAAATTAGTGCAGCAATACGAGATATGTGACGCGACATTGAATAAAAATAATCATCATGTGAAGCTTGGAAAAGTTATCCAATACCATACCATCCAGTAAACCTCGTTGTACTAAAATATATTAGTACAGAAAGTTATCCAGTGCCAAACCAGCCAGTGAGCATAACCAGCAAGAATAATATCCATAGGTGGATTTTTATCATAATTTTATTCACGGCTAATTGTTTTTTTTTTTAATTGAGCTATTGATTTTTATTCGGTAAAATTTAATAAAATTATTTCATTTTGAATAAAATTATGCTAAAAACCCACCTATGGATATTATTCTTGCTGGTTATGCTAACTGGCTGGTTTGGCACTGGATAACTTCCTGTGCTGATATATTTTAGTACAACGAGGTTGACTGGCTGGTATGGTACTGGATAACTTCTCCAAGCTTGACCTACCTATACCTACCTGTAGTACCAGGTCATACAAAAGTTCATTTACGTTGCGAGAAGAGATGGTTGAACTGTTGGACCGACGTAACAAAAATCGTTGAGCGAAAGATTGTTCGCCAACCTACATGGCCCATCAAAAACGACTCAGGTCTTAGTTGTAGTGCTATCCGGTCGCAGAATATGTCACGACAGTGAGGGAGAAAGAAATGTTGATTTAAAGGGTCTGGGTCGATAGCTTCCATGTGTCCGAGCGACTCAGATTCTTGCATAAACTGACAGTAATCAGCATGTAGCTTGGTGTTGGTGAGAATCTTTCTTTCCATCGCGTAAAACCTTCGTTTCCGACAACATTTCTTCACGAATCGGCAATCGAACTACGTAGTGGCGGTCAGGGTTGAGTGGGGGTTTTCAATTTTGTTTTACAATATATTGCCTCCAGCAACAATGCATTCCCTTCCTCAAAACTTTAAACCTCCCAAAACTTTTGTATCGCTGTAGTTAGGTTTTCGATGGTGATCGCTGCGTTACAAACTACTGCTTTTATTTGCTCGGAGTTGGCATGATCTCCTGCCACAGCGTACTTAAATACTGTTAAATACTGTTTTGCGTAGTATTGGTAGATCGGGCCCCAGTGAGACTTGTGCATCTTCTACCAGTCTGAAAAACCTTCGTATCCCAATAATCATGTCGACACCATGGGCAACACTAAACGTTGGATCTGCTAGTGGTAGAGTTCGAGGGACTGCCCACTTTGAAGTGTCCTCGTTAATGGAAGGTGAAATTCTGGTCGAGCTTGGAAGCACTAGGAAGTCGGTGCTTGCACCAAATGAACCTACTCTGGACAAAAGGTTGACTAAAACTGAATGTGTTACATGTTCCGAACACATCGACATCTGCTCTATCTCACATGAGGCGAAGTCGTTACGCGAGAAGTTTGGTCACAATGTTTCGCTCTGACGCTGAATCTAGAGCCCGAGCTAGTGAGTAGTTTCCATCAATGTAACGGACTCTGACGTAGGCCGTGAACATAAAAACCGTTGAGTTTGACCCTACTCTGACGGTGTAGCCGACAGCAGTGAAACCAACGAGAGCGATTGACCTTGGCCACCAGACGGTGACAGGTGGGGTCCTTTTTTCCCGAGAGACCACATGCGACTGATCAGCAGTGCATGTCTGAACAGACGAAGTCGACTCGACGAACGGTGCCAAATGTGCAGGTTGTCTGGATTGCATGGGTGGATTGTTAAAAGAGTGTATCGAAAAGTAGTTAGCAACATTGATTTTCGAATGAAAGTAAAGTGAGTGAAAAAAAAAAGTGAGTGATTCTGTGGAGCGCTTCGGCGATGGTTTCCCAGCTAGCGCTATTAAAGGCATTCTTGATGTCTATCGTTATCACCTCACAATATTGCTTACCTCTCCTCTGCTGCTTGAGTGGCTTATAGGCACTGTCGACGACAATCTAAATTGCATCCACCGTTGACCTTCCTTCCCGAAACCCAAATTGGTTTGATGACAAGCAATGGTCGCTCTCCGTGCACTTCATCAACCTGTTTAGGATGATCTTTTCCAAAAGCTTGCCAAGTATATCCAACAAGCATATGGGTCGATACGATGTTGGATCCCCTGGCGTCTTTCCTGCTTTGGCAGTAGCACCAGCTTCTGAATCTTCCACCTGTCTGGAAATCTCCCCTATTCTAGACAATTCTGCAACACACTTCTAAACATGTCGGGATACCTCTGTAGAGCCGCTTTCAAGGCTTGTTGGGAATTCCATCCGGACCCGGAGCTTTGTTCACCTTCAGCCCTTTTGCCACTGACAAGAGCTCATCGTTGAAGACTCGTGTACCACCAGTTGCTGCTGCAACTTCATTACCGTACGGTGTCGGTGGCCATGCCGTAGGGTCGTGCTGCGGGAAGAGACCATCCACGATCGTCTTCAGCTTGTCCGGACATCCTTCAACCGGTGTCGCTTGACCCTTAAATTTTGCCATCACTACTCAGTTAGCGTTGCCCCAGGGATTTGCATCGACATCTCGGCACAGTTCTTCGAAACAGCAGGACTTGCTTCTCCGTACTTATCGTTTTAATGCGGTTCTGGTCGCCCGGAATGCCACCCTACGCTCTTCTCTATTCGCTTCCGGTTTTGTTCGCTGAACTCGCCTTCTGGCTTTGAGACAACTAGCACGAAGGTTACTGAGTACCTCGTTCCACCAGTATACTGGGCGTTGTTCGTTTCTTGACTTCAACTTCCTCGGCATGGTGATACCACCATGCTTCAGCTCTTCCGCGTCCGAGGGGGCACTTTCTACACGCAGTGCTTCTGTAAAGAGGCCACTATCGAACTCCTTCGTCTTCCAGTTTCGTTCGCTCGTATTCATCCGTCGTACTGATACTGAGTTCCCTTTGCCGATTTTGTACCTGATCGCCTGATGATCGCTATTTGTGTACTCCTCGCTCACTCTCCAATTCATGTTTCTCATTAGCGATGAACTGCAAAAAGTAACGTCGATAATGGACTCACGACCATCTCTGCGAAAAGTGCTGACGGTGCCTTCATTGATCAGCTGAAGCTCCACTTTTACCAGCGCTTCCAGAAGGCTGAACCCACGGGCGTTGGTACATCTGCTACCCCACTCTTCTGCCCAACCATTAAAGTCTCCTGCGATGATGACAGGTCTCCGCCCTATCAGATGTACGGTGAGTTCATCCAACATCTGGTGATATTGTTCCGCCGTTCATCGAGGTGGTGCGTAGCAACTGAATATAAAGACTCCATTGATTTAAGCTATCACGAAACCTTCAAGCGTGCTCGAAACCACTTCTTGGATAGGATATCTACCCATAACATGTATGGCAGCCATTCCTGCACTATCTGCCACCCACTTGCCGCTATCCGAGGTTACTCGATACGGCTCTGCAATGATTGCAACGTCGCACATGGTTTCCGTTATTGACTGCCACAACAGTAGCTGCGCGATGCCACAATGGTTCAGATTTATCTGGATTATCTCAATCATTGTTGGCTCGCCATCACTTTTTGATACACCGGGCATTTGTAGCTTCCCGTGATGTGGTCGTTGTTGTCCTCATTTGTACAGAGCATGCACCTAGGTCGCTTCTTGCAGTCGCTAGCGATATGATCCTTCTCTCCGCACCTTCGGCATCGATCCGATCTGTCAGGACCCTCGCAGTTTCTCGACAGGTGGCCAAATCACATGTACTTATAGCACCGTTTCATCTCTTTTCTGACTCGAGGGGTGGCTTTTAGCGGAAATACTGACCACCCACATTTTACTTTACCTACCGCCAACAGTTTGTTGGCAGAGGTTGTAGCCAGACGGATCGCCGCCGTCTGCATTCCACCGTATTTCTTTCTCAACCGGATTGTCATCAGCTCATCTCCTAGTTCACCCTGCACCTGCAGCACACTTCTTACTTCGTTCTCCGTCGTTACCTCATCTAGATCCCGGCACTCAACCACCGTCTCCTGTGATAAGGCCCTGACGTTTGCATGTCCCCCTTCTGGGTGCGCCTGGTTTTTATCACGTTTGCTCCCAGCTTCCTTAGCTCCGGATCGTCTTTAACCCTTCTGAGGATTTCAGCATGTGTTGTTGCCCCCTTCACCTGTACAACTAAGGCATCTCCTTTCCATTTCTGCCGATCCACTTTTTTCTTCTCTCCCATCTTCCGAGCCTCTTCCATCTCCTGCTCTTCTTTCTTCTTCTCTTCCTTCTTCTTTTCTTCCTTTTTCTTCTTTTCTTCCTTCGTCTCGTTTTTACGTGGCACGATTTGCCATTTACTACCCTTGTCTTCCATTATCACCACTTCGCCGATGTCTTCTTTTTGTTTCTTGGACCCTTCTTCCTCACTTGGTGTTTCGCGATCTCTTTTACCGCCCATGGTACCCGCACGATGGTGGTTTACTGACATTTTCTTCACTTCTTTTTCGGCCTTTTCCGCCCTATTTCTCCAATCTTGCTGCTCACGTTCGACCGCTAACATTGTAGACTTAATGCCCGTCACTAGCGCCCGAATCTTGTGATGGACGTAATTTTTCCGTTGGATAAACTCATAGAGCTCATCAACCTTCTTTTTAACTTCCATCACCATGGTTCTGCCAAGCTGAAGACCCTGCAGCTCGGCCTGAGTTTTGCCACTACTGACTTTCGGTGTAAACAGCAGACTCAACCCAAGCCCACCCAACTCTTCTTGATTTTCTTGCGCCCCTCCTATCTTGCTTCCACTAGCAACGGCCACTTTATTGTGTGTGGGGGGGGGGGGGTTGTTTCTGTGTGTGCTGGTGTGCAAGAGAGAGAGAGAGAGAGAGAGAGAGAGAGAGAGAGAGAGAGAGAGAGAGAGAGAGAGAGAGAGAGAGAGAGAGAGAGAGAGAGAGAGAGAGAGAGAGAGGGGGTGGGAGTTAGTTAGTGTAGTGTGTGTATATTCCATTTTTTGGGAAAGCTATTTCTTATCAATTACTGGAGTGAAGTCACCGCAACAATCGCCAAATGAGTGGTTTTACGGTCCATACAAGGCAATTGAATTGTTTTCGATGGAATCGATCAATTGATTCCGAGAAAATCGTCGTAGCATGAGTGAAGGTTACATGAAACATTCAAAACCCACCATACGATAACTCAAATCAAATGTGCATACAACAATAAGTTCATTGAAGGTCATTCCGACAGTGTAGGACCACATTGATTACTCCCAGTCATATTGGGGCACTCCCGGGGAATAAGCCAGTTTTTTAATTGACCATACGCCTATCAGTGAATTATGTAGGGGCAAACGTGATAAAAACCAGCAACATTTTCAAAAATGTCACGCCGCATTAGACGCTTACTTAATTGTGTATTTAGCGGCCATCCATTCTCTTCTGCGTACCTCAAAATTCAATTTGCTTATTTCTGCTTCATGGGAAACTTTTGAACCTCCATTGTCGTAAGAAATGTTGTCCTGATCAAGGTTAAGAACACCCTACTTGGCACCCCAGTAGGGTCTGGGTTCAATCCCAGTCGACGTCGGTGGTTTTTCTGAGGCGAAATAATCTGGTCACGTCTTCCTTCTGAAGAGAAGTAAAGCCGTTGGTCCCGGTTCATATTCATGAGTCGTTAGGTAGGGTCCAGGTGGTGGAGTCGTCTTCCTGGCGTCGGTGATTGTCACCATGTGAAGAAATAGGCCGACGCAAAATAAAGATTAAAAAAAAAGAAAAAGGTTAAGAACACCCTCCACAATATCATCATCCTACAGAAATTCGAAACCTTTGCCTACTTCTTCATGAGTTTGAGGCTCGAGAATTTTCCCAAAAATGCCCCGCAATTTATCCTGGACTACAGATAATGGCAGATCATCTTCATCATCGCTATCCACCGGATTATACAGCATGTTCTATGATTTTATTATTGCATCCCCTAGAATTGAGATTTACCAATCAGTATTAATGGAAGCTTCAATGCTCCATCCATGTTGGAGCATGGCATGAAGGTAACTCGTTCTTTTGATATCTTCCGTTCCGGAACAACAAAATAATGTTAAACCAACCGGTAGACAACCTGCCTGACAGCCCTAATAGACGTCTCTGACATTTGTCTAAGCGCATGAGTGGGAGCAATAAGATACAGAGAGAGGTGAAGCATATCAAGTCTAGTTGTGACGTCAGTAATTGCAGGGTAATCCAGCTCATCGAAGTGTGAATGCAATAAATATTTAATAAAAATAATGTCCTAACACCGCAACCTGTTTGAAGGGTAAATGAAGGGTAACGTGACTATACGTACTATCGAGGCAAAATGTACGTACTATCGAGGGTACGTATTATCGAGGGTACGGACTATCGAGGTATACCTGTAATGTCAAAAGTCGACAAATGACATATTGGACAACTTTGCCCAAGACGGCAACTCTGTAGTGCTTCATTTGGCAAAGATAGACTGCAGCGCCATCTCTGCAGGACGATTTGGAACTAATGTGAAAGTATCAAAAGACGATTCGTTTTGCACTGAGAAACTTTGCTCAAGACACCAATTCTCTACTATGAGTCTGAAATGTTTTATATGCATTTCTGTTAACACAGTTTTTTTATGAAGGTTTACTGGTGGGAGTCTGAATAGAGTATAAACCTCTACGCCAGGTCTTTCAGGATATCGTTGCGTAAATCCTTTCGAATCATTTTGCCAGCCGTACACGGCACATGTCGTCCAAGAAGACGCTGTTGCAAATGAATCGGAAGGAGCCACGTTTTAGTTTTTTGAGTCCTTTGGTCTGTTTCTTCAATTGTCTTTTTTTTTAGTCAGCGTAACGTTTACAAGTTTAAAAAGGTGTTTAGTAATTTCTTCAGTCTGTGTAGTTTAGTGCATTGGTGTGTCATTCATGTACCCTGAGAGTCTTCCGAAGCAGTTTTCTCAAACCAAAAATAAGAAGTTATTGCATTGTTTCTTGTGCATTAGAATGATATAACTTAACTCCTTTTGAAGCATTTCACAAGCCGTGCAAGGATCATGTCGTCCATAGAGACGCTGTTGACACTGCCTCAAAAGGTGTTACATTTTCAAGTTTGCTTTCCTTTTCTTACAGTAATGTTCAAGTAAACTGTTTTGTATGGTGTCGTTCCGTCTTTTTGTCTGTTTGTTATTTCCGGTGCACACTCTAAAAGCTGCGTTTTCTTCAAAACTGGGTTCCTAGAATATAGGCAAAACCGGCTCACGGTAAAAGTATAGCATCTAGGGTTACTATTTTCATCTCATTTCTGATATCGTACTATTTACCTACATTTCCGATTGGTATGAATAATGGATCATGAGATGAATAATGGAAGAGTTCCCCTATGTGGTAATGTTTTCCAAAAGTGTGCTGATTTGTGATAATAAACTATTTCAATTTTTTCTACTGTCTCTAAATGATCAAATGCAGCATTTCTACTATTTGCAAATACTGTACTTGACCATTGATCACCATCTCAGAACTATAATGATCACCGATAAGAAGTACTAGAGGATTTTCAGAAACACTTTTGGACTGCATTTCCAGTGATCTGGCAACACTTTTATGCTTCTTTCCAAAATGTTAAAGAACCGGACCAGCCCTGGGACCTGGTAGTTGAAGTTAAACTACCTCAAGGTTTTGCCAGTGCCCAGGGTTATGCATTTCTGTTATCACAGTCAAACTAAAACTTTCGTCCCTTTGCATAAGATTCCCGGGGGACAATGTTACTGGAACCAGTTTTTGTATTTTTGTTACAAGGCATTTCTGCGACGATAAAATTTTAAATGGTGCATAAACATTGACTCTTAGTTGAAATTTTGAAACTCTACGAAGGGTTGAAATCCGGGTGAATATTAACCCTAACGTCTTATGTGTCACTTTTTTTTGTACAACAACCTTGAACTGCTTAAATCAAATTTTTGAATGCAAAAATGAATAATTCCGTAAAATATTAAAATTCAGCTGATTTCAGCCTGATTGGTTTAAAAATAAAAAGGATAGCGTACATTGAAGTTGCGCCATGGGTCTGAATTGACCCTCAATATCTTAGGAAGGTTAATCAAATATTTTTGTTGAAATCAGCAAACCTTTAAACTCATAGGTTCTTGTCGTTTTTCAATTCATCAGATAACCGTAGAAATTGGC
Organism: Aedes koreicus; assembly: GCA_024533555.2. NCBI lineage: Eukaryota > Metazoa > Arthropoda > Insecta > Diptera > Culicidae > Aedes > Aedes koreicus. Next base: position 58,354 of record JAHHFK020003833.1, read on the forward strand.
ATATTAATCGTTTCTAGCATTGAACTGTTTGCAGGTTCTAAACATTTGAAATGTTGATGAAACATGAAAAAGCTTGAAAAGCTTTGCATGCAACAGATTTCTATACGCATTCATTCAAATTAAGGCTTCTTCAAAGTATATTTCAACGATAAGTGAGCAGTCAGCATCATGCTTATGAATGGTTTACGTATGTTCGGGCCACGTACTAATATTGTTTTCAATAATCTAGACTAATGCGCCAATTTCTTATTTATGAGAAACTTTCGACACTCAATTGTGTCCTAGGTCCTTCTTTTAAACCCGACATAAATGCTATACAACAACGCGACGACCTAAACTTTTAATTGACATCCTCTATTTGATACTGTTGAACAATAATTTTCTCGTCCAATTTCCAATCCCATTTTGATGCAAACTTAGCTGTGCGGAAGCATTTTGGGATCCGTTAGGGTTGCTGTAAATCAACAGTGAGGCAAGTAGCAGCCATGGTTCCTACATCATTTCAATTTCCCATATGCGAGAACAAAGGGCTTCAACTCCCAGCACAGACGTAGCAATAAAAATTCTAATTAAAAATCAAATTTCATTTACATCAAACCTCATTGTGCTGGCCTCTCTGACTCACGAGCTAGTGGCGGCCCCAGATGAGTTAATATGCACTCATTTTCTGCCAACAACGACCCAGGCTGCCAAATGAATACGTATCAACGTCGAGGAACGGGAGAAAAACTAACGCGTAATAGTGGGCAGCTGAAAAAAAAACTCTAAATACACATGATGAGAGGAACCTACTAACTATGCCATATTGGTTTAAAAATGAGGAAGGTGAAACGTGATTTCGATGCGAAAACACATGCGGATGGAACCTGGGGAAATCGCTTCGCTATGCATCGTTTCCCCTTCGCTGAACCCAGCCTGTCGCGACGACGATACTCGCTCGAACGGATGGGATGGTGAACGTGCAAACCGGTGACCCCTCATTTCCGGTGCCAAGTCCGGAAGCATTAAATTGTGACACAATTCATTAGAATTTGTTACCGTATCGTAAGGTGATCACAGCTGGCTTCCCTTTCTAGTTGGGTTTATAATTAGTCTGCTAACTTTTCTAATATTGATCATGTGAATTCAAATGCATCTACTTAATTTAATGAATCAAACAACGCAAGATAATATAATCATTCTGAGGCTAGCCATTTTTTGTAATGAAGCTGTCATTCTTGTTTGCGACTTACGAAGAATGCGGCAGTCAACGCCGCTTCTTCTCCCAGAATCAAGCTCCAACGGCATCGTTTGGTTGTGACAATTTAATTAAATTCTAAATTATTGCTACCAAACAAGTTCATCGCTTGTAACTTGCTACCCAGACTCTTTCAGTCTGCCTGCACGCTATTTCCTCCAGCTGATAGCAAAGTTCCCTCTTGTTACCCACTACTTCCGACAAGCTTTCATCCGGAGTGCTGAACCTGTTCAGCATTTGAATTCAGGTCGGATGGTGTCAGCAAACAAACTGTGGCAACAGAGCAGTTCACTGAGAAAGTTCTCTTTACTGAAGTTGATTACTGAAGCAGTATTGCGATCTCTAGAACCGAAAAACGGTCACATATTGAATTTATCAAATGCTATAATATTGCTGTGTTGCAGTTTTTTTTTTTCTTATTTAGATTTTCAGGCTCTGTTTAGATAATCTAACAAGCATATTCAATTCAACATTATTTCTTTTGTTTTCGTTACGCGTCTATGGGATAAATCTGAACTCGTTTTTGATAAAAGTTATGTTAGTTGATCAGTTCACCTGCAGCATGATCAAATTAAATTTTCAAATCATAAATGTTTGCTGAAATTGATACTCAAACAAAGCCTTGCTCAAAAAAAAATGGCTTGCTTTGTTTTGCTCGAACGAGGAGAAATATTACGCGTTTGTTGAATTTAATTTTTTATTGTTTTTTTTTTGTTAGGAGATTGGGCTCCGTTTTTTCAAAAGTTTTAATAAAACCTAATTTAGAAAAGTGGGGAATTTTCAAAAAAATATATGTTTTCAAAAATATTGAAAAATATTAAAATTTAAGATTAATTTCATTATGTTTTCGATTAATACCCGAAAAACTTATGGCCGGTGGCAGATTTTCATACATAAACTACGAAAACTACCGTTTTCTTGTTTGCTGGTATATTTTTCTGTTTTTCTGTATAAACTTCCTTACAATTAAGCAACAGAAGTTTTTTTACTACGAAGCTCCGTTCTGAAGTTACGAATATTCGTTGTTTCTGTTGCAAGATACTCAGTACCAACAGAATACTAGAGTATATGCAGCTTGCAGATGTCCTCAAAGCGTGGTTGGCTATGCAGTGATTCCAATATGTGTCGAGAGTTACGGTATGGGAAGGAATTTCAGAAAACGTCAAGCTTCAACTACGTTTCATCGAGTCAAGAGTAAAAATCAACACTACATCGAACAAGTTTTGAAAATTTTGTCATTTTGTCTTACCTCTTCTGGTTCATTTATTTTTGTTTGCATTATTCTTTTTGTGTGTTCTACATTATTCAATTTTGTGTTTTGCTATCCTTTCATTGTGTCTGTTATATTTGTCTGAAACCAATTTCCTAGTCTTGGAGGTAACGTTTGATAATACGTGTCGGTGAGTTCAAATGTATTCCTGCTTAGCTGTGATTTGATTTAATTTATTTTAGGTCAGTTTGCCAGTCGTGCAAGGATCATGTCGTCCATCAGGACATTGTTCCCAAGTAACAACAGACACATCTTTTTTAACAAAAATATAAGAAGTTTGTTGTAAAAAAGTCGTGAGGATGAAATACCAAACATGTCTGGTCTTGAAAAAGTTTTGAAGATGTTTTTTCACACATAGTATTCGGTTCAAACGTGGTACCAGATCAGCGAACACATTTTTGTTCGATCAAATTAATTTTTTTCCACCTGGGTCTTTTAATGTCAAATAAGTTCACTCATCGCATAAGATAGTGTCAATTACTTGTATTATTTTGCAATTTAGAATAGTTAATTATAAAGTTCTTACCTTGATGACGTGCAAGTGTGTTGTTAGTTTTTACACACTTATAACCTATGTTATTTCTCACAAGTGTCCGTTCCTTTGCGATCGTTTTTTATGTTGCTTCAATTTGATGTAATGTCCAGGTTGTCTTCAGGTATGGTATTGCTCGCGGTCATGGCATAGGGAAGAGAACAGAAGAAAGGAGGTGCATTAGTAATCGGCAACATGCCATGCGCTTGTAAGATTTTCATGGTGTATTCTCACAACGGCCGTTCAGAATGGTTCAACGGATGTGTATAAGAGATCATTTCCGATTAATTTCCACTTGTTTACACGACTCCCTCACGTTTAGATATAGAAGACAAGAAACATCCCACTGCGTGCTACATTCTGGAATATCAGGGCATGATCCCCCATCGCATCTTCAAGTGATCATTACAAGCTATCCATTTGGTTCAGGCACTTTTGAACGTTGATGTGGCAGCCCATTCACACATGAAATCTGCCGCGACCAACTCGTCAGTACGCGTCCATACCCTTTTCTGAACCGAAGGGCTGGGACCTTCTTTCCTAAACTTTATAGCAATTAGAATTACAATTACAATGACTGAGTACAATAATCAGTTGATCCACATAATAATTCAAAACCAAATTATACTTAGAGAAATAAGACTAGTCAAGCTTTGTGAATAGTTAACTATTGTAAATTTTTCACTACTACAACTACAAGTAATCATTGAACTTACTAGTAATAAGTACTTACAATTAGCTCAACTTAGCTTACTTTTGAGCAGGTCTCTTCTACACACAATGTGCCACGACCAACTTGGCACAACAGCGCCCTTACTGACAGCGCCGAGTGACCAGTTTTAGCTTGTAGGGTTTAGATTTTGAAATATTATTTGATAAAATAATGAGATGTGTTATGCATTGCTTCTGATAGTAGATAATAATGCTTTAGGGATAAGAAATCAGATAGATCGATAGGAGCTAAGACAGGAGAACTTATGTAATTGGCAGGGAATGAGGTGGGGATTGAAACGTGCTGAACAGCGAATTATTTATTATTTAGATCGAAACAGATTGAAAATCTGTTCTAATCTAATAGAGATATTTTTTCAGTTCATTTAACGGGGCTTCCCATAAATGCGCTCCATTAATATCGTTAATTACCTAGCTCCTTAGTACCTGTTCTAATGAATATAAAATTGATGGAAACAATGATTTCATAGTAATGTTTTTTTTTTTTTTTCAAAATATGGATAAATATGCGAACTTTATTACTTACTAAGGAAAAAGTGGAGCTCTACGTTATTGCGTGCAACCTTATATTTTGCTTAATGAGGGTTACCCAGTCAACACAGAATCGCATATGATAGCGCATAAGAGTACAGCGTGGAGGCGATATACATTCATTTGTTCATTTAACTCCATGCTTAATGTACGCATATTGCCTCCACGTTGTACTCATATCCTTTATTATATGCGATCTTGTGGGTTACTCCGAGAGTCGAAGTGACATTTGTCACTTGGTGAAGTGAAGAAAATCACCGGCAGTGATGTGACTCTTCGTTTGATTTACCCTGAAAAGTCACGTCCCTGCAGGTGACTTTTCTCACTTCACCAAGTTACAAACGTCACTTCGACTCTCGGAATAACCCTCAATATCTCCGGTATAGCTTTGCAGTAATGTTGCAAAATCCGTTCTAGACCAAACCGCGATTGGGTTGTTGGGCAGTTCTATAAGAAGATTAAATGTTTATGGCCTAAAGGTATGTTTCGTGTTATATCAATTTTTAATGAAAACATGTTAAACTGAAACTGATTACCATGCTATTTAATAGCTTTGCGATTGATACTGTGGCTCAGTAATTTAAATCATAAGAAAGTCCTACCTTAGATTATCGAAGAGTAGGTCCGGATGGTAGATCAAAATTGTGTTAACATTCATGAGATTTTTTTAATCAAGTTTATACATTTCTCCTTTTTGATGTCCTTAGCAAAATTTATTCTAGAATCTCATATGAATGAACCAGACTTCAACAAGTTTGAATAATGCTTCCCGAATTGGTGTCTAAAAGAAGACGAACGTAAATAGAAGTTTTTCTGATGAAAATCTTAATGGAAAAGTATAAACATACTCCGATTCTATGCTGAAAACTTGATGTTTCATGCTGATCTCTCTTCAAGTTTATTACAAGTTTGTCGGCAAGATACTCAAATTTGAAATTACCTTTGACGAATCCAAAAAGAACGTCCATCCGCAGCATTTTTCTTGAAAAAAAAAGTAATGATTTCCCTGTCGAACAACAAAATACGGAAACCTTTTTTCAACAAGATTTCCAATAAAGGAAAAACACAGAATAACTGTATCCGCAAGCTGTCACTTCTTACGATCAAACCAAACAAGGCTGCTTCGATTCATTTTTGGCCGCTTCATGAAATGAATGAAAATTAGATGCAGACTAGAGTCAATAAGGTCAATACAGGTGGAACAGAAGTGGTTAAGTTGTATTAGTGTAATACAAAATACTGTCATTGTTTTCGTGAGATGATGCACAGCCTGTTGTTTGTAAACATGCGTTACGTAGATCTCCAAAAACAACAATTCACAACAGCAGCAAATCACAATACAGAATGTTTTTCGGTATGAAAAATGTGCACTAAAAGGATGCGGACAAAAACTAAACTTGCTTTGTTATCATTCGCTTGTTTTTGGAGTTCTACGTCACTATCCGAAATCATGGATTGTTTACATTTTTTTCGCTACTAATACCGACAAACACCTTGCACTTCACCACCTGTATACACCTCATTGTAATAGAATTCCTGTAAAGCAATGACGGCGATATAAGGTCTGGCCCAGTTGTCACAAAAATATTAGTGAAATGAGCAAAATTCAGACCTTATATAGACTTCATTGCCTGTAAATAGAGTGATGCCATGTTCTAGCTTTGACAGGTCTCTTGCTCGTTGGAAACGAGGATTAGTATGTAACTGACAGATGATTGCAGTTCCAATCCAGACGTTGTCGTCACTCTATATTACAGGCACTCTACTAAATACAAGGCTGCACAGCTTGAGATAAAAATTGGTTCGATGTGTAATGTTAAACTGAAACTGGGTAATGCTTTGTTCAGACTACGAAGTTGTAACATAATACAAGGGTGTTTTAAAAATATCTTTCTTCGTTTGATTTATCAATTCCTCCTCAGTTTTCGCGACAAAACTGTTGGAGTAGATCTTACGCTTCAGGTTGGCCCAGAATTCTGGATGGGACACTGGGGGGGAAGGTTGGGGGGGTTAGCGGATGGGGAAGATATTCAGCCGCTCCATCTCCTCCAGTCGTGGAGTAGGGGGCGGACCCGGTCTTCGCCTTGTGGTTTTTGCAGAATTCCAGCAGGCATTTCGTACTATAAATTTCCCCGTTCGCGGCCTGTCCGGAGCGAAAGAAGAGCGACTTTGACATCCCCTTCTTGTTGATTGTCAGCCACAGCAGCACCTTCTTGGGGAACTTGGTGTGTGAATTGAACTTCACCTCGGATCTCAATTCCTTCGTGGGGGAAGTAAAATACGAAGTGCCCTGCCAGTCGTTGCCATCAAGGGTGAGATAGGTCTCGTCGTCCATCACCACCGCCACGTCACGATTCGCCGGGAAAATCGAGTTGACCATCTTATTCAGCCGCTGCCGCTGCGTCATTGCCTGCAGCTCCGAAACCAGTGGACGTTAATTCCGCTTCTTGACATGTATGTTCATGTTTGCCAGGTACTTTTTCACTGTTTGGCCGGTTGAACCGACCCCCTGCCAAGTGCACGCAGCGATGTAGCCACTTTTCCCTCGGTCTTCCTCTTCAGCATCCTTTGGAGCTTCCTGTCGCTCAGGGTCATCGGCCGTCCGGAACCGGGCTTTCGATCGTTGCTCTGATTGTTGCCTAATAGTGCCAAGATGTTGTAGATGCCGGAATGGGCGTATCCGGCGTCCACAAAGTGCCGCACGATGTCCGTTTTCGACGCGGCGGGGTGCCGTTATTTGAACGCGCACACTTCTGAACAGAGTTGCTTCTCTGTTTTTGCCATCACAGTTAGAGTTTGGCTGATAGAGCTGTCAAATTTTGTCTGCTGACTCATGGGTTACTATGACTGATGCTTCATGGGTAGTTTTGTCGGTGCGGGTGAAGGTAAACCCATGAAAAATTGGCAATTTTGTTCCATTTTTTTAAGCAAACGTTAGTTCTAAGCTGAATAAATCAGCCCTCGAAATATAACTCCCAGCGAATAACCCCTGAAAATTCTGTCAACATAACAAAGGAAATTAAACCAAAAATATAGATTATAGTACCATAAAGCGAAAGAATGGAGCAGTCTATGGCGTACTTGAGACCAATAGATTTGTAAAGCAGTGAGCCAATTTGATGTCACTAATTTCCTATTGATTGTTGATACTTGTTAAGTTAATTACCATGATGTCATCGTTCCATATCTTTGAAACGTTCAACCTGCTTGATGCAGCTATTTATTTCAGCTGTTAAATAGTTTGTAGTATGAAGCTGTACAAATTAACAGTGTTTTCTCAATGGAGGTTTTTCTACCACAGTTTTTGAGTGACCTCAACAGCATACAAATTGGCTCTCATGTAGCTTAATTTTAAGCTTCTTTTCTCTATGAAAAACCACCATCACACTTTGTGAGTGGCCCCAACGGCATCCTTACTGTTCGTTTAAATCGGGCCAAATCGGCTCTCAAAGGTTTTGAAAAAACCTTGCTGTCCAAATAAAAAAATCACTATCACATTTTATGAAAGCAGCAGCATTCTTATTATGCAAAATCGGCTCAGAAGTGTTATTTGAAATTTTGTTTTCTCAATGAAAAACCACTATAACACTTTGTGAGCATCCTTTAGACTGTTCATCAGCAAAAATTGAGTTTGTATTGATGTGAAACATCATTTGTTCAAAATGCTTATTTTTTTAAGAAAGCAAACTTATTGATCGGTAACATAAAGCTTCAGCTGGATTTTTGTCTCGAAGCGTGTTTTGATTTGATTTTTTCCAGAGGTAAAAAATAGATGTTGCCACCACAGCAGCAACAATTACATGTGAAAGTTATTGTATTACAGTCAAGTATTGCTAAAATTTATAACTAAAATCCATGGTTCAGTAAACCGTCGAAGATTGCAAAAAAGCTAATATTTTGCTGTAGATCATTTATACAATCAACAACAGAAAGCAGCTTTTTGAAAAATTGTGAAAAGGACGACAAACTCACTCGTCCTTAGTGCAATTATCGAAGCATTTCATCGGTGCAAGCCAAAGTGTACCCTTCCCCTTGGCGGCTATACATTTAGGGCAATCAGAGTAAAAGGCATAGGAAAAAATCCAGCTCTCATCCAAGCACCAGCTCATTTTACGGTTGTGTTTAATATTGATTAAATAATGATTACGCGTGAAATAATTATTGGAAATGACTTGGCTTTAATCGAACTTATGACATGGTTCTCAGCCCTGTGCGACTTGACGTGCCTATACCCACAGTTGGTAGTGCCCCAGTCGGTACACGGTTTGTATTTAATTTACACCTCATTTTCGTTGGTCGCTTAGCCAGGCTTGTCATGCGCAGCAGCAGCGTGTTGTTTCTTTCCCACTTTTTTCTTATTTTTTCTCCTATGCCTCGCAAGGCGGTATCAACGGCTTGATTTCAATCTCCACCTCTTTCTGACACTTCTTCAGTGCAGCCAGTAGAGTGGATCATCATCTTCTCCACGGCCGCGCGACCGAGGATGTTTGGTCACAGTCCGGACCGTTCCAGATAGTAACGTAAAGTGGTGTTCTTGGGGTGAAGGGCCGTCCGCGGCAAAAGTCGTGCAATCACAGTGACTCAGTCAAAATGTCTAAAAAGCAATACCGACATTGCTTGCGTTTCGGCGATCTTGCGTCTGTGAGACTCGAAAGCTCTGTCGAATCCATCAGTGTCAAACAGGTATCTGTTGATTTTCCTTCTTAAACCGGTTTTTAACGACTCAGTACATTCGATTGCAAAAAAAAATCAGTTGAAATTTGTACAGTTGAGTGTTTTACAAAAGATTTTCCATCTCCTCAAACCGTTATCATTCTGACAGTTTGTGATTCGTCACCTTAAAACATGTTAATTTGCCTGCATAAAATTTCCCAAATTGCTCGTTCTGCTTGAAAACCGCCGCTGCCTAGCAACGCAAACCTAAGCAGCATCGAATGGCGGCGATGTCGGCATACTTTCAAACAGGAAGGCGCTCCCTAGTTCAAAACCCAGACGAAAATCGATTTCCCACCCAAAACGAGCGGATCTAAATACTTCATCGGCTCCAACCCGAGCTTAATTTTCTACTCGAATCAATCAATGATATAGAGCACAGCAATAGATGCCGCTGATGTAGCTTATAAGAAAATGAGACCTTTGAACGAGCGGCAGGTTTGATGATCTAATCACATGCCATGAAGCCTGTGTGAATTTTCGATTTTAAGGGTCCTCGTTCAACCCAGTCGGTATAGGTGCAGCTACAATTTAAGACCATGATGGAATTGGCTGGGTACAAATTGTTCTAGGCAATTTTTTGGATGGCAAACCTCCTCGACTCCCTGGGCATAAAGTAAGATTGGATTGGCCACACAATTTGCCGACTCTCTGAGCATAATGTATGATTGCATTTGTCACACAATAAGAACAGAGCTCTAAGTTATTACATCTATAAAAATAAATTAAGAATCTGCAATAAGCAAGCTGCAATAAGCAATAAGCAATAAGCTTTGAAATGTTCCAATTTGGATTTTTTCTTAGAGGAAAGTGTCTCGCCTCCGGTGTGATGAACTTGCCACACAATTATGCTAATGCAGAAATTGTCACGCATCGAAACCTCTCCGAAAGTGCATTTACACGTAGTTGAGAGCAGTAGTAAGCTGGTTGTGATGATCATTAAGCTTGTAATGTTAATAAAGAATAAGAATAGCCATTCTTATTAGAAAATCATACTGAACAGAAATGTGGAAATGATATTCCAAGTTCCGTAAATTTTCTCTTACTATTAAATGTATGCAATGCGCCCCCTATTCCAGTAAACCATTCTCGTCAATCCGGAAGTACAGGAAGCTTGATGGTAATGACTGTGACGTGCAGCAGTCGGTCGGCAAACGCAACAATAATGAGTAACACGATTTTTCGCGGTCCAAAAAGAGGGGCTTTCCAGCCGGCTGATTTCTGACCGTGTAGCAGTCAATCAAATCTCTTCCGCTCGGCGTCGCAAGAGGGTTCAATTAGGTTCTATGATCATTGTGGACGCGCGCACGTAAAAATGATGTCAAGCAACCGAATCGGAATCGCCTTCACGAATATCTGCCGTTCAGGCGAGAAAACGCAAAACTGGCTTTCAATCTATTTACCACGAGGAAGCTCATTCAAGCATGCTCGAAATTTGCAGAACTTAAGAACCATTATAGATTCTTTTGAGAGACCGTGTCAAAGTATAAAATACAACTCTTCAGTTTCAGTAACACCATATTATGCATTTTGTGGTGGATAACTTTTTTTTAAAGATAAATTCTCACGTTTCCCGCACAACACTGTTAGTCTCGTTTCGGTTGAACCTTCATCAGTCACAAACAATAGTGTCAGGTTACTCCAATTTTTGCCGAGGATAACGGAGGTAGAGGGGAAAAAAAAACGAAAATAGTGATCCTGGCAAATCCTCTAAACCAGAAATATAATCTCCAATGACAGAGGAAAACAGAACTAATTGAGGGAGATTGGAAGTTAACGGTATATTATTTCCACACATGGAATAGTAACTGTTTCAGTACATTCTTGTGTGCGGCTTTAACCCTTTTCACAATAACTTTTTTTATTTGCTTAAAGTAGGTTTTGAATATTTTATATTAATTTTTAATCCTTTCCCGGCTGGTGTCTATACTGACATCGATATCTCAATCTCGACTGCATTTGAATCCCCTTTTATTGAGGATTCACAATCCTCGGAACATTTCCCTAATTATTTTTCCCACTGCTTCGTTGCTCTTGTTGTCACTTGCAAGGCGTGTAAATCAGTGAAAGGATACAATCAACGTGTGTACAAACAATTCACACATTCCAATTTCACTTATGAAAGACAAACATCATCATGAAAATGCAGGAAAAATGCTCGTACGTGAAGTGGTGGACACAGTTTTCAAAAGTGCTTAAAAAAATTTAAGGGATGTGGACAGTAAAATCAACCCGAAGACAAACAATTGCTTCCATTTATTTCCAATGGCGAGAAAATTCATCGTAACAAAGGGTGAGTTGAGAACTCATCTGCATCAACAAATTATTATTCGGACTTGTTACATTCGTATACTCAAACTTTGCGTTTGATTTCACCTATTAACTTTTGCACAGTTTCCTCAGTCTGGAATCCTTTTTCAACTTTATAAGCAAAACTTTACTCATATTTGCATGTCTTTTCAATTTTTCAAGGTTTTGCTTAACAATGACCTTATATCTTTCTATTGGACGATTAACAAAATTCCCAAAATTTCGGAGGATTGAAGTCGTATGGTACAATGTGAATATTGTTTCCTGTTGTTTAATGGAAATATGCCAAATCCGGCCAAAATAGAACGGAACAATTGTGTTGCTTCAGGAAAGGCAGTAGACGTTTTTGTAGGCACTCGCTCAGATAAATTTCCTGGTTGACGGTTCCGGTCGCAATGTAAACGTTGCTCTTCAAGCAACAAGTACAGATGGCCTGCCACACCAGATATTTCTTCGCGAACTTTGACAGTTTAATGTGCTTGAAAATATCTGCCACCTTTCCCCGTCCAGTTGCCGTATAAAATTGCTGTCCAGGAAGCTGTTTAAAGTCTGCTTTGACGTAAGTTTCATCGTCCTGTACCACGCAATCAAACTTCGTCAGCATCGTCGTGTACAACTTTCGCGATCGTGCTTTGGCCGACGTGTTTTGTTTATCGTCGCGCGATTTGGAGTCACCACTTTCTTGTAAGTCGACAGTCCAGCTCGTTTTTTAGCTCTATCCATGGTTGAAGGCGCCACTCCCAGCTTCTTTGCGACATCTCGGACGGAGAGGTTGGGGTTCTGCTCGAAACAGCGGGCAACTCTTTTTGTCGTCACTGTGGACTCCGGCTTTCGATTTCCCCCCGATTCAGCTTTTCTGACTGACAACAAACGTTCACCGAACACTTTTAAAACGTTGGTAACAGTTGATTTAGCCACATTCAACAAATTTTGATACGTTGCTTCTCTTCCTTCGACGACATTTTGATAACTGAAGTGCTAATCTCAAAATCAAAACAGAGGCATGATGCTACACGCACACATCTTCAAAAGGAGAGGTGTGCCAAATTTTTTAATGCACGATGAATGGAAATGCGTCACGAAAGACCTTTTAAGATGGAGTACATACACCACTTTAAAGCCGCCACTAAAATGGAGAACAGACATTGGTTTAGACTGTACCTTTCGTAGAGTGGTGCCACCATTCCGTATATGACCAAGGTACCTCTAGGATTTTTTTTAGACAGGATGGAAAATCTGCTAACAGAAACCTGAAGAACTCAGGGTGTGGAGATGAGAGAGCCAACTCCTCGACCCACTAAAAACCCATCCGTGCCTCGAGCCCCTGCCCTCCCCGGAACCACCTTTCGGTATTACTTCGGGGAAGGGGTTAGTGTGCTTTACGCATCCACTATGTCTAACTACATAGGTCTTTAGTAGTTAGCTTCGCCGACCTGACGCTCATTCGATCGAGATGCTCCTGGATTCAAGCAGGGTTCGGGACGTCCGCGCCAGATCGTCCGCGATCTCCCTGCTCGACCACTTACGGTACCTGCCGAACCTCGTGTCACATGGTCCTTCCTCCGATCGAGAAAGCCAGGGCCAGGACCGGGGTTGGAACGTCTAGGGGCGGCTACCCCATGGTAATTTTCCCAACAGTTATTATACCAGGAATTTTGTGTATTCTGATTGATTTGGTGGTCAATAACATAGAAATGATTGAAAAAATTAGGAAATATTTTTTTGAGGTGTACTTGGTCGTACAAAAATGCCTGGAGTTCAGAACTTAAGCTCTAGCTTTATCTGCTATACAAAGTTTCAATATGAATTCAAACATATTCAATAAATATCCTGGAAGACCATAGACATTATGAGATAACCATAGAATATTCTAAGTCATCCAAACTGTTCTGGAGTTCAGAACTAAAGATGTACTATTGTAACAAAACCCCCTCAAATATTGTTCTCGAAAAAAAATGCAACACTTTCTTTTGTGTATAACTTTTTGTTGCATGAGTAAAAATTTACGAAATTTTTATTTAAACTAGTTTAACTGTTTACACGTACAAAGTTTCGTCACAATTTGTCAAGTGGTAATTGAGATGGTTTCCAAGCAATAAATGCTTCGACAAAAAATTATGGGTGCGGTCGTGGAAAATCTTGGCCAGTCCCACAAGTGGATCGCGAAACAATTGGGAATCGACAATTTGACCGTGTCCCGTGTGGTAGATCCATTCAAAGAGACCCAGATGACCCAGCGGCGAGCTGGCATCGGAAGAAAAGCGAAAGCGACCGACAGTGAGCGCAAGGAATGTGAGGGATTACTTCAAGCGCAATCCGAATCATTCGATTCGGGACGGGGTCAAGAAGGTCAATTCTTCCGTCTGGTTCATTCAGCTGACAATGAAACGGGCCGGGCTTCATTTCTTCAAGATAAGAAAGGCACCTTACCAAACCGATGAACATAATACGGTGGCCAAATCCCACGCCAGGAAGCTGTACCGCAATTGGTAGGTGCAGCCGAAATGCACGAACGTGACGTACATTGAAGCGAACGCCAAGCAGATCTCCAGCCCGGCGTTTTTCGTCGAAAAGTCCCGCCTGGATGTTCCGGAGCAATTCCGGACGAAGAAGGTCGACACAAAGCTACTGTTACTACTGTAAAAGCTACTGTTACAACTGTAGATCCCTAAAAGCAACTGTTACAACTGTAAATCTGAATTTCTGTACTCAAGTAAATTTTGAATACCCTAGAATATCCCTGAAAGATACAAAAATATGAAAGGCTTATCGACAAGAATTTAATAATACGTATGCATATGTACCATATTCTAAAACAACGCTTTGCACTTTTAGTAAGGCTTTTTTTTTGTTTCTCTCTAACTTCTTCGTAAATTGTATCAAAAAGTAGTTAGCAATATTGATTTTCGAAAAAAAGAGGGAAACAAAAATCACATTTTGACCTCAGTTTTCGATTTACCGGAGAAGAGTTACCTTTTGTTGCATTTCACTGTTTATATAAAAATCTTAGTTTCCGTAAAACGCTCGCACTTTGGACTTGACATTCTTCATTAAATTCTGCACAGTAGCTTTTGGGACTTTCCTTCTGGGTGCTGACCAGTTTTTCTGGAGGTTTTGCATGTTTTTTGACACTGTACCTTCCTTCCGAAAATGTCGTTTGCCAATCGCCCAATCCCGCTCAATTGGCCGAAGATCCGGACAGTTCGGCGGATTGATGTTCTTTTTCATGAATTTCACGTTATTGTTTACCAGCTACTGTTGAACCATCTTGGCGTAGTGGGTGGAAGCCAAATCCGACCAGAAGAGAGGATGAGCCTTATATTTTCTGTACAGTGACAGCAATCTCTCCTTCAACCATTTTCTTCGTACACTTTGGCGTTGATTGTACCTTTCGTGAAAGAATCGACGACCGCAAACCACAGGTAACAACTTGCCCGTCCGCCCTTACCTGGTTCAAATCACTCAACTAAATCCCGTGTCGACGCCGATGGGTTTTTTCTTATGCACTCAACCACTTTCAAGTCCCGGCCGGCTGGCTGGGACCCAGTTTCCTGCCGGATTGGGTAAATCTTCCACGGAAAAGGTCTCACCGAACCTTTCGATTATATTTTTGACACTGGTGTGGTTCACTTTCATCCGTTTTGTAATTTGGTTGTACTTGACACTCTTTTCCGAGCACCAAATGTGCAGAATTTTCTTTCGCGTGTCCAAATCAATTCGAATCATCTTTGAAACGATCCAAGGTACCGAAACAAATCGATTGCACACTTGTTATTGACATTTAAGCAAACATGTCACCGCAAAACACACTTGCAATTTGTTGGAGTTATTACAGCTTAAATGTTGCTAACTACTTTTCGGTTCACTCTTTATTCAGGATGTTCTATGTCGTCAATTAGGCCTTAAACTCATATGTGTTTTTGTTTTTCAGATAGCAGAATTGATGTAGAAAAAATTTACAGTTTACACTTTTATTCAGTCCGTGATTTTATACAGCTATTTTTCTTTTGGGGTCCAATATGACCCATTAGGCCTGGTTCGAGATGTAGTGTCATACTATTTTTATTTTTTTAAATCATCCCAAACTTAAGGTGATCGAACTGTAATATTTTATACAACATTTTAGATTTCTTACTCACAATTTTATTTCACCTTCTTTCTTGTTGACCTTTCCCTCACTTCTCGATAGGCTGAAGCTGCTCCTGAATTTACCCTAATTTATTTCTTTACCCTTTCCATTGTACTATACGTTCTACTTAAAAAAAAATCATCGATTCGTTCAGAGAAACAAATGTCAACGTTGAGCTCAGGCTTCTGTCTATCGTCTACCCGAACAACAATTTGTTTTGTGTCAGTATGCGTTTTTCTGTTCGTCCTGTCCTGTGTCAAATTCCACTTTTAAACTTTGTGTCTCGTATTGTATTTTTTTCAGTGTATTAACCTGTGATAATCAACCAAAGCCGGGTCCTCCCTTAGCTCAGTCGGTAAAGGCGCGGCTATAAAGCAACACCATGCTGGAGGTGGCTGGGCTCGATTCCCGGTCTGGTCTTGGAACTTTTTTAAAGAAATTTTTCGACTCCCTGGGCATAGCGTATGATTGTACCTGCCACACAATTATACTAATGCAAAAATGGTAAGATCTTAATTAATAACTGTGGAAGTGCATTAAGAACACTAAAATGAGAGAAAGCAGTAAGCTAATTGCGAAAGCAATAAGCTTGAAACGCTAAGAAAGAATCAACCAAATTCCCGGTCGATTCCACCGCGTAAACACTGATTTGCTTTGGTTCGTGCTACTCACTTCCAAATCTACTTTACAATATATTGTTTCGTCTAATCTCTCAACGTGTTACATAAACATGAACAAAAGTTTTTTCTCCTCAACTATACGCTTTACCCTTTTTTTTTACTAAAAAATCATTCAACAACATGTGTTTCTGGGTTAAACTTCAAAATGAATTAATTATGTGTTTTCGCCTGTCATTAAATCACTGCACCACCTTATGCCTAGTACTGATATCAATGAAGCATTTTCCCAACACTAGAATATGGGTTATAGGGTTCCTTATCGACAATTTATTTGCCGTAATTCAGCGGAAAAGAGCACCGAGCCCTTTTTCTAGTTTCTTCAATGAACAGACCAAAAAATGAAACAAATGCAAAAAATTTAAACTCCAGTGATACCGCATTCTACCAATACCATATTCATGTGAATTCACACATTTAACACCTTCGTAGTACAACTATCAAATTCCAAACGCCTAGAATGTGGTCAATGTGCAGAACAACATGAAAAACTAAGCCCTTATCTAGATGGAAAAAGATAATTTATTTATTCGTTGATACTATCACAATAATAACGCTTGTTTCCCCCCATTTGTCGTTTTGTCTTCCAGGCCACCTCTATGAATGCTTCCGATATTTTCCCCTGTGATGTTGTCCTTTCCACTCCATTTCAAAAAGCACTGAGTCAACAATGAAAAAATTCCCACGATTTGATCTAAATTGTACTCTACTGGGGAGGCGCACCATTAATGACCGATGAAAATTTTGTCTTGTGTCTCTCGATTATAGCAAACTTCTGCTATATTATTCTTTTACTCAACGAGTTGAATTTCACTTTTTGAATTATTTCTTGATTGGGTTGACAAATTTCACCCTTAAGCAACTGTTAGTGGAATACAATAACGAAAGTGATCGATTGAACTGAGATCCATTCTATTCAATTGTATTTATTCATGTCGAAGAAAGGATCACAAAAAAAATATGTCAACCAAATTGGTTGCGCAATTAACCGTGATTGGATTATAGAGCCCATATGGAACAATTGACGTAAAAAGCTAATGTTTTCGCATCGATTTACAAGATTTTACTAACTTTAGGGAAAACAGCAAGGGGTTTGACAATAACCCATTGTATTCGGTTTGTAGAATAACGCTTGAGGCAGCTTAGAACGGAAGCAAAGTGCAGGTCAATTTAGTTCATCTCGTTAAGCTATCTGTTTTTTTTTTAATCGAGTAAAGGTAGGACTTTTTAGAAGCTCACCCCTACTGTGGCAGAATTGAAATTCCGTATTAGATTGTTTTAATTGAGTCTGTTCGTTTTTTATCTATACATCCATTGAACTGGTTCAATCCACACCCAAAACCAATATTTTACAAACATCAATGTGAAACTTTTTTGGGATTCATTTATTTCCAAAATTACATTCAACCAGTCTCTACCAAAAAAAAAAGCCCGATTGGGAACGCATTCCAAATCCGGCAATGCAAAAGGTGTTGCTTGTCGGTAACGCACGCAACAATGCACCGATAGGGATGGATGCATGGATGGTGTGTCCTTCCTACGAAATCCAACGCACCAGGTTTATCACCACAGGATAGCATCCGCTTTCGAAGTTTTCTTATTCTTT
This sequence comes from Aedes koreicus, assembly GCA_024533555.2. Lineage (NCBI taxonomy): Eukaryota > Metazoa > Arthropoda > Insecta > Diptera > Culicidae > Aedes > Aedes koreicus. The sequence goes on from JAHHFK020003833.1 coordinate 76,091, forward strand.
TCGCTCAAAGTACGGCTGCTTGAAAAGTATGAAACAAATGGGAGCAAAGCGACACACACCGGTGCTGTGCCGTCTACAAGGACTCCGTTTAGCAGTGATTGGAAGGTAAGTGATTCATTCAACTAGAGTCTTCAATATCTGTCCTTTGTTTTATATGTACCTTCATTGGCTCCATTAAGGTATTAAAGGCATTAAAACCATATTACGTTGAAAAAGTCATGAAAGTTTCAAAATGAAAATTAAAAATATAGTACAGTAAAACAAGGCAGTTTTAATACATTTTCAGCAAGTATGAGCATGAGTATGATTGACCGCCTGAGGTTACTACTCCGTTATTGCCAGACCACCTGTAATTACACGGAGAACCAACAGATAATGCTTGAGGCTAAAATACATCCTCAATGTAAATCTGGTGTAATACCAGTAATACCAGCGTCAAGGCAATACAAATAGCCACTTTTAACTGATTTAAACCAACAGGAAGGACTGTTCGGACCACTCACAAAGTGTGATAGTAATTTTTAATTGAGAAAAAAAGTATTTTTTTGTGTAACACTTGAGAGCCAATCCAACGGTGAATGAACGGTATCATTTTCCTTATCCAACCGATTCGATTGTGATGCTGTAAATTCTACTCCAACAATTTCAGTGAGAGTGACGCGCCCTTCTTAACAAGCCATCCTGTAGAAAGCTTAATAAGTATTGCGGATTGGGTTATTCGATTTGTTGGATCGTATCGTTGGAAGGAGATTCTTAATTTCCCGTGGATTTCGTGTAAGTGTCTCTGCTTACGGGTCCACCCCTCCGTTTTGGCCCTTCATACAGCGATAGTGGGAATTCAGATCGGTGACTCAATTTGATCTTGCTATTAAGTGGAGCTGCATCCAAGCCAAGCGCTAGAAGGGATGGTGGCTACCATACATACATACATACATACATACAACACTTGAGAGCCAATCAACAGTAGATATGCTGTTGGGGCTACTCACTCAGCGTGATGGTGGTTTTTCATTCGAAAAACTAGACAATTTTCAACAAAGCTTAAGCTTTGGACCGATTTAAACCAACCGTAAAGATGCTGTTGAGCATAATAATGAGCATGATAATGAGAAAACATGGTCAGGCATGTATTTTCAATACATAATAGAAAGAGAATGAAGTACTTCAGCAGCAAAAGGAAAAATATTAGGAAACTCAAGATAAAATCCAAATCATATCATAATTTTAAACCTTACAATGAAATGTATATTATCTTGAAACGATTTTCGTTCTTAGAAGAGGAAACAGTTATGAAACTGTAAAATATTCTTTACCAGTAATGTATGTACTCATTGTTTATACTTGTTCTATGATTTATTTCTATTCATCAACAGATTATGTACAAATCCCAATGATGTTACTTAAAGCTAAACTAGAACGGTACATTAATGGTCATGACATAAAACAAACTAAAAGTTACACTATCGATGCGAATTAGACAGGTCTTTAAAAAAATGACTAAACTTACGACGAAGCATCTGGTGAGTCACGTTAAAATCAAACAAGGCGGAAACCCTACTAAAAAGTCTTTGTAAACCGCCAATTGCGCCAAACATACTGTAATTGGTTCGTTGTGGAGGTAACCGCAGCATCGAACTATTCCTCAGGGCTCGGGGCTGCACGTTGATATTGATTTGCTCCAGAAGATCAGGACAGTCGATGCGGTCTTGCAAGATGTCTGCGATGAACAAAGCCCTGGCTGTATCTCTACGGGCTAACAGGGACTCCAGGTTAATTAGACGGCAACGGCTTTCGTAGCTTGGCAAACGATAGGGATCCGTCCACGGTAGTTTACGTAGCGCAAATCTCAAAAACCGTCGTTGAACAGCCTGTACTCTAACGACACCGTTGTTGTAATGAGGGGTCCACACAACCGAGCAATACTCTAATATAGAACGACACAAGAAGCAGTACAACGATTTGAGGCAGTAGATGTCCGTGACGTCTTTAGCAATCCGAAAGATGAACCCCAGAACGCAGGAGGCTTTGCCGACAGCGTACGAGATATGCTGCTTGAAGGTGAGTTGGGTGTCCAGAATTACTCCTAAGTCCTTGACTTGACTGACGCGCTCAATTTCGGTGCCCAACAAGACATACTTGAATAGAATAGTCTGTTTCTTGTGCGAAAACGAGATAACCGTGCATTTGGCCGGGTTGACATCCATACGATTCAAAGTGCACCAGTCGGCAAAAGCATTTAGCTGACGTTGAAGAAAGCGACAGTCGTCGAGTGAGTGCACTCGAAGATAGAGTTTTAGGTCATCTGCGTATGATAGTCGTGGTCCTTCGAAAGCCAAATTTACGTCGTTGAAGTAGATCAAAAAAATCAACGGTCCCAAGTGACTACCCTGCGGTATACCAGACGGGGCTTTGAACATGTGAGACTGACAATCTCCAATGACTACAGCTAGATGACGGTCAGTGAGGTACGATTGAAACCATTGCAACAGGCATCCGTTGATCCCAAGCCTGTCCAGTTTGGCAATAGCTATGCGGTGGTTCAATTTATCGAAGGCTGCAGACAAGTCGGTGTAAATGACATCCGTTTGGGCGCGTTTCGCCATACTGTCAGTAACGTAGGAAGTGAGGCACAGCAGGTTAGTAGCAGTGGAGCGACCAGCTATGAATCCGTGCTGGTCGGTACTGATATACGGTTTGCAGTGAGCGAGCAACGGTTCCATAATTACAAGCTCAAACAGTTTAGCAACAGCGCCAAGCGAAGTTATGCCGCGATAATTGCCAGCGTCCCGTTTGTGTACTGGAAACATGTGCGCAAATTTCCAACAGCGAGGAAAAGTACCGACAGTCGCAGATAGTCGAAAACGTGCAGCAGCGGGGGCAACAAACTATCCAAGTGCAGTTTGAGAAAGGACGAAGGAATTACATCCGGCCCGGGATTGTGAGATAATTTGAGTTTTGAGCAGGCCTTGATTATCATCTCTGCATCGATGTCGACTTGGCCCAAGGTTTGGTCGGGGAGGGGAATATAGGTGGGCGGAAGTTTAATGTGGTTACGCTCAATGTGTTCGGGGGGAAAAAATAAAAAAATTGGGAAAAAAGGGGAACCGGGGGGGGGGGGCGGTGGGGGGGGGGGGGGAAAAGGAGGGGGGGGGGCCTTCGTGGGGGGTTTTTTGTTTTTAAATTTTTATTTTTTTTGTGTGTGTTTTGTGTTTTCTTTGTGTGTCGCGGGTGGAGAGAAAAGAACGTTTTGTTTCGTGTTTGTTGTTTTTGTTTTGTGGAAGGTGGGTTTACATAGTGACGACTTAGAATTAGTGTCCGGTGCTTTGTGAATTTTCTGAGGGCAGCTCTATTGCCAGATTTCAAGCGACGAAATTCGCTCTTTTGCCAAAGTGGACGAGACGTATGACGATGGATTTTCTTTGGAACGTGTCTGTCTATGACATATGCCAGAACGTTGGAAAAAGTTTGGACGGCTGACTCGACATTGACTGTATCCAAAATGTTATCCCAATCGAAAAGCGAGAGTAACTCGGCGATATTACGATGATTGGCACGAACAAAATCGTAGGAAACTGTGGCAGGTGAGATTTCGAAGTCATGTTCCAGCTTTGAGCGTAATGTGACCAGTAAAGGCGGATGATGAAGAGTTAGCTTCACTAGAGGCGAGGGGGGCTTCGCATAAGAGTGGAGCGGTGTCTTGGGCACTCACGAAATAGAGGTCCAAGCTGCGTGTGTTCTGGTTGGTGACATGATTGATTTGGGAGAGAGTGGCTGAGCTGTAATTGTCCAGAAGGAACGAAGCATTGGAATGCATGACAGAATGGTTGGCATCGGGAAATAGAAACCCACTGTCAGTTAATTTCCATGAAATCCCAGGCAGATTAAAGTCGCCTACGTTGACGCCTAAGACGATGATGTCGTAGCACTGGTCCGAAGTAGCTATGCGGAAATCGTCGACATCGCTGTTAATACCACCGACATTCTGGTAGTAAATGACGATCTCGTGTGTGGCAGCCGAAGTACCGATGACATAACTAGAATGCGAGGCAATATCAGGCAAAGGAGAAGCTAAACGTGAAAAAACAAATTTGAAAATAAGTACCTAAATATGACTTTTATTCTATGATGTATTAAACAGTCTTGCTTGTCTCTATAAAACGGTGCAGATGATTATTGATATTGTTAATTGGGCTGAACCATTACAGACAGAACACAAGCTCTATATAAATTGAAAAAAATAACTAGATGGTATGTATGAAAAATCTTCAATTTTAGAACACGTGGCTTGTAGACCATCCCTTTGCTCTCAAAAAGCGAAATAAAATGGCAAGTGTATGTTCCATTTTAACGGTATTTGTTTTTGTGAACCAAGATCTAAAATAAGTTGAAACATTAATTTCTCGAAATTCTACGCAACCACATGCAAAGTAGTTCCACCATCATTCCATCTTAAATGATGGTGGTGCTTGTTTGCACAGAAGTGCTAGAGCTTCAATAAATTAAGGTTTGAATCTTCCCAGGTAACCAATAAGCAGTTCCATAGCGTCTTTAAGGCAGGCTATCAAGCAATGAAGTTACCTTAAATGCAACATAAATGCCACTTTTGGCCCAATATATGGCTGCTTTACTGCAATGCTATCCTTTTTTATCTAGTTCATTTATTTAGCAGGCTCAATTGTGTTAGCTTTACGGAGCCGATAAATCCTGCAATGCTATGATAATGCTTCATCAATGCTACTTTGCATTCGAAATGCTTATTACAGGCTACAAGCATTTAAATTGCATTTGAAATCCAGCTTTACAACAGATAGCGTTCAAAATGCTGATATAATGCTAATATAATTCTTGTAGCATCTGAAATGCAGATTAAGGGTTGATTTACTGTATATGCTAATGCTTATTGGTTACCAGGGTTTGTTTACATCTTTGTGATGTGATGTGATAAGAACCCACCATCAGCGCCAGGATTACCTGGCTGCAGGACTATCTTCAGCAGGTTGCCCCGAAAATATAGCCTACGTGATGACTTGGTGTAGCAGGGCCAGTCAATCTCAATGAGGACCTTTGGGAGACTATGGCCAGAAGGCCGCGTGTCTTTTCATGACAAGAGACTGGCGACTTCACGAACCCTTGTCCAGTCAAAAAATCCTTCGACTGCCTTTAGCTACCCTAGTTACATTTCAAAGATAGAAATTGGAGCGATCGAAGAGCCCTGTTTGATGATTTCTGAAATAAATGGCTTATCTTATCATAATACAACTAAATAAAATATTTAAATATAATCCTATACTGCTTATAAGCGCAAGCCAGTCTTTTATGAATAAAGTACACTCCCGTTTCATTTTACTCAATTCCTGAGTACAACTGTACACCATCTCTCCTTCTCCCACGGAAATGCTACCCAATTCTCGTAAAAAGAGGATCTACTCATAAATTTGAGTAGACCCACTTCTCAACGAAAACCGAGCAACACCTCCGCGAGTGAAAAAGAGATAGCTCACAATTGCAATCAAAAACTGAGTAAAATGAAACGAGCGTGTAGTTTAAATTCAGAAGTGCAATTTCAAAGTAAATGTTATGCTAAAATGCTGAAAAACAAATTGAGCTTTTCATACATGTCATGTTGCCCCAGTCTCTTGAGATAAATGGTTTTGGAAAGCAAAGATGATTCCAAAGCATTGCCCAGGCTACGCCAACTAGCGTCTCCATGTTTCAGCTGGCAGTCTTTTGTGATCATATGACTCGTGGAGCCGTGAGGTAGGAACTAGTGAAGACCAGAGGTCGGTCGCACCCTCATTCGAAGTTGTCAACTCACCATTTGAAGCCCATTGGTTACCAGGGTTTGTTTACATCTTTGTATACAAAATCAGATACGTCATTTGGAATAAGAATGGAAAATAAAAATAGACCTTTCGGCTTGAAGCACGTCGTTAAAGCTCCTCCGTTACTGATCAAAACAAGTGTAATTGCACAAAAAACCATAAAGATGGAGCTTGGGAGGAATCTCCATCTTCAATGGATAAGTTGACCTAAACTTTCCATTTATAGATTAGTACCGCCACATTCATCGCCACAACTGAGCAGCCGCTGATAAATGAAGATGATGCCCCAATATCATCGTCCCTTTTCCACTTGACGACAAGGAAAATAAAATGATTCCTTCTATATGTGACATGTACTACATCTAGTATGAAGCTATGATCGTTCTCTTTGTGTAATCAGTTGGACATTGTCCTGTAGATGGGCCAGAAACCGGTCGACAATAAAAGGTAAAATTTATGTTCCTTTTTCGTTTGTAGGAACCATAAGTGTCGTGTCCAATATTGCGTCGTGTTTTCATGAGCGACTTATAATAGTTCTTTTTATAAATGCATTATAAACGTTTTGCAAAATATGTTACATTCGGAGTGATTCACAAGTCGCGTATCATATGTATCCATGTATATCCATAAATATATCCAAATATATCCAAACCAGTTCACTCTGACTAGAGTTAAAGTATAGATTGATCTGAAAATATTTATGTTTAACACTGCTGCAATTGATTTATCCGTTATTATAGTTCTTAAAACATTGTTTCATACATTTTTTTTAATTAAACGGTACAGAATTTATACATAATACAATTGAAATTGGTGTAATACACTCACCATTTTTTGCAAAACGTGGTTTGTGTCATGACGATGGATTTGCTGTTAAAGCTTGTGGTTTTTCTGCCAACGAGAAGCAATTCATAGATACTGCGAATTGAGTTCTTAACAACCCGAGTTAGCTTAGAACAGAATCTACAAAACCATCGTGCCGAGGACTGATGATCAAATCACATGCTTGGAAATGTTATATTTTTGTATGAGGATATAGTTTTATTCTTTCACTTTTAAAGAACATATATATAAATATAAATAAATTATTATGAACTTATAAATCATGTGACAGTATTTCAAACTTATATATAACATGCTGTGTTGCTTACCAACATGTCATGTAAATTTTGGTGCCCTGAGTAGTGTTGCCCCGGGTACAGATTTTTTTTTACATTATTTGGTACAGGTTCTGAACAGTGCAGATATTTGGGCGAAAGTACAGATTGGTACACATTTTTGCGAGTTTACACAGAAATCACTTAATTTTATATTGAAAATAACATACAAATTGTAAAAGTGAAATATCACCTTCAAAAACATAAACATATAAATACATTTTTAACAGTGCCATAAACATACAAGTTCACCTTACACGTACCCTCTGGCATGAATGAAATCTGTTTCTGTGAAGCGCAGTGTGAACAGATAAAAATTGCGATCAACATTCAAGAATGAACAAGCATGAAAGAAAACTATATCCTATTGACAGCTTGAATTGTCAAACACGTTGGAACGAACCAGTGTGGATTGTTGTGGTTCCTGCTTGGCTTAAATTATTTTTCAAGTTTGTTTTTTGAATTTGAAAGAAGTGTCCTATCTTTGTTGCTGCAATTATTCCACGAAAAAATAAAGTGCTCAAACGGGCACGAAGACAAATAACTTTACTTTATTTAGTATTTGACGTTATATTACATTGCCATTTTCAGCCAAATCTTCGCTAAAATCAAACATGGATAGAGAATTGGTTGGTAGCTCTTCCAATGCCGGAATTGTGTGTGGAACAGATTGCGATAAAAACACATCGTATGGTACGGGACGGTAGCTTTACTGTTAAACAGAACTAATATTATTTTAATTACTTTCAGTACCAGAGCAACCGCACGACACATCTGCGGACACTTGAGAACCACAAACTAAAAGGTGGAGAACTTCTAAAGAAAAGGTACATAAATTCCGAGGTGAATGGATCCGTGATCAACAGTACAGATAAGCTCAGCGTCAGGCGGGGAGACAAATCTAATTTGACAACATATTTTTTGACGAAGTGATTTTGCCGCATCTTCAGCCGCCAGCTTAACTTAAATATGTTCACCATTCTTCAAACGTGTTCAAAGTATTTTATTTCATCGTGCAGCATGGTAAATTCTGGTTTTTCAGACTGAAACAACTTCGTCGTGTTCTAATCGTAGAGACACTGAAGAAGTCTGCACATTGTAGATGAAATACGCGTATCTGTCAAGATAAGCAATAAAAGTAAAAAACTGCCCCCATATTAATCTAATTGTTCCTATATTCATCCTACGATGAATCGAACAATTGGGCAGTTGAAGGATCGGTTTCGTTTTCTAATAATGTTTGCTTACGTTAAATAACTATAACAAACATGACTAACTAATCCTGTCACGTGTATATCGTTTTATTTCAAGTAGGATGAATTGCAAAGTGATGAGATTAATATAGGTACATCTTCCCTAGTTGGAATTAAATGAAAATTACTAATCTTTCTTCTCATTTTCTAGTCAGACTAGATCAGTTGTTTTAGTCTGTAAAACCTGAATTTACCATGCTGCACGATGAAATTAAATTACTTTTACTTGATAATTCTTACAAAAGTTTGTGACAAAACTTATAGAACACCTACATCCTTCAATGACATGGTTGATTTCGGATCACGTTTGAAGAATGGTGAACAAATTTAAGTTAAGCTGACGGCTGATTGGTGGACAAAAGCTGCCAGTTTGAAGTGGATTGATATTGTTTTAATGTTTCAGGCCGACGAACTTTTGTTTTCAGCATTCTAATGATTCCTCACTTTACGGCAGAATATTTTCGCAAAACAACAATAACAAAACCAAACTTCGAAATCGACTTGGCGAAGATACTATAAATGCTATCTTGAGATCCAAGGATCTAATAAAACAAAGAGGCGGTATTTAAAATTTGGTTTTGAATGATTTATGCAGGCAAAATTGTTGAAGACCATGTATAAACACATCGTGAGCACTGAGCGCCAACAAAATACTTAGTTTTGAACTTTATAATTATAATTATAATACTTTTGAATGGTACAGATTTTGGTACAGCTACTTTGAAAAAATAAACTGGTACAGATGGATAAGACTTTTATCATTCCGGGTACAGATGAAAATGTGGCAGAACTGCACTCAGCGAAATAAACTTTCGATATTTATAAGATTGCATTATGATTAATTGCTATGAGGGATCAGTATGAACTTCATAAATTTGCCTTATGAAATATAATGATGTTGAAAATATTAAAATATGGAGCAACTTTGATTTGAACCTTGAACGTTGAGGTTATGGGTCCAGTGACTTGCCCACTAGTATATATCAACACTTGTAAATAGGAAAGCATAAAGGCGAACAAGAACAATGTCGTGTGAAACAAAAGCTATTCATAAGTCAGCCTTTTGAAATTCCAAAGCATCGTTCATAAGATGAACATTACGAAATTCTTAAGTTTAATTGACTGAGTGTGGCCCTTGAGACGACACATGCAAGCGTCCTTTAGGACATAGGAATGAGTTAAAAGAGACGAGAAAAATAATTCCATCGAACACACCTTTTGTCGAGTTGCCGATGTTTCGGTTTCGTGAGACATGATTTTACGTGAAATCTTTGTTTACGTTCTCCGATTTTTTTTTTCAAAGTTTAATTAAGTAAGTCTCGTGTAAAATTTGTAATTTCTAAGTGCGTATAATTGGCAAAAGTGGACCAAAGACGATACATCCTTAGGTGTGAGAATGTCATTCAAGGGTGAAGCAAAATTGTTCAAAGGTGAGGAATGTTAAAATAAAAGTTCAGAAAATTAAATGCTTGGAGAAATATTTCACCCACTGTTATCAATTTTCCATGTTGCACACCTAAAAAGCAGTGTAAACTACTCACATTCACATAAATGGAGTGACATAAACCGTACACGTTTACACTCGGAATCGTGTAAAGTTCTGACGCATTTCATACCTTATCTAAAATATTGTTGGCAAACCCCCGCCTTTCACATGCAATATTTCTTGCAAGATGCTGCTTGCTGAAAATTAGTATTCTGATTTTTCGAAGCAATTAATTGCACGAAATCACTTGTTGTGTGAACATTAATTTATTTTCCGCGGCTCAGACAAGGAAATAATTGTAAATTGCCACCTAAATCAAACAAACAACACACGGCACGATACAGCAACAATGAACTACCTACCGAACAGGTAGGAGCCTTTATATTTTAAGAACAAAAAACGGCATGGTAGGAACACTTACAGTCCATCGCAAAATTGAGTGCACACACCTGCTAGTTCACATTTTTCTAACATTTCCAAGACAAATATCACTATGCATGAAAATTTGCCATGGAGTTCAATAAATTAATCTTGCAGCTAGTGATGGGTGCACACATAACATGCAAACTTTTACTCAGTTTTTTAGAATTGTCGAAAATATGATAAATGAGCCATTTTCAATGTTGCAAAATTGAGTGTCCACTTTTGTGTTCGTCAACATATTTCATTTTATGTATTTATCAATTGAAAATTTCCGTGATGTTTTATAACAGTGGCACTATGAGCATCTGTCAGCTGTTAGCAGAGTGGGCAAATTCATTGTTTACTGCAATTCAACTGAGTTCTAATCGAAATGGCTACAAAAAGAAAGGAAACGGATATTAATACGCGAACTCAGGTAATAAGTCTGTGCTGCCGTGGAAAATCATTGCGGGAAATTGCTGAAATCATTGGTAGACCACATTCGACAGTATTCAAAATTATCAAAAAGTGGAAATGCGAAAGGACTGTGAAAAATCTTGCTGGTAGAGGGCGAAAGCGTATTCTAACACCTGGAGATGAACGGCAAATTGTGAGAACATTACGAAAAAATCCTAGAACAAGCATTCCGAAATTGGCTGTGGAGGTTGCTGACAACATTAAAAAGACCCGTTAGTGCCGATACCATCAGACGCGCGGCGCACAGACATAATTTGCATGGCCGAGTTGCTAGGAATAAACCACTTCTCTCAAAAGCAAACATCAAAAAGCGGCTGGAATTTGCAAAAGAACATGTGGACAAACCTCAGGATTTCTGGAACACAGTAATTTTCACCGATGAAACGAAAGTGAACTTGTTTGGATCGGATGGAAGGCAAATGGTGTGGAGAAAGCCAAGATCGGAGCTGCAATCACAAAATTTGTGCCCAACCGTTAAGCATGGAGGAGGAAGCGTAATGATGTGGGGCTCGATGGCGGCTAGTGGAACCGGCACTATGGAGTTTATAGAAACGACCATGGATAAAATGGGTTATCTCAACATCCTGAAACGAAATCTTCAACCTTCGGTGCAAAAATTGGGATTACCACGGGTTTATTCCAGCAAGATAATGATTCCAAGCATACCTCCTACGTAGTACGTGAGTGGTTGCTCTATAATGTCCCGAAACAACTCAAAACTCCTCCCCAATCACCTGATTTAAATCCTATTGAGCATTTGTGGTGTGAGGTTAAGAATCGACTAAAAAATGTTAACCCAACAAATAAGAAGGATCTCAAATCGGCGATTCAGAACATTTGGGAGAATATTCCATCATCGGTGACTAAGAAGCTAGTGGAGTCGATGCCGCGTCGCTTACAAGCCGTGCTGGAGGCCAAGGGAGGACACACCAAATATTAAATAATTTGTTTTTTTTTATGTCTACGGGCATTTAAACTTGTTTTTATTAATAAAAAGTTGACTGTGCACTCAATTTTGCCAGGTGAGAATTGATGTTTTTTTTTCTTTTTAATTTTTTTTGTAATGAATTCATTTGTTATTGTTTTTATTTTGCCCACCAATCATATGGAAGAGAAATAAAGTTATTGTTAAACTATGATTGATGTCATTTAATTTCTTTTAATCCCTGAAAAACGTTACATTACTAATGAAACTATAGGTGTGCACTCAATTTTGCGACTGACTGTATATACATTTTATGAGATCCCGCATGTCATATGACAGATGGAAAATAACATTTACAAACAAACACAAACACATCTAGTACTAGCTTAGTCAAGAAGTTTTGAAAGCAACATGTATGGAGCAGTAGAAAAACCAAAATTTCTAAGCCATTTTAATATTTCATCTTTTATAAGATCGCACTCAAAATACTTCATTTCGATTTGTCAATTCATTCTCTGTTTACAAGCCATTTGAAGTTGACGTGTCAGTGTATTTTTTAACAAAGGAAAAATCCGAATATCGTGCAGTGATTACATTCTTTGTAATGGAAGGTTTATCGGCTACTGAGATCCATGCAAAGATGGTGAAAGTATTAAAAGAGTCTTCTCCTTCATTTTTAACCGTTCACCGATGGGTTTTGGAGTTTAAGCGTGGCCGTACAAGCGTTGAAGACGATCCACGCTCAGAACGTCCAAAAAGTGCATCAACACCAGAAATCATAGCGAAAATACAGGATATGGGTTTGGAAGATTATCGATCGACTGTGGATGTGATAATTGACACCATAGGCATCTCACATAGAACAACATGGCATATTTTGGCTGAAGTTTTGAGTTTAAAAAAACGGTTTGCACAATGGGTGCCGCATTTGCTAACAATGCAACAAAAACACCTTCCAATGCGACTTTCTGAGCAAAATTTGTAGCAATTTCGAAAGGATAAAAAGGATTTTTTGCGTCGATTCATCACTATGGATGAGACCTCGGTCTACCAACATGATCCTGAATCATAACAAGAGGCTAAGGAGTGGTGTGAACTAGGCACTTCGGTTTCGTGTCCAAGAAGGTGTTAGCGTCAATTTATTGGGATGCAAAAGGAATTTTATTGATAGATTATTTCCAAACTGATAAGACAACCAACTCTGATTATTATTGTGACCTTTTGGACCAATTGGATGATAAAAATGTGAAAAAAGACCCGGTTTGCGGAAAAAAAAACAATCATTTTTCATCAAGCCAATGCACCTGCTGACACAGCTCAAAAAACCATCGCAAAAATCAGTGAATTGGGGTACCTGGGGGGAATTCCTGAAAGTTACTTCCATGATGGGACAACAAAGATGGAAGATCGTTGGACCAATTGTATGGGAGAATATACTGAGTAATAAAAGTGATTTCCCTAAAAAACTAATTCATGTTCATTTCCGCTTTCAATTTTTTTGACTAACCTAGTATAAATACTAGACCTAATTCAATGTCATCTTCAAGTCGAGCACTCGACCATCTGTCGAAACATAAGTTTACTAGTGATAGCTTAAAAAAGTGTTTTTCAATCAAGTGATATGAGCTGCAAATTGTTTTATTACTAAAACTTTCTAGTATTTTTTTTTGCTTACTCGAATTTTCAGACGATTATTACACATTCTATTGTAACATAAGAAAAATAAAACAGCATCCACCCCGTGAACTAGAATGAATGCGTACACCAAACCAAAATCTACTCCTATCAACGTGGTGTTGTGACGACACGAACGGCAAGGGGAGGCAGAGAAAGGGATTGCGAAGGAGCAATAAAAAAAAAGGTGAAATAAACTAAACTGACACCTGGTTTGTCGCAGTTGGCATGCTTCACCGTGCGCTTATGTAGGTATGTGCCAGGATCAGGATTCCGGTTCACCCGTCTATCCGTCGTCGTAGGAAGGGAGTGCTAGAAACGGTAGGATGCAATCATTACAAGTTTACAAGAACGGATTTCTCGTTTCGTATTTATTTGTCACAAGTTTTGGGATATTCTTGTCGTTGGTGGAGAGGTTGAGGACTGTGAGGCTTTGAAGACATATTCGTTCAAAATGGTAACGATGCACGTAGTCCTCGCCGCAAAATCCATTTCGCGTAACAACGCACGCACTGATATAGCACCCAGCTGCTGACTTTGGGTTTATTTTCAGTGGCAGACATCCCGAAACGTAATAAATCAAATCATATTCAGTTTATGTGGTGATATATGATGGCGCGATACATAGAGATTGAATTCTGTCGAAAATAAATACGTCAGGGCCAAGACGAGAAAGAGAAGTGGAGATGAGCATACCTTGATTACAAATCTGATTTGTAGCAAGTTGACCCTGTTGACCCAAGCTTCCCCTAGCATACATGATCAAGTATTCTCAATTCGAAGTTTGGCATGTGAAATATAGCCTGACGAAAGCACCTTATAGGACACTGATACGTCATACCAAAGCGTTACGGAAATAGAAGATTCCCTTAGCTATGGACGCTATTTGAAAGTACCAGTAGTGGCTGTCGCCGTTAATAATTCTTCATTCCGGTTGATGACGATCTGACTATATTAATTATGTTCAAATTGATAAATGTACACGAGTGGCGGATACTGGTGGCCGCTCCGTTCCGCTTTTCGTGTTCTCCACTTCCCAGGTATGAGAACAAGCATAGGTGAGCGCGAATCGTTCACATCTGTTCACATTTTCGGTCCCTTCTGCCCAGGATATTGCACCATAAATCAGACTAATGAAGGGTGAGGGAGAAAACTGCTGTCGGGACCTTTAAATCCTTTTTATTTAGTCGGGAGTTTGTTGCTTGTGGATCAAGGGATGGGAGTTTGGATTTACTGTTGAACAGTGGGTCAACAACAGCGGATTAAAATTAGAATTTACGGTGGATTGAAAAGCCATGGAAAGATGTTAAGGATTGCCAGTGCCGCCAGAATCACATTTAAGGAAAAAGTTAAGGTCAGTTAGGGTCAGGTTCCTTTTTTTTTTTTGAAAATGTTCTACGTAGAAAAAGTAATGGTTACTATTATAACGTCACAAGGCAAACAACTAATATCGCCAAAGATTTTCTCTTAAGTCCTAACTGACAAAAATAATCGATGACTTCTTTCCCGACATTCAATACTCGCCTCATTTCTCCAGCACGATCGTTTTGAAGAGATAGAGTCCTCCTATCCGATAGAATTAATAGTTAACATTAATAAACGCTGTAGAACGAGAAATTTACGGAATAAGCCATTGTTTACGTTTGTCAGTTAGGCCCTAGTAAAAAATCTTTGGCGATATGAAAAATAACAGACAACTCCTTAAAGCTTCTATTTTTTACCTCATTTATATCAACTAGCTGGACCTGGCAAACTGATTGTTAATCTATGAACCAGGTGGGCCCAAGACGATCAAAAAAGAAGAAAAAAAAATTGAATTTGTCATACCTTTCGTGAATTATGCAGTCACGAACACATAACACTTCATTTTTATTTGTAGAGATTACACTGATGAAGAATCAACGTTCGAATCTTGCACACTTAGAAATAATGAATTTTACACGATTCGTGATTCTTGTTTGTGAACAGTAAATACGTAGGGACGTAGGGACGTAAATAAAGATTTCGTGTAAAATTATGTCTCCAGAAACTGACACACACGCAAGTCTACAAAAGATGTGTTTGATTGAAATTATTTTCTCATCTCTTTCAACTCATTCTTATGTGCTAAAGGACGCTTGCATGTGTCGGTCTTAGGGCACCGAAATTGACATGACATTTTGGTAGTGTGTGTGACTAATTAATATAACTATTTATATGATATTGATATACTGTAACCTGGAGGTGCGAAACACCCAAGTCTACATCCAAGAAGAAATTTCACGCTAGCAAATCTATCTTTGAAAAATCGTTTATGATCTTATTAATTTGAATCCATCAACTCGCATCGCTCTCCATCTTTTTGCAGTCAATCTTTGAAATCTTCATCAAACTTCTTTCTTTATATTAAGCGTGTGCGCATCAAGAAACTGCATTTGAGCAAAGCAAAACTGTATTTGAGCAAGAGTCGCTCCTCTCGCATGTAACAAAAACTTGTGATTTTGAAGTAGACTACGTCATACGGCAAGGGTAGGGTGTCAAATGAAAATTTAAAAAAATAACGACCGTCACGAAAAATTAAAACACTTTGAACGCTAATAACGAAATAACTTATCTATAGATTTCCAAGATGTTTGTATCAATCAGTTGTGAATCTTCATGACTATCAATTCAGTAAATTCATTGTATTTTCCTATAACTTGTTGCAATTGAGAGAGAAAATCTTATCACATATTTCAATTGCGCAGTAGCCAACGATATTGTATAAAGGGTGTACAGAATCAAATTGCGACACACACAAATATTCGGCAAAATTCGCCCGTTCAACCAATCATCTTCAAACTTTCAGGGAGTAAAATAAAACATGTTATAAATATTTTCTCATGTTTATTTTATTCAATTTCAATTCCATATCCAAATGCACGAACTTCATCTTTACACTACTCATAAGGTCCTGTCCAACATTTGGACCAACTTTTTTTTTGCGTGGCAATCCATTTTTATCACATCTTCCTCGGATTTCACTTCCTTAGAATGCTTCCGAAGTGCCTGCTTCATGATGGCCCAGTACTTTCCAATTGGCCGCAGTTCCGGTGCGTTCGGAAGGCTGAGATGCTTCGGCACGAAATTAACCTCCTTAGCCTTGTACCACTCCAAAACTTCTTTCGAGTGATGGCACGAGGCTAAATCCGGCCAGAAAATCGTAGGACCGTCGTGTGACCTCCAAAGAGGAAGTAGACGCTTTTGGAGGCATTCCTTTAGGTACACCTGCCCATTGACCGTTCCAGTTGTCACGAATGGGGTGCTCCGCTTTCCACAAGAGCAAATTGCTTGCCAAATCATATATTTTTGGCAAACATCTTCTGCTTTCTAACGTCCTCGGGGACATCGAATTTATGATGAGCAGTGAAAAACTGGAGCCCCGAAAGCTACCGGCCGGAAGTCTGCTTTTACATACGTCTCATCATCCATGACGAGGCAATGTGGTTTCTTCAACATCTGGGTGTAGAGCTTCCGTGCACGTGTCTTACCTACCGTATACTGCCGTTCATCGCGATTAGGCCGCCTTTTGGACTTTTTACGTGTGTAGTCCATCACGTTTTTTCGCATCTTGCACGAAAGTTTTGGTTAGATTCCTTTTCTTCGCCACATCTCGAACTGAACTGTTGGGATTCCTCTTGAAAGCTTGAACTACCCGCCTGTGATACTATACGGAGATCCATTTTTGCCACTTTTATCCTTCCAATCGATGGTCAAACGTTCGTGGTACCGATTTAAAACACGAGACACCGTAGAATGTACCATTCCCAGCTTCCTGCTGAAAGATCCGGATTTTCGAGGTACGTTCGCAAAATTTCTTTGCGCAGCTGCTGTTCTTCCCGACTCCCGGCTCACACCGATTGCACATCTGCTAGTGAAACTTACACAGCGTAAACAAATACACATTGAACTAATTCTACCCAAAATTTCAATAGAAAATACCCAACGTGTAAAAAGTTACAGCCATTTAAAAGTGGTGCAATTTGATTCCGTACAACCTTTCATGGGTGCAAAATCGTTGAATGCGTTGGATTGTCAGCAGTATTCTTTTCTGAGACAAATTTTTATTGAAACATTGTTTATTGAGAACCTTTACAGCATATTTGCTGGGAGCACAACCCCCCCCCCCCCCCCCGGTGCGTGGTGGGGGGGGGGGGGGGGTTTTTTAAAAAAATAACTCAGGGGCAGCCCCCGGGGCGGGCGCCGGGGGGTTCGGCTTGTGGTAATGGATTTTTGATATTTGTCTATAATATTAACTTGTAGTTTGCTTGGCCGGCATGGTCTGCGCATACCCAAGCAACACACTAGTTTTATAACGGTTGAAAATACTTTTATATGACTAGATTTGGTTACATAGAAGTTAACTCAACATAAAATCATGAAGATGTGTTACTCGGGTACATAAAAGTCCAGGGAATTAAGAAGGACGCAAAGTTTTAAGAGAAAATCAAAAAAATTCCCCCGACAACGGGGGTTTTTGGGGGGGGGGGCGGGGCGGCGGGGTGGGGGAAGGCGTTTGGTGCGGGGGGGGGGGGTCCAGAAAATAAGGGGGCAAATTTTGTCCTTTTGTGGTGTGGGGGTTGGGGCTGGCGGGGGCGCAGACGCAGCCGCACGAGTAGTTGTTTTTCTCTTTTGCCCCTGATTGCTGATGTAGAGGTGGGGGTGAAAATATTGTGTTGATCGTTGGTTGTCTTGTTTTTCTATCATTAAATTAATTGTTTTTTTTTTTTTTTTATTTTTTGTGTGGGGGGAGAGAAAATTATATATTATTTTTTTTGGTGGGGGCGGCGGAGGTTTTAAAGGGACTACAGAATCAAATTGCGACACATACAAATATTCGGCAAAATTCGCCCGTTCAACCAATCATCTTCAAACTTTCAGGGAGTAAAATAAAACATGTTATAAATATTTTCTCATGTTTATTTTATTCAAATTCAATTCCATATCCAAATGCACGAACTTCATCTTTACACTACTCATAAGGTCCTGTCCAACATTTGGACCAACTTTTTTTTGCGTGGCAATCCATTTTTATCTCACATCTTCCTCGGATTTCACTTCCTTAGAATGCTTCCGAAGTGCCTGCTTCATGATGGCCCAGTACTTTCCAATTGGCCGCAGTTCCGGTGCGTTCGGAAGGCTGAGATGCTTCGGCACGAAATTAACCTCCTTAGCCTTGTACCACTCCAAAACTTCTTTCGAGTGATGGCACGAGGCTAAATCCGGCCAGAAAATCGTAGGACCGTCGTGTGACCTCCAAAGAGGAAGTAGACGCTTTTGGAGGCATTCCTTTAGGTACACCTGCCCATTGACCGTTCCAGTTGTCACGAATGGGGTGCTCCGCTTTCCACAAGAGCAAATTGCTTGCCAAATCATATATTTTTGGCAAACATCTTCTGCTTTCTAACGTCCTCGGGGACATCGAATTTATGATGAGCAGTGAAAAACTGGAGCCCCGAAAGCTACCGGCCGGAAGTCTGCTTTTACATACGTCTCATCATCCATGACGAGGCAATGTGGTTTCTTCAACATCTGGGTGTAGAGCTTCCGTGCACGTGTCTTACCTACCGTATACTGCCGTTCATCGCGATTAGGCCGCCTTTTGGACTTTTTACGTGTGTAGTCCATCACGTTTTTTCGCATCTTGCACGAAAGTTTTGGTTAGATTCCTTTTCTTCGCCACATCTCGAACTGAACTGTTGGGATTCCTCTTGAAAGCTTGAACTACCCGCCTGTGATACTATACGGAGATCCATTTTTGCCACTTTTATCCTTCCAATCGATGGTCAAACGTTCGTGGTACCGATTTAAAACACGAGACACCGTAGAATGTACCATTCCCAGCTTCCTGCTGAAAGATCCGGATTTTCGAGGTACGTTCGCAAAATTTCTTTGCGCAGCTGCTGTTCTTCCCGACTCCCGGCTCACACCGATTGCACATCTGCTAGTGAAACTTACACAGCGTAAACAAATACACATTGAACTAATTCTACCCAAAATTTCAATAGAAAATACCCAACGTGTAAAAAGTTACAGCCATTTAAAAGTGGTGCAATTTGATTCCGTACAACCTTTCATGGGTGCAAAATCGTTGAATGCGTTGGATTGTCAGCAGTATTCTTTTCTGAGACAAATTTTTATTGAAACATTGTTTATTGAGAACCTTTACAGCATATTTGCTGGGAGCACAACCCCCCCCCCCCCCCCCTCCTTGTGTGCTGTATGACGAGCTTGAGACGTTTCTCAAAAAAAATCACTCGCGGCACGCACCTGGTCCGTCGACATCTGGTTCAGATCTTGGAAATGAGCTTCTTAAATTGGTCCATAGTACTAACTTGAAGTTCGCTCTGCTTGGCCAGCATGTACGACCATACATAAAAGTCCAGGGAATTAAGAAGGACGCAAAGTTTTAAGAGAAAATCAAACAAATTCTCCCGACACCGACGATTTTCGCTGTGTGGGCCGGTGCGCCGTCCTGTTGAAAGACGTTATGATCCTTGCCGTAGAGGTCCCGAAAATAATGTGGCCAAATTTGAACCTCTTTCCATCAAGTGGTTTGGACTACAGCTGGCGTCAAAGCTGACGCACCAACATGAGTAGTTCACTTTTTCACCCGATATTGACCATGCTGAAATATCGGTGCAAAAAAAAGCCGAGGTGTATTCTACTAACAATACTGTATAATACTGTATTCGTAGTTTTCACGAACCAATTCATACTGTATGCCATATTTTTAAGTTCTTCGTGGGTTATTCTAGTTATTTGGGATATTTCACGCGTAACAAATCATGTGTATTAATAAGATGAATTCGCCTCGGCTGCGATCCTATATTTTTTTAGACTATGGTGAAATTTTTAATATCCTACCTAAATTTTTCACAGAAATACGGATTTTTAAAATTAGTATGTCCAAAACCGACCTTTTTCACATGTGTTATGAAAACTTCAAATTCATGAATTTTATCAATATGAAATTTTGGTCACATAAGTTCTGTACATTAGTCATAGTGATGTCAAATTTTTGGCCAAAAATATTGATAATTGACAAAGTTACAGAAGGTTGAACATGGTGTTTTTTGAAAGAAAAGTTTTGCTCGGCTTTTTTTTGCTACTGAGTGTATATGAGGCTAAAGCTGACATCAATACGAATACACAGAATGCACATGGTGCGCACCAAAACAACGATGAAAAGAGGTATTCGACTAATATACGACGAGTATTAGTACACGACACTGGAGAAGTCTGCACATTGTAGACGAAATACACGTATCTGTAAAAATAAGCAATAAAGGTAGTTGGAATTAAATGGTAATTACTAATCTTTCTGCTCATATTATTGTTACAGGTATTCAATGAAAAAGCTCACGCTCACCAGGATTCATGTGTACAGTGTTTTTTCTCCGATTCATGATCAAAACTAAATAATTTCTTTACTATCAAATTCAGAGATTTGATGATTTCATTTTTTTTTTTCAAACAACGTTTTGTACTATTATTTTTTCTGAAAGTAACTTTTAAAAAATGTGTTTTCTACAAAACAAAATAGAGACTAAATATTTTCAGTAAAGTTTTTGAAAATGTTCCTGCAGATCACTGTGTTGGTTTCTTTATTGCGGTTATTCGTAGGTAAAGCATTTTTTTCTTTTTGTATAAAAAACTACAAGGTACAGCCCAATGGGGTTGTGCGCAAAGGTGACGTAGGACTACGCAGCAATCTAATTCCCATACACGTCAGGGCCATCCGCTAATTGATTTAAGTCAGTCCTGAAAAGGGCCAAGAACATTCTATTGTACACTCTTTAGAAAGCATTTGGTGGCTCTTAATTATGATATAACCCCGGTTGTATTTTCTACGATGGTTGAGAGGGCCACTATCTCTAACGCGTAGAAGATAGTTATGGTTTTGTTGGTTCATTGGTTGTTCAACGGGTTGGCCTTTACTCCGGGACGCGGCGTTTAAAGCAATGCCATGTTCGGCCGGGGCGCGGTAAGGGAAATTTCAAAAAGCACAAGAAAAAAAAAACCCAAACGAACCCCGGGGGGCAAACTAATTTGGCGTGAAAAGGACGGATTTAGTTGACGGGGGAGAAACAGTTCGCGATTGAACTTGGGCTTTCTCTCTTGGCTCATCTCACGGGATGATTGATTCTTGACTCGTTGTCACGGGCGGCTTTTTCCCGCCAACTTGTAGGCTTCAGCAGCCATGTTTCTCGCAGCGAGGTTGACGGGAGCATCGGCAACAACAGCCAATCGCACCAGCGTCTCTCTGGGCAACGACTGCTCGCCGCCGCAAACTGTGATCCTACAGCCACTGCACAGCTTAACGACACAATAATTAGTTTTCTTAACCGAACCTTTCCTAATTTGCTTGCCACCGCCAGCAACTAATCCCCTATGCAAAGCTAGGAACTACAACGAACTCAACCACATGGTCGATCTGAAGTGACGCAGTTCGGCTCGAATTCCGTTCGTTGGTTGTTCAACCTTCTTTGTCATTTACTACGGGACCCGACGTTTAATGAATGCTATGTTCAGCCGGGGCGCGGTAATTGAAATTAATTTCAAACATCACAAGAGAAAATTTCAACCTAATAAACTCTTTAGTTGGCAAACTAATTTGTTCGTCCTGAAAAGGACGGATTTAGTTGACGGGGGAGAAACAGTTCGCGATTGAACTTGGACTTTCTTTCTTGGTTCATCTCCTCTTCATTGCGGGTGGCCATCTACAGGTGACGTGGGATGATTGATTCTTGTCTCGTTGTCACGGGCGGCTTTTTCCCGCCAAATCGTAGGCTTCAGCAGCCATGCTTCTCGCAGCGAGGTTGACGGAAGCATCGGCAACAACAGCCAACTGCACCAACGCCTCTCTGGGCAGCGACTGCTCGTCCAACTGCAGATCCTACTCTGCACAGCTCCACGACCGCCGGAAAACTAAATCAAAATGCGAAGGTGTACCCGTTATATAACATTCATGGCTGCCTAGGAGACGTTCCTTACTTAAATATGAAGTCTGTGCCCGGAAAGTACTGTGCATTTGGTAAATTTACTATGAAAAATCGATATTATAAGACATCACCTTATATTTGCGTTAATTTTATTAGTTGCATGTTAAACATCAATAGTTTGAAATATTTAAATCGAAGCGTAGAAAATGTTCCGATCGATTGGTGCAAACATTTTGGAAATCAATCGTGGAATGACTTGGTTATTAACGTTCAAAACCTATATATTTTTCGTGACGCTCCAAATTTTCGCAATTCGAACGTGTACCCCAGTATTGACAACACAGACGTAGTCCTACGTCAAAAAAATTTAGAATCACATAAATGTGAAAATTCTTTATCTTATTACACCTTAAATCTGGGTTTGACTACTTAGTTCACTGAAAGCGCTCCTTATCTCGTTTACCGTAATATTAAGAGCTTTGATATGTTCTTCAAAGTCACTTGTTAAATATTTGAAACAAATGTACACAGGCAAACACACATCAGATACACATATACGGTCATATATATACTCACACAAACACATACATGTAAAGAAAGTAGCATTTTAGGTTTAAAACTCTCATAGCAATTACTATCGAATACAATTGATAAGTCGCATATTAAATGTTGGTCACTTAATCGAACAACTGATCACTGGAAATAATCACAACTGTATGTATACAACAAGGTAATGACAAAACAACCGGTTTGGATGTGATGGTATACTCATTTTGTTCCCTAAACATCTATGCTAACTAAAACGCGTTTCCATCATTAATGATAGCAAAAAATATACTACAAGCAAACAAAATTGAAAAGTTTGTCACTAATTTTGGAAAACTTTACTGTATCTCAACACAATATAACTTATCCATTAACCGATAAGATTTGCTTTCCAATATTTGTCTATTACTTAACACAAATTTCAATAAAGGAAATAAAAAACAAATGTTTGGTACATTTTTCAATGATTGACTCATCAAACTTCATTAAAAACATCAAAATTGATGATCTTCATTTTGCCACGTATGTTTATTATGCCCCCAACTTTCAGTATCAGAATATTTAAGGCTATTCTAACCAAAAGGCACACACTTTTGACTTAAAATGTGTGCCATTTTGTCATGAAATCGAATTTTCCAAAAAGGGTCAGTCAGTAACTACATACAAACTCTGGAACGTTTGCTCAAGACCACTTTTGTTTGAGAAGAACTCGAGATTTTTAAAGTTGCTTTGAATATTTTATGAAGTCCTCCATTTTCCCTAGTTTTCCTAAAGTAAAAGAAATAAAAACATCGATATTGATATGTCAGGAATCAGTCACCTACCTATTCTTGTTGATAACTAGGAAAATTCAGTTTGGTATACTGTTGGCTAAGTTTTGCAACACTGTTTTCTCAATATTTCCCATGCCTGCGAAATAGTTGGGACTGGCAATCTCTGGTACCGCAATAAACTAAACTACAGCAAGAGCAACTTCAATAAACTGGGAGGGAGGATTAAACGGGGTGGTTATATTGTAAAAAAAAAACATTTAAATACAGACCTAGAAATTGATTTATTATATGCAAAATACCCGCACGTATTTTGTTTTCCTCCTGAAATTGAGTCAAAACTCCTATGCTCCATTAAATATACAGGGTGAGTGGTAGTTCCTGTCAGTGTTTTTTTAAACATGTGTAATTTTGAATGGGTAGGCATGTTTGCTTATATTTTTTTTTGAGTTTATTCAAATGTCAATACGGCTTGCAAGTTTGTTTTGAATTTTCATTCGTTTGAGGGTCGTGGTAATCATGGACGCGAAAATGAAAGAAATTGAAACCTCTCGGAATAAACGAAAGATTCATCTTTCGTACCTAAAACGCTACAAAGAAACCGATTCTTGGAAAATACCTCCCAGATTTGGCCTTAAAGGAATATCAGTTGTCCGGAAGCCATCAAATGAGTGAGAGAGCGAATTCAACGGAATCCTGGTAAGTCGTGCCAAAATATAGGAAAAATAAAACTGGAAATGTCGTAGTCAACGATCAGGAATATTTTAAAAGACGACCTTGGACTGAATTTATACAAAAAACAATGCAGCACATCTTTCTGATATTCCTCGTGATAAATTGGCAGTTCAAAGGTTCCAGAATGTTTTGAGGGTGATGGTTTGGGGATGTTTCTCCAAAAATTTGAAGGTTCCATTGCTGTTCATTGAGTCTGGTGTTAAAATCAACAGTTAATATAATATCGATAGTGTTTTGAAGAACCATTTGCTGATTGGTTGGCTTTATTATCGAGACTTTATCAGAACCATTTGCTTCCCTTTGTCAAAAAATACTACAAGAATGCAAGAATCCAACAAGAAAGATACACAGGCTAGGTGTGAGGGCCATTTTCGGGATTTTATTTCGTCGGAAAAATGGCCTGCTTGTTCATTTGATTTGACTAATTTGTTTCATTTGACTAAACGTGGAAAAATATAATTGTATTTCTCTTTTGTAGATCATATCATCGATGATGTGGAAGAAACCCGAGCAAAAATCAATATTAAATTGATAATAATTTATGTTATCTTAATATCATTGTTTAATCATTGAATGTTTTATCGTTGTGGTTGAATAAGCAACCAACAGTGCAGAAAATATAACAAACAAATGCAAACAAACATTGCTCATTGCCCATCGTCCAGCTTCAACCTTTGTGGAGGTATTCGCTACCCACTACCAAAAACGCATGTTCATTTCTCTCTCGTGTGACCGACATATACGAGCAGCTTTTTGGTCATAAGAATCGATCAAAAGAGACGATGGAATCAGTTCTGTCGACTGCAGCCTTTTTTCATTTGCGTCTGTTTCTGTTCCGGGAATCTTAATTTTTCATGAAATCTTCGCTGACGTAGACCGAATTTGTAGTACGTCTCGTGTAAAACAATCGTTTCGTATTGTCACTAACGGGTGGCCACCAAATAACAGGAATGACTTCAATACTTTTTTATCGGAACAATAATGCTTTCAGAGAATTCACAATATTTCAAGAACAAAGATCGTGAAAAAATTACAAAGTAGACCATATTAAGCAAGAAAATGTTTCGAAAACCGCCATATACCTTAAAATCATGTTAGTAATCCGGAAGAAAAGTTATAGCCCTCCGACGAAGATTATGGACAAGAAGCGTCGCTGCGCATTATGTTCAACAATAAGGATTCGGCGAGCCAGAAGCGGCCATCAAGTTCAATTGTTCGAAGTCGTACATCGGTAAGACTCTGAAAAAGGAGGGAATAGTATGTCGAAGGAAAACCAGATCCCTAGAGTACACCGAAGAACAAATTAAAACTGTGAAATCCCAGTGCCGCTGGATGATGCGGCAATACGGTGGAAAGTCTTAAGTGCTGGACGACGAAAGCTACTTTCCCCTGTCCAAGTCCCAGATGCCTGGAAACGACTGTTTCTACACAAAGGACAAATCTACAACTTCTCCGAGGTTAAGTACACAAGTTGGAATAAAAAGTGATGCTTTACAACGCAATTTCCGGTGAGGGGATTTCAGAGCCATGGTTCAAACCTACTGGCTTGGCCATCAACCAGTAAGTCTTCCAAACAGAGTGTGCGCAGAAAATTACTATCCCGTTCCTTCAGAAACGTCACTCGGATGAAGACTACGTCTTTTGGTCGGACAAGGCATCATCGCACTACACGAAGAAGACGCTAACGGTGATCCAAAATATACCATTTGTGCCAAAAGACCGGAATCCGACTAATCTACCGTCGTCCTATCGAGGATTTTTTTTGGTCTGTTTCACTCCACTGTATAACAAGGGTAATTGGAAGGTCAAGGACACGAAGAAGCAGCATCCGTAAAACTGATGTGGAAACCGTCCAGCGGTCATATGCTATCATCGGGACTAAGTTGCGCCGCACGGCGGACCAAGGACCATTTGCTAATATTCGTTAAGCTAAGTTTGAAGACTAAAGTCAACTCTTTATATACAATAAATCAGATTGAACTGTAATTCTTTGTTGTGTTTTTTCCCGAGCCATTCTTTCCATTCCCGCTTTTTGGTGGCCACCCGTTCTACTCTTTGAAATAAAAATTAAGGAAATTCAAGTCAAGACAGAAATTTGCGTCTGTTTTTAAAATTTACATGACCATCAAAACTAGAAATGACATGACGTAAGAATGAGTTGAAGAATACAACATGGCATTTTTTAAATGCTGCTTCTGTTAAAGAAAATACAAATGTTTCTTGATCCCAGTTTTAATTTCAAGTATCTAGTTCTAGATATCGTCAGAAAAAATCAAAACTCGATAATCAAGTTTATTTAAAAAAAAAAATATTACAGGGTCATGAATTGTGGTGGTGAAAATAAGCTCAATCTTATCTTGCATAGCAGGGTTCATTTTGTTCCTTCATATCCAAATGCGTGTGAATTTAAAAAAAAAAACAGTGCAAAACTTGGTCGTTGGCCTGCGTCCTAAATATTTTAAGCATGCTAGAAGTTCCGCCATGTTCAGAATAAAAAATATTATCAGCAAATGTACTTCGTGTGTTACGCTGCGTAACCGATCTTTCGATCTGTTAAAGTAATCGTTTAGTGATCAATAACGGAAGACAGCGAATTTGAATCGTGGCGCGTAGAACTGACTGCGTTAAAAATAGTTCTTATGTTGTTAGTTATAGCACCAAAGACAACTATCATGTAAATTTAAGGCTTTCAAGTCCCAGTACTCGCCCTCAATGATTTTTTTCCCTAGTTTTTGTCAACACTCACTCGTTAGCTGGCAGCATAAATGGAGAAAAGGAGTTTTGGGGCGATAGCAGTATTCTATCACCTCAAAGGTGTCGAATAAATCTTGGTTTGTGGGATGGATGTGGGTCGAGACTTCTGTGTTGTCTCGCCTCATGTCTAATAATTTTTCCTTGAACGCTCATTTATACCATGTTGGGCTGAGCGGCAGCAATCTCTGTGAATGTGGACAAGGTTACCAGGACGCAGATAACTTAATTTGGTCTTGTGCTGAGCATCGTGGAGTCAGATCTGAACTTTATGATTCCCTTCGGGCTCAGAGAGACAACTCAATGTAAGGCTTGTTCGCGACAAAATCTGGACAGATTAAATTTGCAATAAAACAAATTTGCTGTTTTAAGGGGGCGACCCCGGCGTAGTGGTTAACATCCATACCTCTCACGCCAAAGTCACGAGTTCGAATCTCACCCCCGGAAAAGATACGAAAATACCCAAAAGCGGTGTTTGAGTGACTACGACAGGAGATGAACCGAGGCTGAAAATCTCAATAATCAAGGAACAAAAAAAAAAAAAAATTGCTGGAAGTTCAATTCAAGATGCATTTTTTGTTTATTTAACTGTTCAAAAAAAACTATTATCAGTTACTTAATTAGGCTGCATGAAGACACTTCGAATTTTTGAGTTTACTCCAGCCATTCTCTGCAACCGATTTAGCTGCTTTTGTCCAAGATTTTCGAAATTTTTCTATCGTTGTAGCTTGTTGTTTATATTGAGAGAGTTCGCTCTTCACGAGAGCCCAATACCGTTCTATAGGTCGCAACTCCGGGCAGTTAGGTGGATT
Organism: Aedes koreicus; assembly: GCA_024533555.2. Taxonomy (NCBI): domain Eukaryota; kingdom Metazoa; phylum Arthropoda; class Insecta; order Diptera; family Culicidae; genus Aedes; species Aedes koreicus. The sequence continues at coordinate 103,864 of JAHHFK020003833.1, forward strand.
CGCCTTTTTCGATACAACATGGACTCCATTCACTTTATACCATTCCAAACCATCTTTGGCGTAGTGACAAGATGACAAATCAGGCCAGAATAGCGAGGGGACGTTATGGCTGCGTAGGAACGGTAACAATCGCTTCTTTAGGCATTCTTCACAGTATATTTCCTTGTTTACCGTTCCGGTAGTGGTGAAGCTTTGGCTTGCTCGACCACAGCTGCACATTGCCTGCAAACAAAATATTTTGTTGGGAAACTTGGCCTTTTTCTTCGTCTTGAAATGCTCCTCTACGCCGTTCCGTTACATGGCAGTATAATAAGACATTCCGGGAAGCTGCTAAAAGTCTTCCAGCACATAAGTTTCATCGTCCATTATCACGCAGGAAAACTTCGTCAAATATTCGCGATACAACTTACGAGCCCGGGTTTTAGCCATCACATTCTGTTTATCATTACGGTTCGGTACAGTTTTCACCGTGAACGACTTCATACCTTGCCGGTGATTGGAAGTATGCATGACATTTGGGGACATTTTTATTTTTCTAGCCACAGTACGTACAGTTCTGGTCTCTTCTGCAATATTTGCTTCACCTTCACGTCCTTCTGGTGATTCCTGAGAACCGTTTTTGTTCCGCTCCCAGCCTTTGTGGCTGTTGTCAAACGTGTATCGAAAGATTTAAGAACGTTATGGAGAGTACTTGCGGAAAACCAAGCTTTTTTGCAAGTTTTTTTTTACTGACAGATCCGGATTTTCATTGCGACCGCACACAATTGCTTTTCGCACTTGCTCTTCTTTCAACGCCATCTTCGATCTAAAAGCTTGTAGTATCACCAAAAATTGATTTTATACAATGAACAGACAAACATTCATCAGTCTGCGAAATATTTCACGCGATGATAAGGTATTTCCAGCGATAAACGTATTTAGGGTTGTCCAGATTTTGTCGCGAACAAGCCTTGCCGGTTCGAGATATTTTGGCTCTATGTGATCAAGAGTTTAAGAAACTCATTCATGTGTTTTTTGATAACATTAGCCTTAGATTGTAGTTTGTTTAACCTATTTGTTAAGTTTAAGTTTTTTTGATTTCAGTGTTTGTGTTTGTGTTACTTTTCTTTGAAAATGTATGTATGTATGTAAGGTAGCCACCATCCCTTCTAAGACCTTGTCATGTATGCAGCTCCACTTAATAGCAAGATCAAATTGAGTTGCCGGGTTGTATTCACAGTAACGCTGTATGAAGGGCCAAAAACGGTGGGGCGGACCCGTAAGCAGAGACACTTACGCGAAACCCGCGGGAACATGAGATTCTCCTTCCAACGATACGATCCAACAAATCGAATAACCCAATTCGCAATACTTATTAAGCTTTCTACGGGATGGCTTGTTAAGAAGGGCGCGTCACTCTCACTGAAACTGTTGGAGTAGAATTCACAGCATCACAATCGAATCGGTAGGATAAAGAAAATGATACTGTTTGTTCCCTCCTATACGCCGGTTGTCATACCACTCCATTGTCCAATTCCAGCTTGAGTGATACCCTGATGCTCCCTCCTTTCCCAATATATATTCAGTGTCACATAGTCATATTTAAAATCTTGTGAATTAATATTATAATTATAAAAATATAGTGAATGAATATTATAATGACAAATAATATAGTGAATGAATATAAGAATGATAATAACACTTCCATTTGTGGACCTGAAAGTTAGACAATGTAGCTGCGAGGAAAAAAAATGATATTAAATTATCTCATAAAACTTGGGATACCTATGAATGATCTGAAATTATATAGCAATAGAATAGTAAACCTAAAATTTCGATGTGCTGTTCCGTTTCCTTGCAATAATTTATGTAGTGAGTCTCATCGGAAATAGTGAATTTAATTAAATGAATTTAAATGCAATTATGTCACATCATTTAATATCATAACATAAAATAATAAACTGACGTTATAATATAAAATAATAATACCAGCAGGCCAGTAAACTATAGAAGAATACATATATCCGTAAATAAGCTGAACATCCACTCATCGAAAGACTTCCACTGTTGCAGTTTCTATTGGATTAAGATCTACTAAGATTAGAATTTGTTTTCACAATAATAGTAAGAGAACATAATAAACGTAGGTACAAGATGTATCTGACATCTACTGGTATGTTACTGAAAATAAAAATTAGATGTGTATTAATATCATAATAATATTGGAAAAAAAAACTGAAAACAGCTAATAATAAGGCGAAATAAATGTATGAATCCAAAAACTGAATCTTAATAAAACAAACATACAAAAAGATAAAAAAAAATGAATTTTTCGATAGCTCTGGTTCATCTGGACCCATAAATGATACTTTATGTCTGTGAAATAGGAAATGAATGATTGTAAACTGCTAGGTTTTAAATTAATATATATTTTTGATGAAGAAGGAAAGAGCTTTTTTTAAGTAGAATTTTTCAAATATGATTTTTTCTAAAAAATGAAAAAAAAAACATAACTGACAAGGATGCATATATGCGAAGCTGAACATGACTTATAAAAAAGCATACAAAATGTAATGCATGGATGTTATAATATAAAATGATAATAATTTCATTTTTATTTAAATGTCTGCAAATTGTGGTCCTGCTGCAATTGTACCATGAACCTGAAAGCTAAGACAATGTATCATAGCCACGAGAAAAGAAGTTGATTTAAAATTATTTTACAAAACTTGGGTTTCCATGGATGATCTGAAATTGTATAGTATATAAGGAATCATGGGATATAAAGCATATAATAAACCTGAAATTTCGAGGTGCTGCTCTGCTAATAAATGTGATATAACCACAAAGAAACTGACCCTTAGCTTCGGGTCTTGATCCCTACTGAGCCCTTGCGGCACGTCAAGCCGGCCAGTTCAGCGCAAGGGGTGTTACTTTTCTTTGAAAATGTTAAATAAAAAAAAAGTTGTGTTACAAGTAATCAACTAGAATTAAAAATACATGTGTATTGTAAATGATAATTTTAACTTCCACCCATTCTTTCCATCCATAAAATTGTTATTTCCTCAAAACTCGAAACGACCGCGAGTAGTTGGTTCTTCCCATTTTAATTGTATTTTTACGTAAAATCATTAATTTATATTGAAATAGAAATTTTGTCTCTGTAAAGTTCATTCGATTGAGCCTGTACAAATAAATAAAATTGATGAAAAAAATCCTAGTATTCAGTCAATTTGCTATTTTTAAGGCTTTAACAATACATGGTTTAAGAATACATCAAATAAAACATACAATTGGGTCATATTTATATTTAAGTCTTGAAGTATTAACATTCAACAAGGGTAACATCACTCGTAATATTCATTATTTTGAAGAGTGTATGAGAGAAATAGGACGCATATGCGTTTACTCTCAGGATTCAGGATTTTTTTTACCAATTTTTGGAACAAACAGTTTTTATTTTATAGCTGCTTATCAAAACTAGAGTAAAATTAAGATTACTGCACATTATATCTCAAAACATCAAACAAAAAAACCACTCACCACGCGGGAGTGGACTGTAAACTTTCACTGCACTGTAACTTGCCTGTTTATTTAATGGTAAAGAAAGACATGTTTGAAACAAACACACTCGAAATTGCAAGGTAAAAAACGCTAATGGCGGTCTCTTGAAGCTGCTACCCAATCGTCAACCCATATTCAATAGACGCATAACAAGCTCTTCCCTCGTGCATCTTGCATTATCTAATCGACAATACTTCTGTTGTCACGCATCAGCAATAAAGATGGTTTTATTTGATACCGGAGTTCAAGTTTATCGCTTCGTTTCAACTATCCTGGACTTTACTCGAAAAGCAAAATCTAACGAACTCAGACAACGAGCGTTTTACTTTGATGTAAACAGTGCCATCTAATCTCACCGGGCAGATCTCCACAGAACATGATATTCGACTGGATTCCCTGAAGGGAGACGCATGTGACGAGACGGTTGGCAGTCAGCAACAGTTCGGTAATCGACAAAATTATGATTACGAAAAATTGCTGAAAATTTGTTGAACCCGTAGCGATAGCTGATAACTGATTGCAATCAGCAAAGCAGTAAACCCCTAAATTGTAGAGTCAGAAGGATCCCGCACACCACACACCGATCGGTAATGGTAGAGAGGATGAAATTCTATCCGATGCTGCTGTCGTTGCGACTACCGACGAACATTGGAGAAAACAAGCTTCTCCACAGCTGATGACATCAACGGAACTGGAACGGGGTGTTGCTGGGTTTGTGTGGGAATATATGGGTCTGGTCGCAGCCTCTACATGACGGATTCACTTTCAAGAGTTTCCCTTCTACTAGCTTTGATGATGAGCTCGATTTTGTGGTTTTTCAGGTTTGGTTGTGCGATGCGGTTTTGCATTACGGCGAACCTCGACAGGAAGCTAGTTTTTTTTCCCTTGCGCCATTCCACTTTGGTCGCTTTGAATCATACATATTGCTACTGTGGGATGGATTATGCGCTATCACTGCTGTTGTTGCTACTGCTACTGCTGTGGTCTTTGCGGGAGACCGATGATGCTGAAATATGCCTTTGTAATCCGGTGGTTTAATTGATTATCAATAAAGATTATGAACTATTTGCGGCGCATAGTTGGCAGCTTAGTCCATACATTGCAGGGTTCAAGAATTCGAGGAGAGCAATCTTGATAAATTAGTTTGTCTATTATCTAGTCTTTGTTTCGTAGACTTATTTCGTTCTATTTGATTATCTGTTATCTACGGTTGGTCAGGATTTATATGGAATGTTAAATGTATTTAAATCAAATGTATTTGAATCAAAATAAAGCTACCCATTTGGAGTTTGCCGATAGCTTACTCTAGAAGCTGAATTACAAATATTATGTATGATGAACTTTGGCGCTTGACTATACAACTAACTTTTTTTTTTTTTTAATTTAAGTCCTCTCACGCAATGGTTCATCAAAGAGGAAAATAAAACATAAAAAAACTAAAAAACTTTTTTAAACTATCACTTGTGAACGCGATCAAATTCCTTTAAATTCCACTAGAAAAGCTTAACCCTTGACAGATAGGCCTATTTTGTCTGTGACTTACAAACTTCTTCAGGCTCAAGTTATTGATACTAATAAAGTCTGTAAGTCGCAGACGAAATAGGCCTATCTGTCAGCGGATACGTTTTTTCTAGAGCAATTTAAAGAAATTTGCTCGTCATTACTAATTATAGTTTGAAAAAGCGTTTCGGTTTTTAATTTTTTTTATTTTTAAGAAAGATCAAGTGAAGTGTTAATTTGAACTTTCCTAGTTTTCCAATTACAATCGTTCTACTATTACGCTCGTGAAAGTGTTTTTTTTTAAGGTGAAGAGAGTAAAAGTTAAAAATCTAAAGCACCAGTTTCTAATGTCACTTGACAGTGGTTTCAACCTACAATGATGGTAACGAATTAATCACCTCCAATGACCAATTATAAAGTAATAGCTTTACCCAACTTACCAGATTCAAGGTGCAAAAACTAATATGCCATGAGGTTTTTTTTTCGAAGCTAGTAAGCTTAAATTGATTATTGGTCAAATTTGCGGATAGAAAAACGAAAATAATAAGAGCGATGAAGGAGTTCAAAACTAGTCAAGTTTTTCTTAAATATTTTCTGTTGGTACAGGGATTCCAGAGTTTGGAATCCAAACTATGTTTTTGGTTAGCTTTCACCACATAACAAATTTGGAATTCAATATCAAATAACTGACCAAATAATGTATGGCCAAACTTTGCACTGTCAAAACCAAAATATTCATAATATCAACGGCGACTGTAAAGTCCAACAATAAACCGAAGAGCTAAGAGGATTTTCGTAAAACGGTTCACATAATAGAAACTGTACAGCATAATCGCATTATTTTTCAATCGCTAAGGGAAAGCAAGATCATGGTAATTGTATTATCTTGTGAGACTATATTGTATCTTCTGGCAGAAGATCGGTATTGAATATTATGACCTAAAAATCGCAATATTTTTTTACTGGAAACTTAATACCCTTAACCTTTAAGATTGTCACCCAAATGTTAGAAACGTTTTTAGCTTCCAATATAGACATTGCATAATACTTATAGTTTGTCCCAGTAAGTCTAAGCATGATTTGTAAATAACAATTCGCGCTCGGTTTTTAAGTAAATTGAGTTTTTATTGCACTTTTATGTTCGCTACAATATTCTTCTTCAGTTCAACGTGACATTTCCGAGAATCATTTAATCGTACGCCAAAGAGTGGACTTTTGATCTGACAATGCTCATTAGCTTCAGCACAGACTGTTTCCCAATGATTTTTGATACTTTTTGCCAGCCTCTTTCAAAAATTTTGATGGTATCCGCTGCCTTAACATGTTTGCGCAAATATGCCTTTGTCAAAGCCCAAAAATTTTAAATTGTTCTTGCCTGGGGACAGTTTGGAGGATTCATCTCCTTGGGTACGAATTCGACTGGAAGCGTCTTATAATACAATTTCCCGTAAGATACATCATCCATAATTACGCATGCCGATTTTTCACACAGCAGTTTATCGTATAATTTACGGGCCCTTGGTTTGACAGATGCTGCTTGTTTTTCACTTCGTTTTGGCTTCTTCTGCTTCTTGAAAGTCCTTAGTTCATTTCGTGCCTTTGCTCGGTCAACGTTACTCTTTGAAGTTCCCAGCTTTTGGAAAAATGTCGAACGGAACTACCCTTTAAAGGGCCGTTTTGGTTCCACAGGGCCCTGTTTACGACCATTTGTTTTCTTGTTCTGAAAGAAAGACTCCTCACTATACTTCCGATTCGCGTTACTCACACCTTCTATTTTCGCCAACTGACTCAGCGAAACGTTGGAAACAGTGCACCATTTGTGCACGATATGTTTGCGCTTTTCCGGGGAAATTTTTCGCATTTTCATGAAAAGTAAATGCACTGGCACTTGATACTCACAGAGTTATAGATTGATATGTAAACAATAATATATAGAAATGATCAGCTGTTTAAAACCGTTACTCTCTCAGGTACACCATGTCCAATATATTCTCAAACACTTTTTCTTTTAGGTGGTGTCGTCTAACTTCACCACAGGTATTGTGAATGTATTGGTGTAACTCTTCTATTGGGTTGTACAAATGAATATGTGCTGTGTTCGTTTGTTTTCATCCAGCGGCTTTCTTTCGCGGAAGATGGGGCTACAGGGTGCGGCAGAAAATAATGCGAAAATGTTCAAACTTGAGTATCGGGTTAATTCGTGTAGCTAGTGACTAATTTCTGTCGAAAGTGTATTTGTTTATGTTTACTTTCAAGTGCTGCATCCAAATATTCTATTTGTTTTATTGCAAATTCGTCAAAATGTTCGCGAAGAAGTGATCACCAGTTTGTTGCTCGCCCAGAAGAAGCCGAAAGAGATTGCCAAGGTGGTAGGGTGCCATTTGGCAACAGTTTACCGCATAAAAAAGTCCCTGCAGGATGGTCCTAAGCAGCGAAAGCCGGGAAGCGGACGTCCGCGCTTTGCACGCACGCCGAACGTGATCAAATCGGTCCGTGCAAAAATTGCTCGCAACCCGGTGCGTTCCATAAGAAAACTTGCAAAGGAAGCCAATATTTCGGAGAAATCCATGCGGAGAATCATCAAAGAAGACCTGCATGCATCTTCCAGAGCCAGAGTGAAACGCCACTTGATTACGGACCGGGTCAAGGAACTACGAGTGACTCGTTCCAAGAGATTGCTTTCCTTGTTGAAGAAGGAAAAAATAATAATCCTGTTCTCCGACGAAAAGCTTTTCAGCATCGATGCTGTGGCCAACAGCCGCACGGACCGGTTCATTTCACCGCAGAAAATGGAGAACGTTCCGGAAAAAGTGAAATTCAAATTTCAAACCAAACATCCGGCTGGTGTCATGATGTTTGGCTTGGTGGCGTCCAACGGTTTGAAAATGCCGCCTGTTTTCATTGATGCTGGAGTTAAAATCAATACCGAAGTGTATATCGGTTTTTAAAGGACCAAGTGCTTCCTTGGGTGAAGACCAACTTTCCGAGGACCAAAACGTTGTCCTACAGCAGGATGGAGTGCCGTGTCACACGTCCAATCGAACCCAACAATGGTTGAACGATAACATGAAGTTTTGTCCGAAGGATTTGTGGCCCCCTAGCAGTCCAGATCTTAACACGAGCCTGCAAAACATCACACCCTAGTGTGAAAACCCTAAAGTCAACCATAACACGCACATGGCAGTCAATGTCGGAGGACTACGTCCGAAAGGGCATGCTCTGGCTTCCGGCGTCGGCTCGAGGATGTTATTAATAAAAATGGAGGACACATTGAATAAATTTGTTTAAAAGGACTTTATAAAGATAACTGCACTCGAAAATGTTGATATTATTGCTTGAATTAGTTGAAAATGGGATTTGAAAGAAATAGAACAAATTTTCGCATTATTTTCTGCCGCACCCTGTATTTCTTGACGTGCCCTATTTTCAGAGATCTTAAAAACCTAGATGTGGATCGCACTTCCGTTTATCGTTTATCGAATGTCGCTTCTTCATAGGATGACCGGAAAGGATCTGGCCGAACTCGCTCGGTTAGTTCCGGCGATAATCTCAGCGGTCAGAACGGAAAATGGCTGCCAAGCTGACTGTTTCATAATACAATAAAAAGTTCATTGATATTCCGATTATATCAAGAAGAAAAGACTCGACTGATCGAGTCTTATTCTATCGTGGAATGATGGAACGGAGTTAATCTTTTCCGACGAAAAATTATGCCCACAACGTGCAATACGACAGACTGTGGGCTACCAGTTCAAAAAATGTGCTAGATAAAGCTTGGCTCACTTAAGAACTGTATCGAAAACAAACTGGCTACACATTTTTTCTCATAGCATGATATGAAACAACTACAAAAAGTTAAAAAAAAAAACTTGCTCTCTTATTTGAAACTTTATTTCCAGAATCTTCTGATTTGAGAATTGAATTCACTCATTAGGTTTTGGACAGTTGTTTTGTCGCATTTTCTGGAAGCCACAGACCATTTCTTTTTCAGCTCTACCATGGTCTTGCATTCCTTACCACTCTTCTTGAACTTGCACTTGACAATAGCTCAGTGACGTTCAATTGGCGAAGCTGCGGACAGTTGGGAGGATTGATGTCTTTCTCATTGAAATCTACTCCACTATCTTGCTTTCATTGTACTGTGGTTTTGGCGTACTGGACTGACGCCAAATCAGGCCAAAATAAAGAAGGGACCTTGTGCTGCTTGTATAACGGAAGCATCCTTATCTAAAAAAACGATTACGCAGGAACAAATTGCCTGCCATATGTGAACCTTCTGGCTGAAATTTTCTGCCTCGAACGACTTTTCGGTAATTCTCACACCTTTGCCGATGATCTGGGTGTAAAATTGCAGTTCTGAAAGTGTTCTGGAGTCCTCTTTCACATATGTTTCGTCTTCAAAGAAACCGCAGGGAGACGGTTGTGGCAAAAGTCTGCTGTATAACTTTCTGGCTCCGATTTTCGCCCTGCATTTTTGCTCAGAACTTTGTTTTGCTATTCTCTGCTTCTTGTAAATCTTCAGGTTGTTGTGCTTTTTGATTTTTTGCACCATTCCGTAGGAGGACCAGCCTTTCTGGCGAAATCACGAATCGACATCGATCTGTTCCGAAGGATTAGGTTGACTACCTTCCAATCAAATTTTGGGACAGCTGGACCTGGTGTTCTGCCTTTTCTTGGGAGCTCATCGAACGAGTAGTGTTCCCCAAACTTGTTGATGATAGATTTTACGCTGTCGTGATGAATTCCGAGACGTTTCGCTATTTTGTTCATCTCACGAAGCTACGTGTCCACCACATGAATTTTAACACTCTCTTCGATTCGTGGCATCTTGAAAACGATAACTGTTTACCGTAAGTTCATGAGCTGATCAAATTGTTGACAGGCGAACGCGATGAATGTAGGTACGCTATGATCGATAATCCTTTGCTTGTATGGGTGAGCGCATTATAAGCTTTGCTTGTTTATTTTCGAACTATTTTGCTATTACAGCGCTTCTAGGGAACGTTTTCGGAAGCTTACGACATTTATAACAATATAAATAACACAAACAGTGTATTTTTTTCCAGTTCGTAAAACGCTCTTAGTTTGCAGACAGTCATCACGCAAGAGAAGCGTAGATCGTGCACAGTCAACTGGAAACTCCATCGTGGTCCGCAGCCAAGCTTACTAAAGTTTTGAATTTTCCACCATATGGCGCGTGCTCACAACGTACAAGGACGGACCGGAAGACCCATACTTATGCATACTTATGGATGATGAAACTTATGTAAAAGCTGATTTCGGACAACTTCCAGGACCGAGATTTTATAAGGCGATGGCTCGAGGAGGAGTCCGTGTCAGATTCATATTTATTTTTGTGGATAAATTCGCACGCAAATATACCTTCTGCTCAAATATGAACGAGACTTTATGAATTATATGGTCCACGGATGACATATCGTCAAAAAAAAATTCTTAGATTGGTGAGACTGTTATACGTTTACATGTCAAATTTGAGCACAATCTGTCACGAAGCTTTTTTTACGGCACTATAAACAAGTCCACCTCCAGTGTGTTTTTCGAAATTTACTATGGAATCAAACGTTGAGCAAAGAATTACTTTGAAATGTTGTTATTCCAACGGAATAAGTGCTTCGGATGCATTGAAAATGTTGCAGGAATCTGCTCTATTTATCGTGTGGACGTGTGTTTGATTGGTATAAATCGTTCAAAGAGGGTCGTACATCAGTTGAAAATCTGCTTCATGACCGTCGTCCAGCAACATTCATAAACGAAGAAAACATCGAAAAAGTGAAAAAAAAATCGCCGTGTGACCGAGAGAGAAATAACTGATGAGCTCAAAATATCAAATGGATCCGCTCATAGCATTATACACGATGTTTTGGGCATGAGACGTGTGTCTGCGCGTCTTGTTCCAAAATTGTTGAATTTTCTTCAAAAAGAGCAACGCAAAACTGTCGCTAAGAAAATGCTCACAATGAGTGATACGGACATCCAGCACATCATAACTGGTGACGAGACTTGGTTCTACGAGTACGACGTCGAAACAGCCCAGCAATCATCGGAATGGCGCTTCCAAAATGAGCCGAAACCCAAAAAACCGCGTCAAAGTTGATCGAAAATCAAGGTTATGCTGACTGTTTTCTTTGATAGCCAAGGTATGGTGCACTCGGAATTCCTTCCGGAAGGTCAATCGGTCAATGCTGATTTGGGCGTTATGAAACGTTTGCTTGAGAATATTCGTCTCAAAAGGAAAGAATTGTGGGACAACAAGTCATGGTTTTTGCATCACGATGATGCACCAGCTCACACATTACGTTTAGTTCGCGATTATTTGACCAAAAACAACGTTAACATCGTTCCTCAAGCACCGTATTCGCCTAATATGGCACCATGTGACTTTTTCCTCTTCCCCAAACTCAAATTGCCGCATCGTGGTAAACATTTTCAGACGATTGAAGTCAAAAAAATAAAATTCGAAGAAGGAGCTTAAGGCGATACCAAAAGAGGCGTATGAAAAGTTCTATAAGGAATGGAAAAAAACGTCGCCTCCAATGGTGATTATTTTGAAGGAGACAAAATAAATATTGAAGAATACTTAACCGTTTGTGTTTTATTTAACCAGTCTCGTTCATATTTGAGATGAAGGTATGATCTAGCAGGGAGTTTGCAACTGCGGCCATAAGACAAAGGTTTTCGCCACTGAGAAAATTATGAACTCGAAGGTTTAGGTCTCCATTCTGCCCTTCATCCAGTCACATGATGGTCCGGTGACATTTTGGTCGGATCTGGCGAGTTGTCACTACAACCGGGAACTACAATAGTGGTACAATGACAACGGAGTCCAGTTTATTCCGTAAACCCGCAATCCGCCCAGTTGTATGCAGTTCAGGACCATTGAAAACTACTGGGCAATTATGGAGAGAAAACTGAAGGTAAAACGGCAGCTCAGATGAAAAAATGGGGGGATAAAATCACTAAAATAGTGGGCACTTAATGAGTCGTATTTCGAGAAAATTTCGAGATTTTTTTCAAAACCGGGACGAATAATTCGATTTGTATTTTTTTTCTTCTTAAAATATAAAGAGTAGTTTGCCTTTTAGTGAATTCCATTTTCCAAGCCGTTAACGTTAATCCGAAAAAGACCCAAATCTCGAGTACTTTTTCAAACAGGCGTATCTGACTTTGTGAACAAAGAGGGGAAGTAAGATTCAAACGTTAAATTCTTGAAACCCTTAGCAATATGTAATACGTCTGTTTGAAAAAGTACTCGAGAAATTATGTTTTTTCATTACTAAGTGGGCCATGTTTTCGCGTTTATTACTTCCAGTTAAGCCACTGCTCTATGCAAATTGTAAAAAACAATAAATTTGAAATGTCATGAGGGGAGAAGGACGTCTTTACTAATTTTTAACTAAGAACGTCAAAGACTGGACTTATGAACAGTGGGGCTGTTTCCAATATAGACATTATGAAAAAAAATGACCGTGTTTGGACTAGTGAGATTTCAAAAATCGATTCTCATCAATGTTATAAAACAAACATACACTCAAATGGGCTGGCTTAATTTCTTCATTGCAGCACAAAATGCACACATTCAGGAAGGATGAAACTATTTACTCATATCAAAATGTTTTTCTTCGCTTTTCCAACCGGAGGCCATTAAGGCAACCGGAATCGGGGCAGGAATTTTGATTGATGTTTGACTGAGCGAAATAAAATGCGAAATGTGCCGATGATCGTACGGAGAGAATGTTCCTAATATGCCCGTCCCGGTCTCTACATATGAATGTGCCTGCCATGCCACCAGCCAGCGTGAAGGATATAATAATTTTCTTTTGTCATCGTCCATCGTCGTTGTCGTCATTCGTTGCTTCGCGGTGGCGATGATGGCTTACGTTAGTCCCTTCGCTTATGATTACTGCGACCGACCAGCGACGGGTTCTTGTGCTTCAAGACGACTGAAGATAGCTGCCGCTTAAAGGTCACCAAGTTTTATTTTTCTGCGTTCCTGAACCGGAGAACTTGGCGTAGAATTAAGGAAGGAGAATGGAAGGCAAGTGAAAGATGCTGCGAAATTATTTCAATTATCTTTCCCTTCGTAAACATTTATACTTGCCATCATCAGAGTGCCTCACAAATGGAGGAACACGCGTGGGACGTTCATTCTTCAGCTTCCTGCAGGTTTTGGCTACCTCTCTCGGCCAGATGCATTCAGCTGTCGTTGGCCATTGTTATATATGGTGCATTCTTCAGCGACAAATCTTGAAAAAATGGCGAGTCGAATTCGGTCAGTAGTGTTTAGTAGGGCTTTGGTGGATAATAATAATGAGAGGTCAACCAGTAGTGCTGGAGTCTGTCTTGATTTGGAAGTGCGTGTAATTTACAATGAAGAAATGGTTGGGCCAGCAAATTTTAACAAGAGTCAAATGCATGATGAACGATCAATTGTTGCTCAACTGAGTTGGTGGTGATTTTCAATCTTTCGAAGGTCGATGCGTTAATTAGTGTCAATATTTTAAGGATTAAAATATTATTAGAGTGGTTTGTTGTGTTTATTTTTGTTGGTAAACTTGTATGGCATGTATACCGTAAAAATAAGATTAATATGAGAAATTTGCTAATATGGTCAATTTGGTCAAAATTTGAACTTTTCTGTCTCGGAAAAAAATTGGTTTTGGAAAACTGATTCCGTTGTCCAAAAAAAACGAGGTTACATTGATGTTAGTTATCGTTTTGGGTTGCGTTCTAAGATGATCCGTTCCTTTTTTTTTTTGCGAAACGGTGCAACAATAATTATAATGGGATTTGATAATGAAACTTGACAGTGGTCAAAACGTCGATTTTATCGCTCTCAACTGATAACTCCCCAAATAGTGGATCTAGAGCAATGGCGTCTTTAGCAAAGTTTATGGATATAGCAAGTTTCGAAATTTGATGGCATGACTATTATGATCAATCCCCCTAAAAGTGAGATAAAAATTCAACTTTTTTAGGATTGTGAGATAGAGAGTGATGTCTTCAGCAAAGTTGTAGAAAAAGTCAATACAAATAACTTTTCCGATGACATATAAATCGTATGTAGAACCCAATTGGAGATAGAGAGCGTTTTATAAGAACTAACCTCCAAAAACACATTTTTCACCGAAACATTGTTTATTAATTTTAAGGAAAATTTAATGTTTGACAAAGTTATTTGCAATATGAAAAAACAAAACTTTCTAGAACATACCTGCATTATTTCAGTGGGATGAGTTATTAAACTTTTTTCCGTTTTTTTCGTCGTATTTTCGACAGCTGTACCACACTTAGACGCAAGTAGGAGCAGATAGAATAAGCTTCATCTAATTGTACATTAAAAGAGCTTTCCAGTTTGTGTTATTTTATCCGTCCACGACCGTTTGCTGGGTAGTTATGTTTAGAACAAGTATCGATGGTTTTTGTATAGAGTATATAAAATTGCCTTGTCATAGTAACCACACCTAAAACTCATTATTTTCAGCTTAATTTAGCATTTTGCTTTTGTCAATATTTATATTTATTTCATGTTACTATAATTAAACCGATTATTAATTCAATTATTACTAAACATATATATTTTCATTGCCATTTACAATTTCAACCGCATCTTTTGTTAGCAGTTGCTTATCATCGCCAGCCAATGGTTTCTCATGCTATTTGGGCCAACCATGAATGTTTGTAATCAATGGATCTGATGATACTAGAAGCCAGTTCAGAAGATTGCGGTTCGTAGACTGTCTTGATAGTTTTTAACCAGGTGTTATATATGCAGAGCCAAACCATCCGAAATGAATAGCACCGACAAAGTGCATGAACGTGCAGTAAATTAAACGGCTTACGAATTCGAATTATCTACACTTCATGTGTGGATTCGATATTTTGAATATTTTTTACACGTGGCGTATTGACTTGAAGTACACACAGAAAAAAATAATGAATTTTAACAGGCACGTAAAATCTCCCCTCGTTTAATTTCAAGCCAAATCAAGCGTAAACAACGTAATTGTTTGCAATCTGTCATACAGCATACAACATTATTTGCTATCTTTCATACAACAGGCCTGATTCTAGCGATTTCCATGCGGTTTAAATGAAATATTACAATAATTTTGCGAATCTAGCATTCCCTTTATGTGCATTAGATAACGCAGAAAATTAAATGTTTCTTTCTATCTGTGCAGTACTGGCAAGCTCACTGAGAAGGCAGAATAAAGTAGCTGAACGAAAGAAAAAAATCCAGAATCGATTCAAAATCGTAATGGGCATGAAATTTAATAAACTGCGAGCTGGGAGAGCTGGTACATTCACACAAATAAAAAGAGACATTGAATTTTCTGCGTTATCTAATGCACATAAAGGGAATGCTAGATTTGGCATAAAATAATGCGATATTTCATGTAAATTTAAGCCAGAAAACGCCTGAATCTTGCCTGTTGCATGAAAGATTGCAAACATTGTTGTATGGTGCATGAAAGATTGCAAACAATTTCGTTGATTACGCCTCCTTTGGCTTGGAATTAAATGAGGGGAAATTTTACGCGCTTGTTAAAATTAATTATTTTATCCTGTGCGGTGATGGCAACGTAGCACGCAAGTTTTTTTTTTCAAAACTATTAGGATATTAATACATATCTTATTTTTATTCTCAGTAACAAACAAGTGGATGCCAAATTTATCTTGTTCCTGCGCTTATTATGTTCTCTGACTATTATTGTGAAAACAAATTCTATTCTTAGCAGATCTCAATACCATGGAAGCTGCAACCACGGAAGCTTTTGATAAGTGGTTGGCCAGCTAAGTTACTGATAAATATTCTACTTTACCTTACGAGGTTGCTCGTATTAATATTTGAATTTAATTATTTATTTTACTGCCTTTAAATTCATTTAATTAAAATCAGTATAGTAACTATGAGACTCGATACAAAAAAAAATGCGATGCAATTCTTTATATGCTATATAATTTCAGATCATCCATGGATATCCCAAGTTTTGTAAAATAATTTTAAAACAATTTTTTTTCTCGTAGCTACAGTGTCTAAACTTTCAGGAAATGGAATTTTTATTATAATTCCTATTTGCATTAACTATATTTTTTATCATTACAATATTCATACACTATATTTCATGTACTACTATACATAGTAGTACCAACGAGAAGTTGAACAGCTCGCACAAAGGCTACGTAATACAAGCCGATATATGCAGAGACCTGGAAGACAAACTTCTCACAGATGAATGTAAGGTGATTGAAAGGTGGAAGCAGTATTTGACGAGCACCCGAACGGCAATGTTACAGCAAACGAAGGTGGCACGATAATAAATCTAGGAACACAACAGGGTGACAAGCTGGATTGCTCAAATTATCGTACAATCACGCTATTGAGCGCTGCCTACAAGTTGCTCTCCCAAATGTTATGCCACCGCCTGTCACCAATTGCAAAGTAGTTTGTGGGGCAATACCTAGCGGGATTCATGGGTGCCCGAACTACTACGGACCAAATTTTAGTTATACAGCAAGTGCTGAAGAAATGTTGTGAATACAGCGTGCCCACACATCTACTTTTCATCGATTTCAAATCAGCTTACGACACAATCGATCGAGACCAGCTATGGTAGATCATTCACGAATGTGGATTTCCAGAAAAACTGACGTGGTTGGTCAAAGCAACGATGGATCGAGTGATGTGTGTCATTCGAGTATCAGGGACTCTCTCGAGTCCCATCGAATCTTGGAGAAGGTTCCGGCAAGGTGATAGATTGTCGTATTTGCTAGTTAACATTGCATTGGTGGGTGTGATTCGAAGAGCGGCGATAGACACGAGTGTCACGATATTCAGGAAGTCTGTCCAACTTTTTGGCTTCGCCGACGACGTTGCTATCGTCGCACGTAACCTTGAGACGATGCTGGAAACGTACATCAGACGATTGGGCTTGTGATGAATGCGTTGAAAACAAAATACATGAAGGGAAGAGGCTCACGAGAAGACAATGTTAGCCTCCCACGACGAGTTCAGATCGACTGTGATGAAATCGAGGTAGTAGACGAATTCGTGTATCTGGGCTCATTGATGACCGCCGATAACAACACCAGCAGAGAAATACAAAGGAGTATTATGCCAGCAATCTTGCCTACTTTGGACTCCGAAGGACGCTAAAATCGAACAAAGTTCGCCGAACTACAAAGTTGACATTGATTAGACCGGTATTCCTCTACGGCCACAAAACATAGACATTGCTAGTTGAGGACCAACGCGCTTTTGATGTCTTTGAACGGAAGGTGCTGCGTACGATCTACGGTGCAGTAAGGCAAATGAAATATAAATTGCATCAGTTGCTGGGAGAACTTCCCATCGTACACAAAGCTAAAATCGGTCGACTACGATGGGCTGGGCATGTCGTAAGAATGTCAGACGACAGCCCAGTTCAAGGGGGGAAGTAGAAGAGGCGCGCAAAGAGCAAGGTGGATCGTTCAAGTAGAAGGCAACCTGTGGACCCTTCGCAGACAGCGAGGCAGCCATGGACCAAATACAATGGGGACAACTTCTGTGTACAGCAGAGGCCACACTAGCCTTGGTCTTATTGGTAAGGTAAGTATTGTACAAAAAAGTGTAATTATAGCATTTCACCAGATGACAAGCAATATGAATGTTTCATACATTTTTTACTATGTACAAATGTGAAAGCTAATTTACGGAAATAAATTTTCAGTGCATGGGATGAGGGGGAGGCTCAAACTATTTTTGCGCACTTAAATATTAAATTTCCTAATTCGATGATGGAAACATAAACTCTTTCAGTTCGTTTGAAGGAAAACTTTTATTAGCAATATGACTAAAGCATGAATCGATTTTCTTTATCAGTTATTAATAAGGCGTAAATAGATTCCTTAGTACATCATATGAAACATATCTAGGGTTTTTTTTTTGTTTGTTTTTGAATATGGCGAATCCAACATTGTGCGACTCTCTCCGGTCTCACTCTCTTTAATTTGTTACCACGCTATTATATAACTTTCGAGGGATTCTTTAGTACAGATCGAAACACAACAGGGCTGGCTAGCATACTATACAAATAGTAGAATGAAAAACGTAAAGGTGATTGGAATATGAATGAAAGAGAAAGTAATCAAAGAGTGTCTCTCAATGTTAGATTCGCCCTAATGAAAAAAAAACCCTAGATATATTAAAATATTAATAAACACAAAAGCTATGTAATCGTTGAATCCATGCACCCCTTATTGTTTATTGTGTTTTCGAAGTAATGTTGTCGAAAAGCTTTTTGACATATGATGAGCATTTCTTAAAGTTTTCTCTAACAGTGGCAACGAATCAAGAAGAGCACCGCAAAATCATCGTCACCAAATAGATGGAGAGCCCGGATATATATGAGGTATTTGAGATATTTGAATTTTACTAGTTTAGTTCGTCACAGTCCTTTAATGATCCGATTAACATCAACAGTTTGATTACAGATGATTCTACGCAGCAGCATATAATGTATGATGCCCATTAGAATAAAAATGGCAATCAATATTTTGCGAGATCGGGTTTACAAAAAACAAGGATTAACGAACAGTGATTTCAAGTTAAGGTGCAACAGTGGTCAACTAATGAATTACGAGCATCTTACGAGAATAAATACAATGTTTAAAATAAGCCTCTTGACACATTATCAAAATATTAAGTTGCTAACAATGTTAGATATTCATCAATATTATTCTCATCATAAGCAATCAAAGAGATGCCCAATCTTACCTTGTTAATTTAACATAAGCTAAATCGTCCAATCATATCTCTTCCGTTTGTCACGTGGACAGAAAAGAACACCTTCAAAGGACGATCCATCGTTATTGTCACACCTGGTTCATCTCTATGTTTTTTTTTATCGCTCGATTGCCTGCTCGGTTGAGTACCGCTGCCAAAAGTGCCAAAGGATGGTTTATGTTTTGTCACTTCTAAGAATTCTGTAGATTTAGTGTAAATAAAAATATCATCATCGTTGTTGCTTTCGTTGTCGTCAGTGCGCTATGATCCTTAAGCTGGTCGTATCACCAATGGTATGTTTCCACAGAAATCCCCCACCTCCCACTCGTAAGCCCAGTCAACAACGATATATGCCGTGGACAACTAGGTATGTTTGGTACACATATATTTTATGTTTGCATTCGCTCTAATACCTTGTGGCTGTTTTTCCTCATTTTTTCGTGCTTATTTTTCATATCTGATTCCAGGTGGAAGATGCACACCTATAGGACCCTACAGACGGCCACATGGGTGACGAAAAAGGATTTGCGTCGTTCTTAACCGGTGTGTGACCGTGTGCATGCGATTCGCCCACTGCTTTAGCACTTAGTCTCGAAGCCAACAGTAGCTGCAGCAGCAACATTGCACTTCTAAGGACTTGGCGGCTGGAGTGTAATTCGCATCATACATGAATCATGCGGGAGACGATGATAGTGGCGGACCCGTAAGTACACATTCACCAAGCGAACGGTGTCGGTTGTGTTCATGCAGATACACTTTCAAGTGAGATCATATCCTTGCGGGGATGGAAATATTTCTAGAGCTCGGAATTGCGCTAGAGCTTTCGACATGAATATTTTATGAGTTTATTATACCACTCCATGCTGTTCCAATGCTGCTTTCCTAACGAAATGTACTAGAATGAAGCATAGTCATATCTTAGTAGGCGTGCACAAGTGTTCTTTACATTTTATGAAATTTCTGGATAACTGCTTTTAAGCTTTACGATTCAAATTTATTAATTGTACACATTAAATTAAAATCTTATAAAAAGCATATTTTGAAAAAGTAGATCAGGACTAATGAAAAAATCGAACGGAAAAAATCCAAGATAAGGTAGATAATTGAATAGTCACCGATTCGGTTAGTCTATATTCGTCCCCGATAAAGGTCGTTACACTGATAAAGATTGTACTCGAAAAAAATGCAACAGACAAAAGTGATCACCAAAAATTCATTTAAGTCTGATATTTTTGAAACTGTCTGGGAATAAATAAACACATATTAGCAATGTGGTTGCATAATTGGTTTATTCAACCTCCTCTCCTAGGCTAAATGTCCGCACCTTGGACTTAACTCTACCCATCAAATCCTGTGCAACACTTGCACCACCTTTCTTACACACTTTTCCTCCACTCTTTCTACAAATCCCTGTTTTCCGGAGCTTGCCTTTCATAATTGCCTAGAATTTTTCTATTGTGCGAAGTTCTGTCGAGTTTGGTGGATTTGCCTCCTTCGGCACAAAACCAACATCGTTGGATTCGTACCACTCTATCACCGGTTTCGCGTTATCCCACGATGTCATATCCGGCCAAAACAGAGTGTCACCTCCGTGGGACCGGATGATGGGCAACAGGCGCTTCTGGAGGCATTCTTCTGTATATATTTGGCCGTAGATGGTGCCAGTCGTCATATACGGCTTGCTGAACTTGCCACACCCTCAGATCGCCTGGCACACCAAGTAGTTCTTGGTAAATTTGTCAACCTTCTTCTTCCGGAACTTCTCCGCAAAATCCAGGCGGAATTTGCCGATGAAAAACTCCAGGCCGGAAATCTGCTTTAATATACGTCTCGACGTCCATTACAATGCATTTCGGCTGCACCAACCACTCGCGGTACAGCTTCCTGGCGCAGGATTCGGTCACCGTATCCTGTTTATCGGTTCGGTTAAGCGCCTTTCTTACCTTGAAGACATGAAGTCCGGCCCGCTTCAATGTCTACTGGACGAACCAGACGGAAGAATTAACCTTCTTGGCCACGTCCCGCATCTAATGGTTCGGATTACGCTAGAAGTAAATCCCTCGCCTTCCTTGCGTTCACGGAGTCGGTTTTCTTCGCTGCCAGCTCGCCGCTGGGTCATCTGAGTTTCTTTAAACAATTCTACCACACGGGACATAGTCGAATTGTCGATTCCCAATTGCTTTGTGATCCACCTGTGGGACTGGCCTGGATTTTCCACGATTTTTTTATGTTTTTTTTTTTGTTGTTGAAGCACTTCTTGCTTGAATGTCATCTTGATAACCACTTTACAGATTATGACGAAATTTTGCTCATGC
The DNA here is from genome assembly GCA_024533555.2 of Aedes koreicus. Classification (NCBI taxonomy): domain Eukaryota; kingdom Metazoa; phylum Arthropoda; class Insecta; order Diptera; family Culicidae; genus Aedes; species Aedes koreicus. Next base: position 125,008 of record JAHHFK020003833.1, read on the forward strand.
AATTGCATGTAATTGCATGCACATTATACTCTAAACTAGTTTAACCCAAAGTTCGATCAATGTTTACATATGCAATAAAAAAATATACACAAAAGAAAGTGTTGCATTTTTTTCGAGTACAATCCTTAGGCAAAATAACGTGCCCACCTCATCGTTTTTAAAGTTCTTCTCATTTATTTGATTCATATTAAAGTAAACATACTGTAATTTTTTTTTATATCCTTACTAAGCTTTACTCATGGAATACTGATAAAATGATTGTTTATATTTCGATATTTTGACGTGTTCTGAAGTAAACGGCTCGACCCGGTGCATTTGTACACGAGATCGCATTTGATTCAGTTGAGAAAAAGTTGAGATTGCGTTTGAAAGCAATTCCCTTGTGTATCCAGAAATTGGTGGTTCGTGGTAGGCAAAACGGTGAATCGCACCGGGATTTCGGTAAAAAGTACAGAATGAGCAAAACAGCGGTTTGGAAAATATTTCTGAAACTAAAAACATTCGGATCAGTGGTAGATCGCACTGGCAAAGGCAGGATGACTTTTTACATCCTCCAATCACTCCAAAAGAAGCTTTTTTTTTCACTAACAGCTGACTGCTGAAGTGATTCTGAAGGCGTTACAATGTATTCTTCCGGAGATGAAAATTGTATGCGGGAATAGTAGTTAAGAAGCAGTGTTAGATTTTCAACAATATCTCAGTCATCTGCGATTCATTTACAAATTCAACGATACTTTTGAGCAGGGGAATAAATTTATAAATTATCTTTGAGAGTCACATTCCATTTCCAGAGAAAATCTATATCAAATCGAAATGCAAATTGTACTTAGTATGACGAAAAATGGATTTCAACTCTATAACGAAACTCCAAAGAAAAGATACGCCATTGAATCTTAAAGATGAGCTATATATAAACGAATTTGATACATTAAAATTGATTACTTCTATCGATCAAGTGTTAACATACCCTCAATTTGACAAATTGTTTGTATAACCAACAGCCCATAACAGCAATTGACAATTAGGTCAACGTAGTCAATCTTCCGTAAAGTTAAATAAGTTTACTGATTATCTTGCATACGGGCATCTTGCGTACATCAAGCCGTTTTTAGTGAAATTTTGTTCGGAAATTTTAAGAAGCACCTTCATACCTTATAGATGATATTTTAACCGCGCATACAGTTTACGCATATAAACAAAAAAAAAAAGATTTCCTCCTCTTGCCTAACCTGCATGGGGTAGTATGGTAAAGGGTTATGTGCCTGATCGGATACTACCGTTCAATAATGCCCTCCGCTCGTTTTCAAACTTAATCTTTCAATTTTCAAAAAAAAATTAAAAAAAAATCAGAGTTGGTCGATTTCCCGCTAAATCCAATTGAAATCTGGCGAATTTCCCACACATCACACCAATTAGACCAAGGCCGGTGTGGCCTCTGCTGTACACAGAAGCTGTCTCCATTGTAATCGGTCCATGGCTGTACCTCGCCAGCCTCGCTGTCTACGGAGAGTCCGCAGGTCGCCTTCTGCTTGGTCGATCCACCATGGTCGTTGCGCGCCTCTTCTTCTTGTACCTGTCGGTTCGTTTTCGAGAACCATTTTAACAGGGCTGTCGTCCGACATTCTTATGACATGCCCAGCCCATCGTAGTCGACCGATTTTAGCTTTGTGTACGATGGGAGGTTCTCCCAACAAATTATGCAATTCGTGGTTCATTCGCCTCCTCCACGTTCCGTCTTCCATCTGCACTCCACCGTAGATCGTACGCAGCACCTTCCGTTCAAAGGTGAAAATCGTAGATTTTTTTGTTTCCCAAATTATAAGGAAATATGTTTAAATACGGAAAAACATTATCTGAACAACTTTGTCACATAAATTTTGATGTATGATGATGATGATGATGTATGATATGTACTACCACCCATTGTAGCACGGAAACTAAGTCCGACAGCAATGGGCTCTCCTCTCTGTTAGACTTGATCAAGCTTTAATAACCACTGATTATCCTAATCATGCCATTGTATGAAGGGCCAAAAAGAAGTTGGGTGGATCGATATGCAACATCACTTATACGTATCCACAGGGATATAAAGAATCTCCTTCCAACAACAAGATTGAACAATTGGTCATAAGAGCGAGCCATCTAACATGAGGATACCCCAATGGGCGGGGAGAAGAGCCCGCCCTCTATTCACAAACTGTTAGCAATGGAGAGTTGGCATTCCCACTCTCCCCATCCAGAGTGCTTCAATCGGGTGCCCTGATGGTCCCTCCCATCCCCATGAAATATTTATATAATAGTGTATATATTTATGTAAATGAAAAATACTACAAGCATTCGTATCTATAATATATGTTCTTCATTCGGTTGATCCTGAAATGCAAGAAATTGTGTAAAATGTTAAAGTGTAGAGTTCTGTGGTTCCGCGCTTAAGCACGTTTTCGTTCGTTTTCAGCGATAGCAGCAATTCACCACAATCTTGATTTGAGGTATCCTGAAAAAGTTTGTTAAAGCTTTTGAAATTTTACAAGACTAACATTTATTAATTCAATTTAGTGTTGAATGGAAATAATACGATGTTGTAAAGAAATACTACATAATGTACATATAATAATTAAATGCCGCTATTTGCCTCTTCCGCTGCGATCTTAGATGATTGAAACTCTAAAATAGCGAAAATTTCAACGTGATATAATGAAATAAAGTTGATCACCTGGCAGCCTAGCAAAATAGCAAAGAAAATTTAAGCAAACAATAATGCGAGATAAATTTCATATGAGTATTATTACTGCCCAAAAACGGAAACTCAATAAATCCAAAACGAGAAAAAAATTTTTTTTAACTAAACGACAGGAAATTCTTCGATTACTCTTTTTTCCTACTGGGCCCATAAATGATTCTTTTTGTCTGTAAAATAGAAAATGTAGGATCATAAACAATGTTAGTTTTTGACTTAATTATTTTGGACGAAGAATTTTTTTTTGTAGAATTTGTCGTACATAATCGTCTCTCTAAAAAATATAAAAACCATCCCATCTTTTCAAATACATAACGTGAGTTAGATGGGCCAAAACTTACAACGATGCAAATGCGAAGCTGAAAATAGCATAAAAAATATTGTGAAGGGATGTTATAATATGAAATGATAATAACAATCATATTTGTAATGCCTGCGTGTCTGCTGATCCTGCTGCAATTGTAAACGGACTTGCATTATCATAGCCACGGGGGAAGAAAACAATTCAAAATTATTATACAATACTTGGGAATGCCATGGATTATCTGAAATTATATACGGTATAAAGAATACTTCCATTTTTCGTGGTAGGGTAAGATTTTAGCATGCTACTTTACCGAAGTCACGCTGCCTACATCGCTTTGGTGCGGCTGCCACCTAATGTATAGTTGACGCGATACAGCGTTTCTTACTCAACCGCTGGATGCCAGGACAGACGCTGTTTGAGCCGCACCTCCTTGGTGGACAGACGCTCAGCACGCACCTCCTCAATCTAGCTGAATTCAGAAGGACAACAGTGCCCAGGCTGCACTACCAGCTAAGTACGCAACCCTTAGCTGGCGGTCTTTGTCATCTCCTGACCCGTGGAAGCATGAGGTAGGAACTTGTGAGGACCATAGCTATGTTGCGAGCACGCTCCATCCCAGTTGTCTACTCACCATTTTGCAGCTCCGTTATAAAATGTTCTCCTTTACATGCACACTAGCGCGACGTAGTGGCCGAAATTCGAGCCAAACTCTTCACCGTCCGGAAGCTCTTGGCCTTCTGAACAACTTTGTTGAAGTCATACTTTTTGGGGGGTGTGTGTGTGTGTGTGGGTTTTTGTGTGTGTGTGTGTGTGTGTGTGTGTGTGTGTGTGTGTGTGTGTGTGTGTGTGTGTGTGTGTGTGTGTGTGTGTGTGTGTGTGTGTGTGTGTGTGTGTGTGTGTGTCCAATCTAACACCCATCGGCCGGCAATGGTATTATAGAAGAAATCTGTTTACAACAATCATTCAAGTGACCATTGGAAGCAGCTTTAATCCAGGAGCTAGAAAGTGATAGCTCTACTGCAGATCCTGCAACCCATTTCAGAATGTCTGGAGAGTCACGCCCATTCCGAGGTTACTTTCACATACAATAAGCCCCGCATGTAAACATTACCGATATCATTTGGATAAGGGCACTGCAACACACTTCCAGATTTGGAAATTTTAATTTTCCAAACCAGGCACGTATTTAGTATTATTTGAAAATAAGATTATTGTTATATAGTTATAATCAGATAGATCTCACCCATGTCCGCCTCCTCAATCACACTATCTTGTTCATTCGTAAAAATAATTTTTTTGACGTTGATTCGTAATTAATTTCATGCACTCGCGATTAAATATGCGCAAAAATTAACCTTGCTAAACCGCCCGCTAGATATGCAACCTGCATAACAAAACTCTGTACACGCCGTGTTGAATGCACCTAAATTTATGTGCAAGCTTTCTACCTGCCCATGCGCGTTGTATTCGTTTGCTGCTTCTGACCAGCAAATGGCCGTTCTCTACGTTGCACTAGTCTTCTTCTTTTTTTTCACTCCACACTCTGCCAATGATGCAAATGCCCGCTATGAGGAGACTCTATATCGAGCTTCAAAACTGCTAATAATCATCGATTCACTCGCGACAAAGCGAAAAAAACACTCTAAACTAATAAATTATGCCCGATTGTCACAATTTTACCACTAATAACCAAAACTAAGCTGATGTAACTCTTCTTCCGGGTGCGGGGGCGAAGCACAAAAACAAAAAACAAAAAACGGGGAAATACTACCGACAATCACACATTTCGAGTGAGAATCGATTGTATTCACTACGGCTTACACAATGCACGCGGAGATTTTATGATTTCACTGTTAGTTCACGTTAAATTACGAATTGTTTGATTTTTTTTTCGCGAAATCGGCGCAGCAAAAACAAAACACGTCAGTTTCGAAGCACGGCTTGCTGCGATTCACTTTGTCACATAAATTTTCACGATGAAGAAAAACTGCAAGAAAGAGAAGAAAACAATGTTCTTAATCATGAACATTTTTGAAAAAAAAACAGTCAGTGGTTCATTAATTCCTAAGCTTAAGTAGATGATGCGCTCACGATAGATTTTGTTTTGTTTTTGAGTGATTCCTAAAAAAACACCCCGTTCGTCTCCAAAAAATATTGTCTGGTTGTTTGTGTGTAGGTTATTACTTTCCCAGAAAAATAATTCGATTTATCAATTACGTCCAAAGTAGCCACTAGGTTGACAGCTTATTTAAGCATAGGTGAACCTAAATTCGCATTTAAAAGTATGTACAACGTAAACATATAATTAGTTCATCAAGAAGTTCAGTAGATGCTACATCTACATAATTGTTTTTTTCGCCGAGAATCCAACTGCCGCATATCTAGGCATTTCAGTTAACTGAGACTCAGCGAATAAATTACTGAGATTTTGCTAACAATTGAAAATTTTGCCAAAAATCAGCTAACAAACAAACATTTGACAGACATATCAGCAAAAGGAACTGCCGAGGTGATCGGCTGTTGGAAATTTTGCCGAAGTAAATTGAGTGTGTAGGCTTGCGTAAATTGATTTCGAAGAAGAGTCTACATCATAATTATGTATAACTCCATGTACCGTGAGTGCAGTGATGTATAAAAAAGTGAAGAAAACATCATCATCAAAAATGTAAATATTTCGAAGATTAGGGATTTCCTGGATAACTGGCAACCCTGAATTTAAAGCAAAAACGTTCATTAATCCATAAACGCTATGCGTAAAAAAAAAGTTGATATATATCTAACATCCTTCAATACAAACCTGTACGACATTTGAAAAAAAAAAAACTTGAGCTGTGTCGAAAACGTTGAGGCTTCGTTTAAAAATGAGCAGTTGTAAGAGCCAACAAGCTTTTCCGTACAATAGAGCATTTACGAGACGTTTCTGATCAGCGTATTTATACATTCGTGGCAGGAAGCAGCGAACTAACTGCTGTAAAAGTAACAAAACTATCATCGAAACAACGAAAGGCGTTACCGCCTTGAAAGTTTTACTTTCTTTATCAATTAAATTAAGCGAGGCTCTTCTTTGTTAGAATTGTTTGAAGTGGTATCGTTATTTGGAATTCTTCTCATCACGTTTGCATCATAACGTCGCTTCTACGAACTTAAGGAAGCAAGGCGTTTTTTTCCACATGATTCAATGTAACATGCAGAACATAAATTGTTTCAAACAGTACTTATAATTAAGATTCTAGGTTGTTAGACAGGGAACCGGTAGAAGCATTATGAGCTCATCTCTTAGATAGTCATCAATCAGTCAGCGTCTCTACCCGGCAAAGCCACATGACTCTACACAGAGGACCACACCTGTCAAAAATATCTGTGTGGTACCCATTGAGAAAGGAATGCTCATAGCATATCATCAATACCACAGCAACGAATAATTGTGTATATGTTGACGCATGGATTTTTCGAACAATTTCTTTAACCATTAGAGAAGCCTCCAGGTGAGCCAAATTCAAGGCCCCGTAACTGGTTGATGTTGCTGTGACTCCTCAACAAAGCGATATGCCCTCGTAGCATGTTTCAACGATCGAAAAGTGCCAGAATGTCTACCGAAGAGCATGGTATTGCGCCAAGGTGTGAGCCTCGATCGTTCAGCTGGGTACGTACTTAAATTTGAGGTTCTCTTTTACCTGGTACGGTTCATAGCTCTTTTCTATGCTCACATGATGCTCCCAGGGTTCGGGTGGATGGATGGATGAAGTAATCTCTCCATCATCAACATGAGAGTCCCGTCTGTGTGATGCTCTGAGAAAAATATCTACGAGCAAGAGCCTATATAGGCAAAGTGGCATTTGAATTATGTTAATTGATTTCATTTGAATAATATCGAAACGTGTTGAATATATCATTCATAAAATTTGTCGGCTCAAGTGGTTTATGCTAGCTACTGGAACTGCTAGAGTGGGACAACTTGAATTGCGCAAAAAAAAAAAAGCCGTCCGAGGAGGCAGACGTAGATGCGTATCAAAAATCTTGAGTGATGCTTCGTTTGCTCGCCCAGAAGAGCGGATGACTCTCGAGGGTTGGACTCGGATGTGATGAGAGAAGAATATGGCCTATGTACCTCCTTCTGACAGATACCTGTGCACATTACTGCTTCTACATATGATGATGTGTGCAAACTCATTCCACACCAACGCGCTTTCGTTATTGTAAATCTGCGCTCGAACCAATATTGAACATATTAGAAGCTATTTTACGAGATCCATCATTTATATTGAACAAACAAACAATTAGTAACAAAACATTACACCAATTATCTAGCTACGAGGCCGGGTTTGTTCAATTATGAAAATGAATATTCTGGAGCCAACAGATTTTGTGTACAGCAGGAATAGAAAATTAATGCTTTTTCGCGCATGCACAACAAAAACAACATCAGCACCATGGCAAGTGAATCCGCCTAAAGTGCATATTCATAGACCATATAGAAAGCTCATAAATGAATGGCTCCCTTATGCATACCGCAAATTTACAATATTGCCCATTTGCAAAAGGGGTGTGCGCACTTGGCAGCAATTGTCTCTTGTTAAATTTATTATCGTTATTGGTGCAATCGAAAATTATTACTGTAATAGAAAATCACTCCCTTGGCTTGAGCTTGGCTGCTGTGTTGGGAAGAACATTAGCCGAGAAGGTAGTTTATGGATCCTTGACGCTTTATCCCCTATAACAAGTCAGCGGCTGTATTCATTCTACCGTTTTGAAAAGCGAAGCCGAATACTTTGTATTTGGGATGCTCATTGATTTGTAGGATGTTTTTCAGAATGTCTACTTCTAGATGGATGGTTTTTTATGACATTAAAGACTGTATTCGATGAAATTTGGACACGCAAAATAAGTCACCAAAAATTTTCCTTGAGCCCGATTCGTTTGAAACTTTCTGGAAATAAAGTACTACTAAATGGTTAAGTTTTGACATCATTGGTTTATTGAACCTCTTCTCCCAACCCAAATGCCCGCACCTTTGCCTTGACCCCTTTCATCAAATTTTGGGCAATGATAGGACCGACTTGCTTACTTACTTTTAACCACACTTTCTTTAGTTCAAGCTCATTTTCTATCAGTTTTGGAGTTTTAACGAGCTTTGCCTTCATGATTGCCTAAAATTTTCAATTGGGCGAAGTTCCGGAGTGTTTGGAGTGTTGACGTCTTTTGGTACAAAAACTACATTATTATCTTTGTACCAGTCTAAGACGGGCCGGGCATAGTGACAAGATGCCAAATCCGGCCAAAACAGTGTCGGGCCATCGTGAGATCTCAAGAAGGGCAGAAGTCGTTTTTGGAGGCATTCGTCCTTGTAGATTTGTCCGTTGACGGTCCCAGAGGTGATGAAGGGCTGACTCATTTTGCCACATCCGCAGATCGCTTGCCAGACAAGGAATTTTTTGGCGAATTTCGACAGTTTCTTCTTCCGTACACTCTCCGGAACGGTCAACTTAGAGGTGGCGACGTAGTGTTCCTGTCCTGGCATTTGTTTGGTGTCGGCTTTAATGTAGGTCTTATCGTCCATCACAATGCAGAACGGTTTTGTGAGCCACTCCCTGTACAGTTTTCTTGCACGAGTTTTGGCCACCGAGTTCTGTTTATCGCTCCGGTTCGGTGCCTTCTGGACCATGTACACATGTAATCCAGAACGTTTCATTATTTTCTGCACAAAACAAACTGAAACTTTCGCCTTTTTCGCAACATCCCTGATCGAAATGTTGGGATAACGCTTAAATTGGTTCAATACCATCCTGGCCTTCTCCGGATTTGATGTGCCACGTTTTTTGCCACTACCATTTTTCCGCTTGGTTGTCTTACGGTTCTTGAACGTTTTGATCACATGAGATACGGTTGAATGTGCGATTCCGAGCTGTTTTCCGATCCATCGATGAGAAGCGTTTGGGTTTTCGAAGTGAGTGCCCAAAATTTGTTGGCGCACTATTTCTTCATTCGAAGCCATCACTGAAATCACTCGACCGATTTTCACGAAACTCATTACACAATTGACACAACACAATGAAATACATTCAGTTAAAATTTCAATAATTTTTACACACACGCTAAAAAGTTACGAACAATTGCGTGTGTCCAAATTTCATCGAATACAGTCTTTATGTAGAAGATCTGACAAATATTTTCACTAGAGTGGTTCAAAATCATACGCACCGAATTGTTTTTTTTTGGAGTTGATGGCAGTGGTGTACTGGTAAGGCTGGTTGCCCCTCACCTCAGCCGGTCTGGTATCAATTCCAGTCGGCACCGTTAGGATTTTCTGAGACGAAAAAATCTCTTTCGGAAGAGAAGCAAAGCCGTTGGTCACGGCCCATGTGTTTGATTGTTCTTCATGTAGGGTCCAGATCCTCTTCTTAACGTGACGAACCAGCTTCAGGCTGAAAGTCACGTAAATATGAAACAACAACAACAATTATCCTTTTGCCGCCGCCGTTGGTGTAGTGGTAAGCGTGTCTGCTTCTTGGCACCCCAGGGGGGGGGGGGGAGGGTTGGTATAGGTTCAATCCTAATCGAGGTCAGTGGGATTTTTTAAGGCGAAAAATTATGTCTTTAACATTTGGTCTACGGTTTTCTTGTTAAATCATTGTTATTTTATCTATGTGAAGTGCAAGCTTCTTACATGTGACTATTTTCCGTACATCTAGGCTGCATTACTCGGTTTATCGGTTCAATTTAGCCAAATCTAGATCATTCAAAGATCGTGTAGATAATTTATTCAGCTTAACCAGTAAAATCAGGGTGTCAAAAAAGTTAAGGAAATTGAAAATTACGTGGAAGTGAGCAATTATATATTGATTAATAATGTCTCAACTGTTAAGGAATTAATTGGTCATCACGATAGCAAATTAATTTTGTTGATTATCACTGAATTAATAATGTCTCAACTGCTTAGGAATTAATTGGTCATCCCGATAGCAAAATAATTGTGTTGATTATCGCTGAATTAATTAAATATTTGGTGCATAGGCCGAATTACGGAGCTAAAATTACATCCCGTAACCCGACATGTAAATGTATTTGGGTTTTACATATTTAAATATTCTTATATATTTCATATAAAAATGGATACATACAAGTTTTTAAACACATGATTTCATGTTTAGCTCTTCTAAGACTGAGCCAAGACTATTCAGGAAGCAATATACAACATTTCTGTCATATCAGGATCAACCAAATGAAAAACATGTATAGTAGATACGGATGCCGCAGTACTGTTCTCTTACAGTTACCGGCAAAAAAAAAGATCATTCCGTAATGAATTTGTTAATGTTAACAAAAGTCCTAGATTTGCAAAAAAAGCTGGGCGTTTTGATACATCCTCTCAAAAGATATTCATGGAAGTTTGGTTTGGCTTACTGGTAATGTTTGATACTCATGGAAGTTTGATTTCAGAATTAAGAAAAACTATTTTTATAGGAAATGACGAAAAACAAAATCAATTTCAAAATTCAACAGAAACATCGGTAAAAATCAAGTAATTTGTAATCAATTTGACCCTCTTTCGCCATGATGATCACCTGTATCCATTTTGGCATGCTTTCCACCAGGTTTCTGAGGAAGAAGGGGTCCAGTTCGATCCAAGCCTTCTCCAACGCTGCATGATACGTTTGTTTGTTGGTTACGTCACTTTTTCCACTTAATTATCGAGAATCGTCCAAAGATTCTTGATTGGGTTCAAGTCAGGGCTTTGGGGCGGCCATTCTAAGAGTTTGATGTGACAGGATCGGAAAAAGGCGAGCCGTATGCTTAGGATCATTATCTTGCTGAAAGGTGAAGTTGCCTTCCAACCCCATTTTCAGCAATGACTCCTCCAGATTTTCGCACAGAATATCAATATATCTGCTGTCATGATTCCATAGATTAGGGCCAGATTACCCACTCCAAACCACGAAATGCAGCCCCAGGCCATTTCATGGTTGTCTGAAGATGCCTATCTGGCAGTCCTATTCTGCGCCATACTTTTTGCCGCCGTTTCTTGTTGACCAGCTCAAACTTGAATTCGTCCAACTACACAATACGTTTCCAGAACTCCAAGGGCTTCGTTATGTGGGTTCTGGTTAATTGGATCCGTTTTTCCTTGTTAGTCTGACTGATGAACGGTCGCTTCCGGGCGAAATGGCTTTTCAACCTTTGCTCAGCGATGCTTCGACGGATAACGCGATCCGAAATTGGTAGGCTCAGCTTCTCTTTTATTTCTCGGATGGTGCTGAACGGATTTTTCTTGATCCCTCGGGTGATTTTGCCGTCCTCTCGGTGATCCGTTTTACGTTTTCGTCCACTTTACGGCCAATCAGCAACAATTATAAGCTTCTGGTGCATCAGAATTTTTTTTCTGAACTGCACCACTGCTCACTCGATATCTCTTGGCAACTGCGTGCTGGGTACAGGACTAATAACAAGGGAGTTTCTTACCTACAGCTCTATAGTCTCGCCGGTCACTGTATATAAATATGAACATTTTTATATCAACATTTAATGCTAATACAGGGAGATGGGAGGGACCATCATGGCACCCAATTGAAGCACTCTGGATGGGGAGAGTGGGAATGCCAACTCCCCATTGCTACAGTTAATGAATAGAGGGCGGTCTCTTCTCCCCAGCTATTGGGACTACCTGGCGAACATGAACATACATGTCAGGAAGCGGAAGTCACGTCCACTGTTTTCGAAGCTGCAGGCAATGACGCAGCGGCAGCGGCTGAATAAGATGGTCAACTCGATTTTCCCGGCGAATCGCGACGTGGCGGTGGTGATGGACGACGAGACCTATCTCACCCTGGATGGCAACGACTGGCAGGGCTCTTCGTATTTTACTTCCCCCACGAAGGAAGTGAGCTCCGAGGTGAAGTTCAATTGACTCACCAAGTTCCCCAAGAATGTGCTGCTGTGGCTGACAATCAGCGAGAAGGGGATGTCAAAGCCGCTCATCTTTCGCTCCGGACTGGCCGTGAACGGGGAAATTTATAGTACGAAATGCCTGCTGAAAGTTGCGTCGTTCATCAAGAAATACCATAAGGGCGAAGACTCGGTGTTCTGGCTGGATCTGGCGTCGGCCCACTACTCGAAGCGATTGTTGGAGGAGATGAAGCGGCTGAATATCAATGTGGTACCCAAGTCGGTGAACCCGCCCAACGTCCCCCAGCTGCGTTCCATCGAGAATTTCTGGGCCAACCTGAAGCGTAAGATCTACTTCAACAATTTTGTCGCGAAAACTGAGGAGGAATTGATAAATAAAACGAAAAAAGAACTCAAAAACATTCCTACACGCATGTTTTCGTCCGCCATGGTGAATGTTCCGGATAAGTGCTTAATTTTGCAAGTAAGCTTAAATAATTATTTTCCATGGGAAATTTATCAAAAGCAATTATCTGTCTTAGCTTTTTTTTTATCACCATCCGGAAAAAGTCCATTTTTTAAATGCAAACTTTAGCCCACAGGACAGTATTATTTTCAGCAGTTAATCGCAGAGCCACTGTCTAAGTTATGATCAGAAGTTGAAGTGTAACATTGATTAAATTGATCAAAACTCCCATCAAATCCCCACATTACAACCATTTTAGGCCTTCACATCTTAGGCCTCAAATGTTTCTACAGTATGAGTGGTCCTGTCGGTGTTTTTCAAAAATGTGTAACTTTGAATGGATTAATCACAGACATGTTTGCACATTTTTCTTTTAGAGTGTATTAAAATGTCAACACGGCTTACAAGTTTGATTTGAATATTCATTCGTATGAGACTCGTGGTAATCCCGGACGCGAACATTATTATTAATATCTTAATGAAATAGAAACTAATCGGAATCGACGAAATATTCATCTTTAGCCCCATCAAACGCTACAAAGCATCCAGTTCTTGAAAAATACCTCCTAAAACTAGCCGTATTTTCGGGTCCGGCAGCCATCAAACGAGTGAGTGAGCTGATTCGGCGGAATTCTGGTAAGTCTGGCAAAAGATGGCCAAAGAACTGGGAGAGTCGCCGTCAACCATCAAGAGTATTGGAAATACAACCTTGGACTGAACCCAAAACAACTGGTGCATGGCATTTTTCGAACTGATGTAGCTCTCAAATGGGTGAATTCAGGGAGAAATAAAGTTTTAAAAGGTTCAACAATATAATGCATGGAGATTTTCAGAGGGACCTTGCGAAACTTTCAAATATTTCTTGGTAATTTATTTATTTATTTTATTTTCATGGCATAAAGTCATTATAGCATTATCTAAAACACAGTATCCCACCAACATTCTCGGTTCATGGCTGCTCCCCTCCAATCCCGTGGGCACCTTGTACTTCTTAAATCTTGCTCCAACTGGTCTAACCATCTTGCTCATTGCACCCCTCGTAGTCTCGTGCCACCCGGATTACATCATTTTCACAGGATAGTTGTCCGGAATTTTCTGCCTAGCGTATTCTTTCATATTTGACCACCTTACGAATACTGGGTTCGTCAGCGAGTTGCGCGAGCTCATGGTTTACCCCTCTGCCTCCAGACTCCGTTCTCCTACACTCCGCCAATTGCTGATTGCTCGTAGCCCTCTTCAAGCATTCTCTACGTCTCATACCCTTAGAGAACAACTGATCTTATTAGACTTTTATACAGGATACACTTCGTACGGGACCAAAGTCTGTTTGACCGTAGTTTCTTGTAAAGCCCGTAGTAGGTATGACTTTCACTGATAATACGCCTCCAGATCTCACGGCTGTTATCATTGTCCGCAGTAACCAGTGAGCCGAGATAGACAAATTCGTCGACTACCTCGAACTCATGACCATTGATCGTTCCAATGCTACCTAGTCGTGCTCTGTCGTGCTCGGTTCCACATTCCAGCACGTACTTCGTTTTGGACGTATTTATCGTCAACCCAATCTTCACTGCTTCGCTGTTTATTCTGGTGTACTTCTCTGCCATGGCCTGTTGAGAGTGGGCCCCTGTGTGTGGTCTGCTGCTCGCCTCACACCCCCTCCAGCCGCCCTGAGGACCAGCGGCCCCCACCCCCCCCCCCGGGGTCCCAGAACCCCGCAACCCCACCCTAACCCCCCACCAAAAGTAACAATTTCAGTTCTATTCCAGCCGTATAGCACTCCTCCCGGCTTTGTTGATGACACTACATTCAAAACTGTTTTGTCCACCAACACCTCCTCTATGCATCTTTAAAGCCGAAATATGTACAAAGTGGCCCACTCTATAGACGGTTGTGAAAACAAATTAATAAAACCTTTCTAAGACCATAACGATTTTGAAAATATTCTAGTGAAAGATGTTATGACCACTTGAGAACCATCATAAAATAAAACCTATTGGCCGCCACCAAAACCAGCATATTGCCAAATGGCCACAGCTGTCAAACTTCACGGCGATATCGTGGTTGGTTTTTGTTGTTTTGCTTTGTTGCTCTTCTGATTCATTCACCAGTAAATAATGGCTAAGAAAAAAGTTCTACGGTTGCGGGAAATTATGATTGATAGCAAAATATATAAAACAAAATGAGTTTTTTTTAGAGCGTATCATGCTCCAAATCATATGCGCATTTAATTTTATGGTGAATATTGGCACGATAGGAGCTGAAAATTAATGCGCCTTGGAAATTATGCGAGTTTACAACAACAAAAACAAAATTGAAAGAAATATATTCCGTAAATTAATCATGAAATCTGAAAATTGATGAAATTCAATAAGGTTATCTAAACGAATACCGAAGTTTGTCTGAGATCTACAGTTCAATTGTATTACATTTAAAATTTGGTTTATTTATTTTTCCACATTTCAATTATTTCATATTTTTCAATATGGCGATTGCAAGAAATCACAGTTTTGCCAAAAAGCCAATTTATCTTAGCAATGGCTACTATAAAACTATCTGGTCGCTTGGTAGCTTTCCTCAATGCCAGTTAGCCGTTTAATGCATTTACTGGAGGCAAAATGGTTTTAAAATGCTTTTTCAACTGACCATAATAAGATAATATGAATGAGTCCTAAAACGGCATTTCAAAACAGCATTTTATGAGTTAATAAAGTCAAAATAAAACCTTTGATAGGAGTAAAAGGAATTTTAGAAGTCAAGGTTTTAAGATCGTTGTTAAGAAGCTGTGTAGGTTCTTATAAACCTGACTAAAATTTGAAACCTATTGGCATCTCTTGCTGCCATAATAAAGCCGAATTGATTTCTAGTGGTTTTCATAAAACTTTAATAAAACTTAATAAAGCTGGATGGTTTTGGCAATGTTACTTGGGTGGGCTCCATCCATCGTAGCTGTAGTTGGTTGTTTGGGAATGCTATTTTGTCATGATCTTCCATAATTTTTTTGGTTATTGAAGGGTTTGAGGGAAAGGGGGGGGGTGTGGGGTGAAGATTCGGTCCAGTGTAGACCGGTTTTCGATGACTTCCCACGAATCTGTTTGCTAGTGGCGACAGTCACTGAAGGATGATTTGGGATAGCACTCTATAGGCGATCTTAAGGACGGTGATCGCACGATCATTTTCACAGTACAGTTTGTCGCCCTTCTTATAGCTAAGGCATTCCGCCCCAAACTTTCACTCTTCCGGCAGCTGGTTGGTATTCCAAACCCTGACTATCAGTCGATGATTTCTTGGTTATAAATAGTAAAAAATGTGCTTTTTAAAAACAGCAGCAACAAAATTCTGGATCGACCTATAATTATATTATTCTGCCTATTTATAATTTACCAAATAGACGTAAACATACAATTTCTGAGGGGCAGGTTTAAATGCACCTTCCCTAAAAACCCTCCCAAAAAAGTTCAAAAATCGAAATTGGCTCGATTTAAAAAAAAAAAAAAACAATTCATAAAATATAGTCATAGTGTATTCATCACATTTTCTGAAAATAAACCGAAAATTTGCATTTTGCTAGTTGAGGCTACAACTTGATATAGAGCCATCCTATTGTGACATATTAGCAACTCGTAAAAAACTTATAAGTGACCCCGCCTGTCATCTGACAGGTCTAATATAACATATATAAACACACACAGTCAGACACAAACACTCCTGGTATAAATACTAGCCCTTATACAATGTTCTCATCAAGTCTAGCGCTCGACACTAAAAAATTCTGTAAGTCAAAGACGAAATGTGCTGATCTGTCATAAGCTTATTCAAGTAGAATTTGAACGAGTTTTTTCGTGTCCAATCAGTTTTTTATTATTATTTTAAAAAATTGAACAATTGAGGTGCTATTTTAAAATTCCCTAATTTTTCAATTGCAATCGTTCTACTTGTTTTAATGTGAAATATTGGTTTTTGCTGAAATGGTTGGACTATAAACATACGCTTGAAGGATTAATTTGCAAACATTATAATAAGTTTAAAATTTTAATTACCATAACCTAGTAAATATCTGAAAAATTCGCTTCGCTTCTTCTACGAAAAGCAACATTGCAAGTTTTAATGCATGCTACACGTTTTATTTTGTTTGTGTCGTAATAAAGTTAGCCTGAAGCTAGTTCGTCACGCGAGAGAGACGACCTGGTCCCTATATATCGAACCCATCAACATGTGGCCAACGGCTTAACTTCCCGTCTTCAGGAAAACGTAATCAGATTTTTTTTTCTTCTTAGAACATCCCCATGGCGCCGACTGGAATTGACGCTTACCACTACATCGTCGTCGCATTCTGTATGCATATAAACATATAACTATAGCACTTTCCTAGCTTGAAGGCATACCACGAAGGATTCAGGCAATCATGTATGCTGTTTTTCAAAACATATTTTGCATGAATAAATCACATTGTTATAATATTGAAACCTTAATCATACGATCTATTATAACTGAAACTACCATCTTTTTAGTGGAATATCTGTTGCGAGAAAATTAGAAGAAAGATTAGTAATTTCCATTTAATTCCAACTACCTTTATTGCTTATCCTGACAGATACGCGTATTTAGTCTACAATGTGCTGACTTCTTCATTGTCGTATACTAATACTCGACGTGAACCAAATCCCATCCTTCCCAGAATTAAAAGCCCTCCGAAAGTCTACAAACCCGGAAACGAAATGAGGGAGATTGTTTCACCTGTAGGATCTACAGCCCATAAGTTAGCAAAATAGCTAGTGAACAGACATTTACAGTCATCAGATGATATAAATGATAATGAAGTAATGGTATCTTTGCACCTCACTGCCCTTTTCCCTATTGATATCGAACAAGGACGCGATTAACCATCTAGAAGACTGGCTCTTAAAACAAGGAGACGATACAGCACAGAAACAAGAGGTGCGGATGATCCTTAACCTGACTCGACTTTGCATGGAAGAGAACTACTTCACTTTCAGAGGTTCATTCTATAAACAACTAAAAGGAACTCTTAAGCATTTGAAATCTTTAGAAAACCCAAAGAGTCATCCCTCACATTCAAACCACTCTTTTCAGCATAAAATGGCCACCTTCCACCACATGATCCACTAGATGATGACCCTTCATCTCAATGAAACCAGAAAAGCCAAAGAACTAGCATATATCTTCGAAACTACCAGACTCAATGATTACAAAAAGAGGACAATTCAAGCTGTCGTCAACAAAAAGGAAAAACATCTTCACATGACATTGCAAACTAGCCGGCGTCGGTGGTGTAGTGGTGAGCGGACTGCTACTTTGCACCCCAGTGTGGGTCTGGGTTCTATCCCAGTCGACGTCGGTAGTTTTTCTGAGGCGAAAAAATCTGGTCACGTCTTCCTTCGGAAAGGAAATAAAGCCGTTGGTCCCGGCTCATATTCATGAGTCGATAGGTAGGGTCCAGGTGGTGGAGTCGTCTTCCTGGCGTCGGTGATTGTCACCATGTGAGGAAATAGGGCGACGGAAAATTAAAAAAAAAAAAAAAAAAATAAAAAAAAAATATATATATATATATATATATATATATATATATATATATATATATATATATATATATATATATATATATATATATATATATATATATATATATATATATATATATATATATATATATATATATATATATATATATATAACATTGCAAACTAACCTTTCCGATTCACCTGAACCCCTAATACTTGTATCCGTCCCTTTCAATAAAAACATTACGCAAAAGCTGATACCACGACTTAGAGAATTTGGATTGGACTTAGTTTTCTCTGTTTGGCCAATCAATTGACATCTTTGTTAGGCTCCACCAAAGATTCCACTGCAGCAAAATATATTCAGGTTTGTTTGGCAACAAGGTTCAAAGAACATCTAACGGAGGTGACTAAGGCCGTCAAACAGAATGACAAAGGACTTTCAAATAACTTACCACTTACCACAACAAATAACCACGAACAACAAAACAATTTTACGGTCTACCCTTACATCCTGGAAATTAGACGTCACAGAAAGCTTAGAAATCAACAAACAACAGAACACAAATCTATTTAGAAGTATTTAGACTTCCGACGTAGACCTACTGATATCATATAAGGGGCTGTTAATAAACCACGTAAACTTTTCTGTATGAAGGGGGAATTCTACGCTCCATATATATGGAATCCCATAGCACATAGGACAATTATGCGTATAACGGCAGTACATATTGTAAATAGATTTGATATCAAGTTGATAATCAATACTTCCATTATTTCATGAAATCTGTTTTGATCATCCCTAAAACGCACCATCCATCGTCATAAGAACTTAACAGTACCACCCTTTGACTAGTGACATTGCTTTTTCTTTTCAGAATACCGTAAAACGGAGGAAAATCGATCACAAAAAATTAACTAAACTGCAAACTAAATAATGTATTAAGGATAATTTAGAGATCGGTTGTAAAAAAAAATCCTTGGGGTCATGCACTAATTACGTAAGAGTTTAGGAGGCGGAAGGGGGGTCTGACATTACGCGTCATAATTTTTTTTAAATTGCATTTAAAAACTTACAACTTATTATTAGTAACTTATGAAGAAGGACGGTGGGTTAAGAGTTCGAAAAAAATGTCTTTGGTAATTAGTTGATTACCCCTTGTTGTATATCTCAACCCCTTAACATCCATTATACACCGATGATAAATTTGCCTCCGGAATACGGTAGTCCAATTTTCATCCATTTTATCACCTCATTGGTCATATTGCAACGATGGCCAAAGCTGTTCCCGTTATTATTCCGAGTACTGCGATGCCAATCAACCTGATTCGAGCTTCCTTCGCCAACGCGTGTCTAATGGGAAGTGAATGCCGACGAAGCTGCGCCGCCGCCGTGAATACCGATCGGCTTCTGGTTGTTTAGTATAATGTTGATTATACCTATCATCTATTAACATAATTTCAAAATAATGACATCTAATGACTATTGGAAATCGATTCAATTAGGGAAATTATTATTACCATATTTCGAGAAATAGGGATCATGGGAGGCATTAATGTGCACTTATGGGGGAGGCCGCAAATGGCTCACGCGAAGAAGCCATGCAACGAAATTCGAGTCCCTGATGCTGTGGAAAGAACCGTTTATTTTTTTTTTCGTGTGATTTGTACAGGAAATTTCCAAAGAAGTCTGTATTCATGGTAAATTGTGTACGGTAAGTGATTGGTAATGGAGCCTCAGTATTCGATAACTGAGGGCGTTCTGTAAGGAAAAGGTGAGATGCAAGAATAAGCCACATTTTCGGTAAAATGCTCAGTCAGTGAGTGGGCTTTCAAGTGAGGATGATGTTTTTGCCCTAGACTCCCGAGCAGGAGAAATTAACATACGAATGCCTTATTTTGATCCTGACAACTGGGAGGTAATTTGGTATTGTCATCATATTGTCTTTTTGTGTATTATTCTTTGGTATTTTACCCAAATTCAGCTATCGAGAAATTCGTTCCTGCTCGGGTTAGCAAGTTTACTCGTAAGCTGTTCACCTCGACTTGGTAGTGTCATTTGAACATTGTCGTGTCTCGTTTGCAATGGTATGTTGTCGGGTGCGTCAGCCAGCAGCAGGCGACCAGCGATGCATGAGGTAGCACAATTTGATGATTCTTATCGCACAGATTATAAATTTGCGGCAAATAAATAACAAGCAGACACAATCAATTCCCATTACGGTCATAATTGTGACCATTAAATTATACTGATATTAAAACATGATAAATGTCCTAATATGTTACATGCTATCATCGTTTGCCTAGGCTGCCGATCAGTGATTTGTGATGAGTTTTGCACGCTGCTAACGTTGGAATTTGTGCTAGACAACGACATGCACCGATGCGCAAAGCTTAGTTGACTTTTTTGAAAGAGATGTAAATGGAATTGGACTTACTCAGAGTTAATTATTCGTGGGTACTCACTTGTTTTAACAAGTTATTTGGTGTTTTTTTTTTTTTTTTTTCACCTCATCATGGATTAATCCAGAAGGATGTATTCCGAATACATGCATAAACGATTTTAAAACTTTGTATAATGGTAGGATATACATCTATACAAGTTGCAGCTGCCTTTGAAATTAGGTACTTTCAAGTCTATTCCATTCAAAATAATGGGTGATTCCTCCAACAGGCAATAACGTATAAAGAAGCTACCCAACAAACAATTAACAGATGACTAAAAGCTGAATACGATATTTTAAGGCGTAAGAAGCTAACGTTAAGATGAATAAGCTGTTATACAGCAAGAAATGTTTGTTGGGCAAGCATATCATCTTGTAGGTTTTTTATTAAGCTTTAAAGGAACAGAAAAAATCATTCATTTAAAATCATTCGTCCATTTTACGGATGAACTTTCAAACTTTTTGTGAATATCATTTATTTTACAGTCAACCTGATGATTGCTAAAAAAATTTAAATGGGATAAAAATCTGCACAGTTTGGTAGATTCTCAGTTTTTTTTTCTATAAAATTGAAATTATTCTGCACATGCCATTCTAAGACATTGATCAATGGATTAATTTATTTTGCGTCAAACAGTGAAGACTACTCATAAAAACATCAAACTATAACAAAGATTTGTCTAAGCATCATAGTAGTAAAATTCTTGCAATTAATAATTTTCTTAATGCTGCTTTTGGCATCGCCACCTCAAGAATCTCACAGTGTTTATTGTAAGCATTCAGCATTATATTGATTGTCCCATTTGGCTCAATTTGAAATAAATTCCTAGTTCTTAACGTTCAGGAGGGTGCATAAAAGTTCAAGTTTGCTAAAAGTAACTAATAATTGACGAAAGAGATCTAAGCAATTTCTCTCCTTACCTTGCGTGTTTCAATATTTATTACCATGCAACGTGACTCATAGAACGGAAAGAGAAATGTAATCCATGTAATTATCATGAGCGAAAAACAAATATTGTTTTTGAACTAACTTTTAACGTCTTTTATTGATTTCTTTGTATAAAACCCAATATGTAATATTCAAGAATTGATTTCATATGTGCTATATGAATCGTTTTAATTGTGATGGGATCCTGAAGCTTGTTAAATTAAGCGGGGAGAGGGGGATTGTGTAGGGGGGGATTTGTGTAGAGATCCTAAAGGTTGTTAATTTTTTTACGATATTTTACAAAAGTCAACTTCGAGTCAAGAAGTAATCCCAAGTCGATGAATAAATATTAAACTTCTCTCAATTAATTGATTGATCACTACATGTGAAATGAAAAAAAAATGATTTGGTTTCTTGACTAAGTATTAATATTACACTTTTAAAGATTTATATGTTGAAGCTTTTTCGCACACTGGTTCTAAAAGTCATCAATTTCAGACTGAAAGTGTTATAACAACAACATGGGAGGAGGGTGCGAACAACCTCCGGACCTCATAAGTTCCTATCTCAAGCCACCACGATTTATATGATATGGTTGGCGTATATTGGGTAATGTAGTCAATTTGTTTCAGCACGCTTAAGGATCATCTTTGCATTCAATTTATCTTAAAAGTATGGAGTAGCATCAGAAGCATTAAAGGTTTGACTTGTTTTTCAGCATTTCAGCATAACATTTAACATAAACAAGCAATTCTGAACTTCAACGACTATTTTCTCTTAGTGCCTAGTATTTCCATAAAAGACTGGAATGCGTTATTAGTAGTCTATTTTTGTTTGGCGGTATTTTTATGAGATAATCCATTTTCTTCAGAAATCATCAAATCATCTTTGAAATGTAACTAGAACGTTACCTAGAAAAACATTTGAAAATATGTCTTAACGTAACCTAAAAAAAAAATTTTTTATTTTATATATATATATATATATATATATATATATATATATATATATATATATATATATATATATATATATATATATATATATATATATATATTAGGGTGCCAAAAAAAATCGACTTTTCGAATTTCAAAAACGGGTAGTGCTCAAAAGTTTCGTCTCCTCAAAAAAAGTCCCCATGCAAAATTTGAGCTCAATCGGACTTCGTTAAGTGTTGGACCAAAGCGGTCAAAGTTTGACTTTTTTGAAACACGAAAAATTTCCCAAGGGGGGGGGTACGTGAAAATTCCGAAATCGATTTTTTGTTTTTGATGCCAAATGTCTTAGAAATGCATGAAACGTCGAGATCTGGTGTTATCTCGAAAAAAAATTTTTGAAAAAAATTGACTTTTTGGGACTTAGAAATTTTTTGAGGTGGAGGAGTGAAATGAATTTGATATGGAGGATTTGAATTCAATTGCTGAGATATCCATGGCAATAGTACTGAAACATGTCTTATATCATCGTTGGCAACTGCTAGCATATTATGTGATATTTCATTAGGGTGGTTCACTTGTTTTGCATTAGGGTGGTCCATTTTATAGAAAAATAAAAAAAATAAGATAATAGTATCAAAACATCTCTTATATAATCGTAAGCCATTATCAATATTAAATATATGATATTTCATTAGGATGGTTCATTTATTTTCCATTAGGGTGGTCCTTTGAGTTGGAAATTAAAAGCAACAAAATATTTCCAGCAAATTTACCAGTCAATATTTTTTGTATAGTTTGAAACCATGATTCTTTTTTGGCATACTACACTTCGTTAAGATATTTTTATTATGTTTTTTTTAATAGTTAACAAAAATGTGCCGTTACCAAAATATGGACAAAAATAAGGAAAAAAAACGATTTTTGATGTACCCAAATTATTACAATAGCTTGATAGGCGACTACGAAGTGCAACAAAAGTTTTTTGTTTATCTTTTCTAAAGAGGTTCTTGGCCTTGGACTGCTTCATTTCCGAGAAACACAAGTAGGTACGTTATAGGGGATCAAAACAAAAGTACGTTACCTGCCGCTTGCTGTGGTATACGCGCTTCGGTAGTGACAACGTCTGCTTCGAATGCTTTTTGTTCTGAAGTGTTATCTACCCAAACAAAATATAAGCTACCCGTAGGCAACGAATACGTCCCAAGCGAGCAGTTTTGAAAGACTGAGTAGGTAATGAAATGGCCACACATTTGGTATATAAGGAATTGTTATTTTTAGTTTTACTCATTCAGTATTTTTATATTTGAACGAGGAACCGCGGTCTAGTCAACAGTTTTTTGTTTTTCAAAATGGAGGATATTCGGCTAGTTGGAAAATACCTACCTTTGTTCCCCGAATCTTCGAATTTGCCTACATACAACGAAGTTTTCCGGAAATTCATGTTTCATTTGCGAGCAGAGAAGCAAAAGACTAAACCAAGTGCACAATTAACAATACAAGCTTTGAAAGTATCATGGAATAAAAAGCATTTGAACCATTTGCTCGACGACAGGACAGTGCAACATAAAATCTTGCGGTACTACGAAACTTGGAAAATCTTGCAGAAGCGCAAGCTAAGAATGTCGGCGAGAGAAATTGAGAAGAGAAAGGATTTCTCTGATTCATTGCAGAACCTTTTCGATATCGGGAAGAGGTATAAACCGAAGAATAAAGTAGAAAGAAAAGCATATCGGTATTTGCAAGAACAACGAGAACTAACTCTTCCAACAACAAGTGAGTCTTTTCCAACGGCAACTATCTCGTGTAGTGATTTTGAGGAGGAAGAAACAGCAGAGGCGACAACAGAGACTAATCCACGAACAAGTGAGCAGGAAGAAGCAAGTCTACAGGAAAGAAAAAAATTAACTGCTAGTGATTTCGAGTCCTCATCTCAAACCCAGAGTGAGTCCGTTCCTTCTATCAGTACTATCGGCGAAGATTTTCAGATACCGGGTAAGTGTAAATTGAATTAATTTCAAATATGTTTTAAAATGTTTTTCGTGGTTAACAAACGATTGATTCTTAAATTTTCTTCTAGGTCCTTCCAAATCGTCTTCAACTTCTAAATCACCATTAAAAAATGTCATTACTGTCGATGTGGCTGCTGCTTTGGACCGCTGCAAAGTGAGTGATCGAAATGCGGTATTTCTAATATCATCTATAGCGAAATCATTGGGGCACGACGTTTCAACATTAGTGTTAAACAAAGAGTCCATTAGGAATTCAAGAAAAGAAATTCGTGTGCAAAAGCAGAACGAGCTGAGAGCAACATTTAAGCCACAGGTTAACTTAACAGTTCATTGGGATTCAAAACTGCTTCCTAGTATATTGTCGTCTAAAGCCACCCCCAAAACTGAACGATTGGCTATAGTTGTATCTGGTGAAGGCATCCGTAAGCTGTTAGCTGTTCCTCCCATCCAAAATTCAACAGGAATAGAACAAGCAGAAGCGGTGTACAATGCAGTTGTCGATTGGGATCTTGAAGACAGGTAATTTCTATTAGTTTCAATATTATTATTGATAATTTTTAAATTATACCGTTATTCCGTGTTTTAGGGTTATGTTTACATCATTTGATACCACTGCGTCAAACACTGGTCGAAAGAAAGGAGCGTGTCAACATCTTGACAAAATGTTTAAAAGACAGCTGATTGGACTTCCCTGTAGACATCACATACACGAGCTGTTAGTTGGCAAGGCATTCAAGGCACTACAATTTGAAACTGCACAATCTCCAAATGTTGAGATTTTTAAGCGGTTTCAGACGGAATGGCACCGTTTAGAAAAGAGCTCATACCATTCTGGTGTTAATGATGTATTCGTTAAATCATCAATAACAGCCAACGAGAGGGTGGATCTCTTGAATTTTTTTGAGCGACAATTAAAAGAACAACATCACCGCGAAGATTATCGCGAAGTTATTCAGCTTACGCTTATATTTTTGGGTGGAAAAATTAAAGAACATTTTAAAATTAGAGCTCCTGGTGCTTTCCATAATGCAAGATGGATGGCAAAAATTATTTATTCACTAAAAATGTTCCTTTACCGACACACTTTTGCGTTACCTAAGGCAACTCAACAACAGTTAGCACGATTTAATGTATTCATTGTAAAAGTATATTTGAAAAACTGGTTTCTGTCTACGTGTGCTGCAATGTCTGCAAACAATGACCTTAATTTGATAAAATCGCTTAAAATCTACGAAGCTGTTGACGAAGAAGTTGCCAAAGCAGTATATAAAGGGTTCTTGAAACATCTGCAGTATTTGGATAGCAATCTCATCGGATTGTGTTTATTTGATGAAACGTTGGATATCGCAGATAAAAAAAAATATATTGAAGCCTTACATACATCAGGTAATTATTTTGTTCAATTCGATGTACGCAGAACATTATATTTCTAACAATATTTTTATTTTCAGCTAACAAAACAAATGTGTGTGCTAAATCCATAGTCGAATCAAACGACGTTTCAACACTACAGCTGCACTCATTTGTTCAAGGCAGTCAGCATACTAAAAACTTGTTATGTGCTCTAGAGATTCCGGAATCATTGTTGGAAACTGATATTACGCAGTGGAATAGCAAACAAGAATATGAAAATGCCATTAAACGAATTAAAAGCTTGGAAGTAGTAAATGACAATGCAGAACGAGGTATTGCATTAATCAAAACATATAATTCGAAATTGTCAACGGATGAAGATCAGAAACAGTTTATTTTGCACTTAGTTGAAGAACATCGAACAATGTATAAAAGTTCAAAAAAATCAGATGTAATTTAAGAAAATATATGCGATGCAATGTACCAAAAACCTAGCAACATGAATTTTGGAAATATCACAATACCGTTCCCTCCCTTTCGTTACGTGTCTTTTGTCACAACCATTGAAAAGGTTAGTTATATCTGCAAATACCGTATTAATGAGATAGTTCCCCATCTTAGGGGTCCAACAAACAATTTTAGCTGACTAAACTCTTCTTTCTCATATAAACAGCTGAATAAACGTTTACTCGGTCAAAATTGTTAATTAGGTTGCAGTCGAAGACTTCCCACTCTACAATATTCGGTAAATGTAGGATAGATAACTCTGAAATTTTTAATCTTAGCTTGCAACGACGGTGCAAAACAGAAATAAGAAACTCACTGATGCACAATGCTTAATCTCTAAGATTAGTATTAGACGAGGGCACCGATCTGTTTCACCTTAAAGAAGCGTCGCATTCCGAATGTAAGTCTCGCAAAAGTTTCCAAAAGGACCACAAAGAGAGCGTCTCTAGTAAATAATTCTCTTTGGTAGTCCGTACGCTAATCTTACAGTCTGTGGATAGAAATCGGTTGAAATTATTATATTGATGCACTAATTAATGAAAAAGAACGAAAGAAGCGAATTTCTCATTGTAAGATAGGTAATATTGAAAAGTTTTGTGAGAAATCATTAAGCTTTCTGACGTCTATCATCTTTCTCTTTCAAGCACGTAGAAAGAATAGGATTGTTTTCATACGTTTTTTTTTTTTTTTTTTCGTATGTAAACAATCTATTCTTTCTACCTGCTTGGAAGAGAAAGATGATAGACGTGAGAAAGCTTAATGGTTTTAACCTATACGAAAAATATTGACTGGTTAAAGCGCTATTCGCATTACAACGGGCCCGACGCGGGGCGAGACCCGCCGGGGTAATATTTTGAAATGATTGCTTGGATTTTGTATGTGACTGTTCTCACTACGCTGATGTGCCGTGCTGGGCGTGCCGTGCCAGCATAGTGAGAATGCTCACATACAAAACCCAAGCAATCATTTCAAAATATTACCCGGGCGGGCCTCGCCCCGCGCCGGGCCCATGTAATGCGAATAGCGTTTAAATTTGCTGGAAATATTTTTTATTGTTCTTAACGACCCTAATGGAAAATAACTGAGCCACCCTAATGAAATATCATATATTTAATATTGATAATGGCTTACGATTATATAAGAGATGTTTTGATACTATTATCTTATTTTTTTATTTTTCTATAAAATGGACCACCCTAATGCAAAACAAGTGAACCACCCTAATGAAATATCACATATAATATGCTAGCAGTTGCCAACGATGATATAAGACATGTTTCAGTACTATTGCCATGGATATCTCAGCAATTGAATTCAAATCCTCCATATCAAATTCATTTCACTCCTCCACCTCAAAAAATTTCTAAGTCCCAAAAAGTCAATTTTTTTCAAAAAAATTTTTTTCGAGATAACACCAGATCTCGACGTTTCATGCATTTCTAAGACATTTGGCATCAAAAACAAAAAATCGATTTCGGAATTTTCACCCCCCCCCCCCCTTGGGAAATTTTTCGTGTTTCAAAAATGTCAAACTTTGACCGCTTTGGTCCAACACTTAACGAAGTCCGATTGAGCTCAAATTTTGCATGGGGACTTTTTTTGAGGAGACGAAACTTTTGAGCACTACCCGTTTTTGAAATTCGATGGTCAATTTTTTCCCATACATGCCATTGGCACCCTATATATATATATATATATATATATATATATATATATATATATATATATATATATATATATATATATATATATATATATATATATATATATATATATATATATATATATATATATATATATATATATATATATATATATATATATATATATATATATATATATATATATATATATATATATATATATATATATATATATATATATATATATATATATATATATACAGTTGATAGAAAAAAAAGTTGGCCGATTTTTCTCAAAATCGCTGGGTATGTTCTTTATTGAAAATAAATCGACCCGTATTTTTTTAATTTTTTTATTAGGGTGACCATGTTCGATATAGGGTTACCAGAAAAATCGACATTTTTCGAAATTTTTTATTTAAAAAAAATCATAACTTCTGAACCACTGGATCGATTTGCAATGTTTTTTCATGAATAGAAAGCTTATTACTTCTTATTTTTATTAAAAATATTGGTTAAAATAATTAATGTACTTAAATTTGCTAAAATGGTCAAAATATTTGTTTTTTTATGATTTTTGAAATGTTGGACCACAACGGCTATTTATTTTTATATATTTTTATAAAAATTTAAACATTTTTACATAACATATCTAAAATTTTAGAAATGTTCATCGAGCCGTTTTTGAGTTACATTTTTTTGAAAATTTCAAGTTTTTTGCCCATACACACATGGAATGAACGTTATTCTACATTTTTTCAAAATAACTGCGGGAATCATTTCATTGAAGTTATCAAACTTATTT
The DNA here is from genome assembly GCA_024533555.2 of Aedes koreicus. Taxonomy (NCBI): domain Eukaryota; kingdom Metazoa; phylum Arthropoda; class Insecta; order Diptera; family Culicidae; genus Aedes; species Aedes koreicus. Next base: position 153,547 of record JAHHFK020003833.1, read on the forward strand.
CTAATAAATTCATGATAACCATGTTTACAAATCTAGTTTTATTTGTGAAGTAATGTACCCATCAAAAGTAGAGGAGGCTGGTCCAATTCTGACCCCATTAAATGTAAGAACTATAAATCAGCCTCAAATTGTTTAAAAGCAGAGACCAACATTGCTAGGGTTTACTCAGCCATGGTTTACGCTATAACTGGAACCACAATGGTTCGTTAGCGTCCAAATTCAGCATGAGTGCTCATAAGGATTGCAGAGGCACTCATTCCGAATTTGAGTTGTAGCGTAAACCACGACTGAGTAAATTTAACTCATATTTTGAATTATTCCACATTAGGGTCATTTTGAGTGAACCGAACTGAAACTAGAATACAAATTTTTTTAGCGTGTAGAACATTTTTTCTCAAATTGAGTCAAGTTAAAAAATCAATTTTGAAGTCCAAAAAACACAATTTCTCCGACCAATGCAATCTACGTTGAAATTCTTTGTGTAATGAAAGCTTTCCATTGGTATTATTAAAAATTTGGCAACCAGCGCTGTCTGAGAGAATCTTGAGAGGTCGGATTTGGCCACAGGGTCGGAATTGGACCAGGCTCCACTATATTGAGGAATTGGAGCTTAAATCTCAAAGCATTAGACTACAAGCAAGGGTTTTCTCAGATTACCTTCAATTCAAACTCAGCATTTAATTTGATTATTTAATTATTTTTATTTTTCATAATTCATCAAAAAAATATTATATAGCGAAATTCATACAATTTAACGCACTTTTCTTCATCTGAAAAAGAGAACCGTTTCACGATAATGTAATTTTAAAACAAAGATTCTGAAAACAAGATGGAAAAATATCACAATTAGTTAGGAACATTTTTATTTATATAATGTAATATAGATTGTATTCGATTATTTTAAGTATCTATTTTCTTGTATGATAGGCAACTGCTCTGCAAATTGAGCTACCAGGTCGGATCAGGTAAGATTATACGGAACTGTTATTTTTTTCAATTTTCTGAATAATCGAGTACAACTTGTATAACGTAGCAAATCATGACGTCTGAATGAACAAAAAGAAGAGATTATTCTACTTACCAACACTAGGAACAGCGTCAATTTCCGATGATCCAGCGGCATTGGGATCGATTATTTCGAAACCACCATTATTGATGTTTGCTGGTGCGGCGAAATTGTTCACTCTAGATAGTCCGGCCACGGCGAAATTATTGGTGCCTAATGGCCCGGCAAACGGTGAGTTCTTGATTTTCACATTCTAGATTAACTGCACTTGGAGTTGCTGGCTCGTTTTCTTTCTTGATAAAGCGATAAAGTCTGCAATAGCAGGTATTACAAATGTAGGAACAGCTTTTATCCAACTTTATTCTCCTTTCCGCTGCATAACCATATAGTTTAGGAGTAAGTTTCCTGTAACTATTACTCCAAACATGGCAATTTGAGCATTCGTGCTTCATTGTATTAAACGTTTCTTCAGTAAGGTAACTGGACAATTTCACTGATTTTCTTGACTAACATATGCTTTATCTTATAGACCACTTTAAATAGTCCCTTTGGGTATCATTTAGGTAGAGTGAACAAGGAAAAGGAGACAGATAAATCATAATCAAACAAAAAAATACAATGAATTACCTGCATTAAAAATGCTTTGCCGATTTTAAAAATAAAATCATCAATAACAACACCAGACTATTCCGACTGAATTATTTTCAGCTTTTGCGATTTGTAAATTCTTATAATAAACGAGACCAAACAAACACTCTTGAATAACATTTTCATACTTTTGATTTAATTTGAGCTAATTGAAATAATGTAGAATAACGTTCATTCCATGTGTGTATGGGCAAAAAACTTGAAATTTTCAAAAAAAATGTAACTCAAAAACGGCTCGATGAACGATGAATTTTGATAAAAAAATATAAAAATAAATAGTCGTTGTGGTCCAACATTTCAAAAATCATAAAAAACGAATATTTTGACCATTTTAGTAAATTTAAGTACATTAATTATTTTAACCAATATTTTTAAGTAAAAACTAGAAGTAATAAGCTTTCTATTCATGAAAAAACATTGCAAATCGATTCAGTGGTTCAGAAGTTATGATTTTTTTAAATAAAAAAATTCGAAAAATGTCGATTTTTCTGGTAACCCTATATCGAACATGATCACCCTAATAAAAAAATAAAAAAATACGGGTCAAATTATTTTTAATGAAAAACATACCAAGCGATTTTGAGCAAAATCGGGCAACTTTTTTTTTCAACTCTATTCTTTTCCCGTGGAATCGCTGTATATAGAGATTTTGTTAATGTAATTTAATGTATTATCATCTTTGTGTGGTCTACAAAAGTTTGAGCCTCTGTTCGACAGTTCTAATCGTTCTAATTTTTCCGTTCGAATTCCGTTCCCCCGTTCCGGTCGGGCCCCTCGGGCCCCTTCCCACCGAGAAAGGCGAGGGGCGCAAATAAAAATTTTTCTTTTTTTTTTGAACTTTTGCTAGAGCTTGAGCTAATTTTTTTCATTACATTTGTTTGACGCATAGACTTGTAGTGTAACGGTTGACCCTTATAAAATACTACAGTCAGTGTTCTTTATTGCTCGCGCTACTTCTACTTATGTAAGTCAAACTTAATAGCAAACAAAATACCTACGCAATACTTATATTTTACAACACTCCATTGACTAGTTTTATCAAGCACGACGGAATCTTACAGCAGAATGAATATTTCTTATTTTGTTTGGAAGTTGATTGCATAAAATGATTACATGCACGAAAAAAGTATTGCCGTAGCATGAGGAGTTATGCTGTATTACTCCTTAAAGGTTGAAGCTTGTCGCAAGATATTGAGGTACATAATGAATTATTCTGAACAAAGTAGCATAGCAACGTATTTTAAAAAATCATAAAATGAGCATCCCAAAATTTCCGTTTGTAAATGTGTTACTCTAGCATATCTGGATAAATTAAACACTCAGCGTACACAGTCATTCAAAGCTACTCTCAAGCGATCTTAATCTGCAACTTGTGCATTTAAAATCAACTCTAATCCATAGCACAAATTGCCTCATAAGTAATTTGAATGATTTAATTTCGGTATTAAATAGCAGTATATCAGCAGTGAGATTCAAGTGGCGAAGACCAGCATAAATTTTACCACACTGGGATTTCACTTGGAAATTCCATTCGATATTGTTTTGAAAGTTTACACCTACGTTGGAGGCTCTATCAAAGTATTGGATAATTTTATCTTTAACGAACAAACTAGGTAGGGGTGGACGAGTTTTTCGTCTTGAAATAAATATAGCCATAGCTTTTGAAAAATGTATAAAAATATTATAATTGGGGCGGTAGAACAAAACTAAATTTTGTAAGATGAATGAGGTACATGAAAGAATAGTGCTAGGGCTGGATAAAAAACCAAAAAATTGACATGTCTAAGGCTTAGGAAAAATTTATTATTTGTAGAAATGCTGTACCTTTTTTATCAATAATATGATGAATATTATCATGAACCTTAAATAAAGCAGTCGTTATACTTCGTCCAGCTCTAAATCAAGATGGATACGGACTAAATAGATCATGATAAACAATAATAAACAAGAGTGCACTGACAGCGTTTGTTAAATATTGCTGTTTTAGGATGTTGCATAGTAGCTATGGCATCCGATAAATGTCTCACTTTCTCTAAAATAGTCGCACCAGTTCTGAAAAGAACTGATTATCTTTCTACAACTGCAGATGCCTTACAGAGATACTGAAGAAACGTATTATCCGATTCCCAATAATATCCGAAGCATACCCTTTCCGTTTCGCAAGGTAAAGTTAGGCTTTAGTTTTGTTCACAATCTATTTCCCCTGCCTCCACATGAATCTCGATGTATGCTTATCAATATTGTAACACTTGAAAAAAGAAGAGAAATAGCTATAGTATCGCAACGCATAAGCTCTGCAAATTTACTAGAACATCTCAATACCTATGCTCCTATGCGCTCATTGAGAAATGGAGCTGTGAATAGCCCTCTTCTACACTTGATTGGGCGCTTATAATATATATTGGGAGGTTATTGAAATGATTAAAAAAAACGTTAAGAGCTAGAAACACCTGATCGAAATGTTAATTATAGTGTAACAATGTAAGAAGTCTACAATGATTGATGAAATGAATAAATTTGATAACAGATAAATTTGACCGCTTTTGCTCAATTGAGCTAAATGCTTTTGAGAAATAGAGCTATTAATAGCCTTCTTCTACACTTGATTAGGCGCTTATAATAAATGTTGCGATAATATTGAAATGATTTTAAAAAAATGTTAAGAGCTAGAAACACCTGATTGAAATGTTAATTATAGTGTTACAATGTAATAAGTCTACAATGATTGATGAAATGAATAAATTTGAGAAATTTGACCGTTTTTTCAAGCCCGGGGATCCCAAGGCGAAAATGTATTTATACATCCTGATTAAATTTTCCCCACTGAATAAACAATTCCTCCCCAAATGCTATCTTCAAGTTCACGCTACAAAAACAAGAGGCGCTACAGTAGTTAAAAGAAAGCGATAGAATTGTAATAGGGACCATAATGTAGGTACTTTTCTTACCCCTTCCTCACAATGTTGCTGTACGAATTTCATGTAAGTTTACAGAATAAGATAGTGTTAAGCGACTTCTATTGGTTTCTTATGTAACTATACATCATCTTGTAATAACGGAGTAGCATCTGTGGATGTCAATCATGTTCATCCTCATGTTGAAGATCAATAGTAAATTTCTGGAGTTCTAGATTAACCACTTGAGTACACGCTTACTCTGCCACCAATGTTCCACTCGGTTCATTGTTGTTGAGCACAGGCACATTCAATATCGCCATCCTGGAGCTGCATGCTTCACGGATAATCGGTTTCCGAAAATCAATTAAAATTTCTGCTTACAGGTGTTCTTTTTGGTACCTGGTCCACACATACAAAACAAGGCTCAGATGTGCAAAGGGATTTGCACAAGCGGAAGCCCTCCAGCGAAGAAAATTGTGATTTTCTTCGTCCCTTCCCTTTGCAGTTTTAGGTCCTCGTCTCTTCTGACTGCTAGTCGATGGCGATGACGGCGGGTTCTTGCTGAGCTATACTGATTTCTTTTTACTCGGACATGAACCCATCTACCTACCTACCGTCACCTGAGCGCGCTTGTCTGTGGAGAAGGAACTTTCGAAACGAAAAAAAAAACGGCGCACTAATCCTGCCCGTATAGACAATTTTGGTGTTATTTTTCGCTTCAGCGATATTTTCTTTTGCTGCGAGCCGAGCGAAAATAAAATAATTTATATTTGTGCTGTCCCTATTTTCGGTTCATTTTCTTATTTAGCTAAATAAACTTGCTACTGCAACTATTTTTTTTCTTCGGTATCCTTCGAACTTCTATTGCTGCTGGAGACAAGGAGCCGAGGTTTTCGGTAATCCTTGGGAAAATAAATAAATCGATTCAGCTTACAATAATGAGAAAAAAGGAGCTTCACATATTTTGTACAAATACTAACTGGTTCTTATTGTAACATATTGTTTGAGGGAAACTTTGAGTTGCCGTCACAATACATTGTCTTCTTTAAACGTACGCTATGAGAAGCAGGGAATGACAGAACACCTGAGTTTGATCATTTAGACCCTTAAGTGTGACTTTCATGTTCATATAAAGCTTTGTTGAAACAGGTTTATCCTTACTCTTAATATATAACTTATTCCAAAAGTCACCGAGGTTTTACTTTATCGACCACTGCAATAAATCGAGAGCAACAGCCAAATTCCCATCATGACGAATCTGTTTTGTTTACAACCATAGGTAAAATTCTAATGGAAAGAACGATCATGCTAATGAGACTGGTAAATATTGATTCCAGTGCGGTTCGGTACCCCTGTAGCATTCGTCTGAACATGTTTACCCACTAATTTCCATTCTCAAGTAGGTTTGCTCTAGCTGACAGGTAGGCATACACCAATTGACTATAAATTTTATGACACTTTGAGTACCCCCTTCGTTTATAGTAGGGGTCATTTTGGGAAAAAATAATCTCATCCATAATAAGAAGAAAATCGATTTTCAAACACTTTTTGGTGGTAGCCAGAAATGAGACTAGCGCCTAATAGGGACCGGGATCGTTTTATGCTTATTATTGTCTTTATTATAAGTCTCATGAAATGAAATAGGTGTGGTTGTTTAGTGGTATTTTTTTTCACCTGTCCTACTGTCCATTGTGGGTATGGAAATTAAGAAGTGTTATCTGTTTACTTTCAATTTGGATCCGTAAGGATCAACTCGATTTGAGGTGGATTAGAAATTATTGTTTCGAGCCTGATTGAAATCTACTCAGGTATGGAAGGGCGATTGTAAGAAGGATTTAAAATATGAAGAAAGCTATCATCATTTAAGCGCTTGCAATAAATGGCAACCGGTGATTAGGATTAAGGCGACTTTTGCTTATGGACGGTGCTATTCAAAGGTCGTCAAAACCAACCAATAAGATACACGGCCACTGTACGTAACTCAAGATTTAGTCGTTTTTGAAAATATTTCATTGAAAGTGGAGACACTTGACTAAATCTTGTCGAAAAATCAACAACTTCGATTTCAAACAACCGAATGTTCCGCCATCTTCCACCACCATAACCGAATGTTGTTGATTTGCTGAATTGTCAATCCCAAATCCCAAATTTGAAAAACTATACTTTCGACGAAATTAAGTCCTGACGACTAAACTTTGTGTTACGTAGAGCGGCTGTTTATTGTTTTCGAAGAGGTAGAGGGAGAACGTGTTTAAATCTTGAGTTATCAATAACTGAATCACAAGTGAATAAAACTCGTAAATCTTGAGATTTGACCTCTAGAAATAGTAACGTATGATAAATAAAACCGCTCAGCTAGGAACTATTATGCATCAACCTTACGATGAAATTGCGTAAAATTTGTTTATTTGTTTGCATAAGCTCCAGAGCTATACCAGGTTCTACTAAGCTTATTTTGATTTCCTTGCGACATTATAGATTTTATTTTATTGCAATCACTGCCACATAATTTGGTCGTTTAAAACTTGTTTTGAATTGAAACTTGAGCTGACTCTAAATAGCATGGCTAAAATTTACCATAAAAGAGTCACATCTTCCCCATAATTAAAAGATCATGCTAAGTGTTGTATGGTGATGTGATACGATGTGATAAGAACCGACCATCAGTGCAAAGATTACCTACACAGAAAAAAAGAAACATTGAATTTTCTTCGTTATCTAATGCACATAAAGGGAATGCTAGATTTGGCAGAAGTAAAGGGATATTTCATGTAAATTTAAGACAGATAACGCCTGAATCTAGCATGTTGTATAAAAGATTGCAAACATTGTTGTATGGCACATGAAAGATTGCAAATAATTTCGTTGTTTACGCCTCCTTTGGTTTGGAATTAAACGAGGGGAAATTTTACGCGCCTGTTAAAATTAATTATTTTTTTCTGTGAATGTCTGCAGGACTATCCTCAGCAAGTTGCTCCGAGAGAATAGCCTACGTGATGGCATGCTATAGCAGAGCCAGTCGATCTCAATGGGGACCTTCGGGAGACCACGGCCAGAACGGAGTGTCTTCACATGAGAAGGGACTGGTGATTCCAAGAACCCTTGTCCAGTCAACAAATTCTTCTACTGCCATACACAAAAAATAAAAATGGGTAACGCGTAACTTTTACCCTCGTTTCATTTCGAGCCACAGCAAGCGTGATATGCAAGCGTTAACCTGATTTCAGCAATATCTGGCTCAAAATAACATGAAAGATCCCATTAATTGATGCCAAATTAATTATTACACATTTAAATATGTGCGAATAATATGTACACTACCGGCCACATGAGATTTATTATTGCCTCAATGACGACATATTCCATATATCGCCTGACCAGAAAAAAAAGCTTGTGATATATATGGTTGTGAGTAATGAATATTTGCTGTTATGTTTTTGAATTAACTTAGTCAATACAAAATGCCACTTCAATGTAAAGCTGTGTCCTTTAAGAATCCGGAAAAATAAAATCATCTGTATCTCGGTAACGGATTGACGAACAAATTAGTTTAATACATTAAAACAAAGGTAATTCACTGTACTTTAAAATATCAATACAAATCATTTCTCTTTGTTTCTAATGAAAATTCTCACTTTCTTCTTTATTCCTCCAATCAAACGCTGCACACCTCCGGAGTCAACTTCCTTGGCACATTTGTTCCACATTTCGGTCATCTGGGTCACGTCCCGAGCCTTTTTTCCACTTTTCTTAAGCTTCCGCTTCATATTGCCCAATATCTCTCGATGGGCCGGAACTGCGGGCACTTGGGTGGATTTATGTTTTTACTGATGAAATCTACGTTATTATCGCGGTACCACTGGATGACTTCCCAGCTGTAGTGGCAAATCGCCAAATCTGGCCAAAACTTCACGGGACCTTAATGGGCTTTAATGAAAGGTAGTACGCGGTTTTTGAGGCTTCCTTGTACAGCTTCGAGTCTGTCGTCTTATTCGTCACGAATACTTTGTCTTTGCTCCGCAGCTGCATATCCCTTGCCAAATCATCAGTTTTCGGGCAAATTTGTCCATAAAAGCAAACTTAAACTTTGCAGGAACATCTCCTCGTGCCGTCCCCATGTTGAATTTTTGGCCAGGAAGCTGTTCGAAATCCATTTAGACGTAGGTTTCATCGTCGATGAGCAGGCATCCTTGGTACTTCGTCAAAACCTGTTGGTACAATTTCCGAGCTCGAGTTTTGGTGACGAAACTTTGCTTCAACGTTCTGTTTGGTTGCTTGCTGGCTCGATAAGAACGATATCCTGCTCGCAAAGGAATTCTTCGAACGGTACTGCGAGCAGCAGCGTATTTTTGTGCGATTTCATTATCTGATAGTCCAGGGTTTGCTCTGACGATTCTCAACACCTTCTGGTTCAGCTTGCGGTCATATGTTCCACTACGACGCTTACCTATCATACACGGTTGATTTAGCGATTTTCAACGTTTTTGCGATTTTTATTACGGACCACGTTGGATTATCAACGTGGGTGTGCAGATTTTTTTCTCTCCTCTCGGCTTCCATCTGGAATAACTTTTGACTCACTGCACGAACACCTTTATACCACATTTATACCACAGAAAGTGGGTTTCTTTCACAAACCGCTGTGAAAGAATTCTTGCAGCGGTCATTTTCCGTGCCGCTGCAACACAATAAGTGATTCCAGATTCTAACTGGACAGAACTTTGGTTAAAATAAGTTTGAAAGTATGCAAATAAAGGGTGTATTCGATAAAAATGGCACACACATATATACTCATCAAAATTAAACTGATTATCAGATTTTCTTGAAATTTTCAGGGAATGAAGAACTACTAATGAGTTTTGATTTACAACATTTGTTTTATTCAATTTCATCTCCCATCCCGAATGCCCGCACCTTCCTTCTCACTCCACCCATCAAATTTTGTACAATCGATTTTCCCAGTGTTTTTGTTGTTTTTACCCAAATTTTCTTCAATTCTAGCTCTGTTTTTATAGTTTTGGGATGTTTGCGAAGTTCCGTTTTCATAATTGCCCAGAATTTTTCAATTGGACGAAGTTCCGGTGAATTTGGTGGGTTCATATCCTTTGGCACAAAATTGACTCCGTTGGCTCGGTACCACTCCAATACGTTTCGAGCGTAGTGGCAGGATGCTAGATCAGGCCAAAACAGAGTTGATCCTTTGTGCTTCTTAATGAATGGCAAGAGACGCTTCTTAAGGCACTCTTCCGTGTAAATCGCACCGTTTATTTTTCCGAAAGTGATGAAGGGAGCACTTATTTCACCACATCCGCAAATCGCCTGCCAGATTAGAAACTTCTTTGCAAATTTCGATAGTTTCTTCTTTCGAACATCGAACTTCGACTTGGCAACGAAATATTCTTGCCCAGGAAGTTGACGGAAGTCGGCCTTGACGTATGTTTCGTCATCCATCACGATGCAACCGGATTTGGTGAGCAGCTTCGTGTAAAGTTTCCGGGCGCGGGTTTTCGCGGTGATGTTTTGTTTTTCATTCCGGTTTGGGGCTTTTTGCACTTTGTAAACATGTAACCCAGCACGCTTCATGGTTTTCTGCACAAAACCGACTGACACCTTAGACTTTTTAGCGACATCTCGAATTGACATGTTTGGACGGTTCTTGAATTGTTGTACGACTTTCCTGGCCATTGATCGCAGCATGCGCTGCTCGCGGACGGTTGTGTTTTGCGTGAGCTGTCACGTTTTTTTTTCTGTTTGTTAAAAATCGGTATTTGTGAATATGTGGAATTGTGAATTTGGTTTCGGAAACTTCAGCAATGAGAGTGGTGGCAGTGCTCCGAATGCTGTTCGAGTAGTCTAGCTCATCTAGCATCAGAATGTCGCGGTGTAATAAATTTATAAAATCTACGTTTCGCGTTGTGTTCGAGTTGCCGTGGGGCATATTTCTCTAGTGCAGTTTGTTTTTCAAAAACGAAGAATTGTGCTACTGTTTCCGCATGTAGTGCCTGTAACACATTTTCAGCAGTACTAGAGATGCATCTTTTTTGGCATGGGAGTCAAAATCATGATGCTGGTAGACTTTGTACGGTCGGATTTCCATACAATTCCGAAACAGGATGAGGACCAACGAAACGTCATCAAGATAAGTAAACGTTCATTAAGTGTTTAACATTATATTAAATATTCCTGCCCATTACTTCATTATTTTTCCATCGTTGCCATGAATACGCATTGCGTTTTTTCCTCGGTTCGCGGGATATTTACTAAAATCTCGAGTAATTGTTGGGCCGGACGTGTCTGCTTTTGTGGACGAGGAGGGACGTGGGATTCAATCGTTGGATTCTTGAAACCCTTAGCACTTTCATGTAAACTAGGGCCACCTACACAAGGAATAACATTTCCCTAACATGATGGTGATGCTATTTTCCGGGAGGGTGCGGAGGATCTTGAGAGATTTGCGTTCGAATCTTACTACCCCTCTTTGTTTGCAGGATCAGGTGCGTCTGTTTGGGGAAGTTCTCGAGATATATTCCTTTTTGCAATAAGCTTTGATGAGCCAGTAGTATAGCTTTACGCTCAATCCTTGCTTCATTCAAAAAATTGGGAGAACATTTTTTGTTTTCCTTTTCTCAAAAATTTGTCTCCTTTTCGGTTAAGCTGCTTGGTGACATTGGTGATGACGGGTGTTTCTTAGCCGGGAGACTCTTCACGCCAGCCAAATATGTGAAAGAAACCTAGCAGAAATCTCATGTTTCCAGCTGGCTTTATAAGCATGAAGAAGTGTTCTCTTTGAACCGTGATGTGTCCGGTACGGGCCTATTTTTGGGCGGAAACGAAATAGTCAGTTATAAGTACAAGCAAAGGTTCCCGCGCCGTTGATTCATGCGCTGCCGGACGAGTGCGGTGCAGGTGTGTTGACGTCGCTGAAGATCGGTTTCCTCCCAATGATCGGATCATGGGAGGAAAGTGCATCGTTCATGGCGGATTGCATCGTTTTCGAGCCCATGCCGGATCGGATTAATGTGGCAACAAATCAAGCTGAACAACGCATTGGCTCCTGAGTGGCATTGGGAGGCTCTCTTCATCGACTTTCTCTTTGTGTTCCTACGGCTGTGTAAAAACATGTTCAAGTATTTTCAACGCACAGAACAATAATATAAGGTGTAATTAAGGATCCAATATGTCAAAAATATCAACAAATCGTTTGATAGACAAGCTGTTGATGAAAGAGACGGTCGACGGGGAGAGTCTCTCAGTGTTGTTCGGGACCTGATGCATAGTTCAGCTTGAAATGGTTTGTTTCTACCAAGTTTTGAGGACGGTGTCTGGTATTTCTCTATTTCTCAAAACGGACACATCCGGAGTTGGGTACAGGCGATTCGTGATGTCGTAAGTTCTCTCAAGGACGTGGAGCAAGACAGGTAATTGTTATCCATTGTATCTATATTAATAAAATTAATTTTTAATAGGTTTGCGTCGACCATCGGTTGAATCGGTTGAATCGGTTGTGTTGATACTTTCTTCCGCAATATTTTGCTATCGAGCGTAGCGTTTTGTCTATTGTTTCGGTTGTCTATTGTTCGTTGCGCGAGTGATCAGTTGATCATCAGAAGTCGTGGTTCGCCGGGTAAGATCGGTCGGTGGTGAGGTACATAATTAATTGGGATCCAAATTATTCGTTCGCCATGCTCGTCGGGACCTATCCTGGCACAAATAAACCACTGTCCCATTTTGTAAGAGACTCAGGCGGCATCCGTACTGTTGGTGTAGATCGGACCAAGTTGGCTCTCAAGCGTTGAGATGAATTACCTTGTTTTCCTAATGGAATACCACTATCACACTCTGTGAGTGGCCCCAATAGCATCCTTACTGTTGGTTTAAACCAGACAATATCGGCTTTTCAACATTATTAAAAACCACTTTGTTTTCTCAATGAAAAACCACAATCACACTTTGTGACTGGCCCCAATAGCATCCTTACTGTTGGTTTAAACCGGTTAAAATCGGCTTTTCAGCATTATTTAAAATCATCTTGTTTTCTCAAATGAAAAAACCACAATCACACTTTGTGAGTGGCCCCAATAGCATCCTTACTGTTGGTTTAAATCGGTTCAAATCGGAAACCGGTACTAATTACACTTGACAGCTTATCGTTAACCAAAACGAACCCTGCTGCCACCCAATCCTGTTATCCAAAATCCCAGTGATTTCTCGTGGAAGTGCAGTGGATTCCACGGCTTCCAATAAAGCGAGTATCACGCCAACATTTTCCTACCCATTCCCTACTTGACCTGCATTCGGGCGAGGCCGGCGCCGGTATTGCCTTAGTTTGGGATCACCAGTTTTTACACATTGAAGATGTATGTTAGTCCCAAGCATAATCTGTTGGTTCTCTGTGTAATAACAGCTGATCTGGCAACAACGGAGTAGCAACCTCGAGCGGTCAATCATGCTCATGCTCATGCTCATGTACGACTTTCCTGGCCATTTTACTGTCCATTGGACCACTTTTACGACCACTCCCTTCCTTTCTTTGGACACTCAGACGCTCCTTGAAGGTTCTTATTACACGAGACACAGTTGTATTTGCAACTCCAAGCCTTTTAGCAATCCACCGGTGGGACGCCCCTGGATTTTGATTGTGAGTGCACAAAATTTTCTCACGGACAATTTCTTGTTTCGATGACATGAATGGAACTACTGAATGTATAACTATGAAACTTGGCAGATGTAAATAATACACTATGGATAAGATCTACTCAAATTTTTAGGTTTTTTACTCATACGATTCAAAAGTTACAGAAGATTTTCTGTGTGCCATTTTTATCGAATACACCCTTTAATGTACCAGTGTATGGCTATTTGATCATATCATGATGTGGTTCAGTTATGACCTACTCAAATGAAAATAATGAGTTTCAACAGGCGCGTAAAATTTCCCCTCGTTTAATTCCTAGCCAAAGTTGGCGTAAACAACGAAATTGCTTGCAATATTTCATACGCCATGCAACAGACCTGATTAAGGACATATCCAGCTTTAATTTATATAAAATATCCCATTAATTTCTTCCAAATCTAGCATTCCCTTTATGTGCATTAGATAACGCAGAAAATTAAGTGTTCCTTTTAAATTGTGTATACAATTCCCATAGACCATAATTGGGAAATACCATAACAGGAACGTATAGCCACACTCATTTAAGATCCCCTCGTTACAATTCATAGTATTATCGGTGAATACCTTGTGTACGTTTTGAAACAGTGACTGTTCGTTACTTCATTCGTAAACAAAAAACTGAATTTGTGTTCTTTACTTTACGAAAACAAAAATGGATTCATGTTGAGAACGAATGCGGATCTTACATCTTGACGGATTCACAAACAAGAAAATCAGTCGGTAGCTGTCGCATTTGAAGTTGAGCTGACTGTTTGTGTACAGGACCATAAAACGTTTGGATGAGAATTGGGATCAATGCCGGAAAAGGTGATGCGTGCGGCTTGCAACAATTTTGAAAAGCGTCTTCGAGGCATGATTAAATATAAAGGAGAAAACTTCGAGCTTCACTAAACACTACGTAAGTTTAATACTTTGACTTGTTATTTAAAGGGCAAACAGTGAAACATACAATCCTGATTAAGTTTTATAAGAATTTTCAAGTGTACCATTTCTACGTTGCTACCCTGTATATGAACTATTTAAAAAATACCCCAGATTAAAATATTGTAGTTGTTGGTCTTAACACGTGAAACACTCCTGCAACACCTTTATTACCACTGAATAATCATTTAACCGATTCAATGCAGATGAATCATATATGACCAAATATTAAATTTTTCTGTCAAAATTCGGCTTAAGAGTTACAGAGGAACTTTGTTCTGCCAACTTGTTGACAAACAACTCTTTTAACTAGGAAAAATATTGAAAAAGATGATGATCTAGATGAATGATCTAGATCATCCAAACTATCCTTGAGTTCAGATCTTGGTGTGGGAGGTTTAGAGTGAGGTCGACGGTTTGTAGTTTTTTGACCGTACTTCTCTGCTGTAAAAGCTACAAGGAAAATCTACAATGTGGCGGAGAAGGTGGGTTTGTTCTTATAGAAACTTTTGAGTTTCTAAGTAAGTGAGTTGTTTCAATAGTTGAACACATCGATTATCAATTTTTCTCGGTAGCTGTCGGTAGACGGTTAATGTGGAGGTGGAACTGATTGGGCTCGTTTCCGGTTCGGGTAGAACTTCCGGAGCTTTGTTGCCCTTCTCTTTAATTATTTTTGCTTTGGGAGGAGATATAGGTAAAGCTTTTGGTGGTTCTTTACGAAGGCTATCAAGTACGTCCTTGGCCTTTTTCCTTCTCCTCAATTCTGGGACCGCTTTTTTAAGTGTCTTTAAGATTTTCGTCGTTTACAGTAATAACAATCTTTACTGGAATTTCCTGTCCGAATTGGGTACTGGCGTTAGAGCCGGTAAAGGTATTATCAAGTACGGTTCTGAACTTCGGGATTTTCCGATCCTTTTGCCTCAAACTGGATTGGTATCTTGGGCTTGCACATTTCTTTTTGCAACCTTGTTTTCCGTCAGCTGTTTTGCAACTCACGGATTTCCCGTTCCTTTTCATGTAGATTCTTCTGTTGCTGCTCTGGATCCAGTTGCCGCTGTTGGATCTTCCTAATGCCATTAACGATTTGAGTTTTGGCCGATTGTTGCTTTACAATAGGAACTTTCAGACCCCCCTCAATTTCTTCCTCTTTCTTCATTATCTCCGTCAGTCGTCTTCTGCTTGTTGATCTGTTCCTGAAGTACATTCAGTGTGATACCCTTATCCGTGGCCGGAAGTAGAATTCCAGCCCGTGCATTGTCCATATCCCAGCAACATTGTGCTGCAACCATCGGAACTGTTGCTCGCTGCTCCTAGGTTGGAATCATCCTCTTACAAGTGAGCAGCGTCTCCAGCTCCCACAGCAACACTAACCTGCGATGGTCGATTGACTAGCTGGGTTTTTTGGGGTTTATCTCGCACCACAGGGCAGGTGATCAAGCTCCGTTGCTTCAGCAAATCTTCCGATTGTTGACGTTCTCGTGTTTCCGCCATAAGAGGTTTGTTCGTCTAAAAAATCGTGTCAAACTGTCTTGTTACGTTCTGCAGAAAGATTAAGGCCATACTTACCACATCCAATGCCTTGACTTGAGAATTTGCTCTGACTAACTTTTAGAGCTTCGTCTACAACTTCTCATACTCTATACGAATGAAGCTAATCCAAAGCGACTTTACACCGTGTCCAATATATTCTCATACACTTTTTCCTTGCATTGGTGTCGTGCAACTACTCAACATGCTTCACGTATGTGTTGGTGTAGTTTTGCACTATGTTTATATAAACGCTTTTAGGTTATGTCCGATTGTTTTCATTCGGTGTTTATCTTTTACCAGCGATGAAGGAGTTTCGTGCTGTGGTGATCAAAAAGTTTTTGAAAGGTGAGCGCCCGGGCGCTATTTTCAGAAATTTTAAAAACCTCGGAGTAAAGCGGGATTTTGTTTACCGAACCATCTGAAGGTACAGTGACACCTGCTCGTTGGATGACCGAGCGAGATCTGGTCGTAGTCGTACGGTGCGGACTGCACGAGTTGTTAAAGTGGTCAGGGAACGGATTAGACGAAAATCACCGCGGCACGGTGGGGAAGAATTTATCTTTTCCGACGAAAAGTTATTCGTCTTGCAACAATCCCACAATGTCCAGAACGACAGATTGTGGGTTCTCTCTTCGAGAACTGTTCCAGAGAGTGATAGGAATATTCCACGGTTCCAAAGTGCTGCGTCAGTGATGGTTTGGGGAGGAATTGGCAAGCGAGGCAAATTACCACTGGTTTTCATCGAAAAAGGCGTTAAAGTGAATGCCGTATATTATAAAACGGAAGTTTTGGAGAAAGTTGTCAAGCCATATGTACAAGAGGTGTTTGGAGATGATCACTATGTGTTTCAGCAGGATGGAGCGCCATCGCATACTGCAAATCTCGTTCAGGGCTGGTGCCGAGACAATTTGACCGACTTTTTGGACAAGAATGAATGGCCTCCCAGTTCACCAGATCTGAATCCCTTGGATTATTTCGTATGGTCATACATGCTGGCGAAGGTAAATGACCACAGAGCGTCTAATATGAACCAATTCAAAACCGTAATAAAACGAATTTGGGATGAAATGCCGATGGAAGTGGAACCTGTGACGGTTTCGAAAAACGTCTGGAGCTGGTCAAGAAGGTTAAAGGCGGTGTTATTCCAAAACATATGCTGTAGTTGATCAGTATTATATTGCAATATAATGGGTAAAGTTATCAATAAAATCTGGATTATCGATTTGTAAATACATAGAGTTTTATTTTGTATGAGAATAAATTGCACACGGTGTAGATCGATCCGATCCTGCGAAAACAGAGGAGGCTCTCTGGTCCCGAGACCATGAAACCACGAAAAACAAATTTAATCCATATTTTCTTAATAATTTCGCAACTCAGGTAGATTTTTTGTGTTTAAAAAAAACATATTTAAGTAACTTTAATTTGCGAAGTAAATTGATAAAATTCAGTACCGGTTCAAAAGTAATGAATATTTGAAAAAAATGCTTTTTAAAAAAAAATCATATTTTGGATCAACCTACCGCAGAAATGGTCTCCATAATGACAAAATAAAAAGATGGGTCGATTTTTTTTCGATAAGGCATCGCATTAGAATATTGAGACATCGCATAAGGGTACCGGAGACCAGATTCCACAAACATTCAATTTTTGAAACTCTCAGAAAATAAATAAACACATATAAGCTATGTTTTTGCAAAGTTGGTTTATTCAACCTCCTCTCCTGGGCTAAATGCCAGCACCATGGACTAAAAACTACCCATCAAATCTTGTGCAACACTTTCTTACACACTTTCATCCACATTTTTTTCAAACCCATGTCGTTTTTGAAGATCTTCCCTGTTTTTCGGAGCTTGCCCTTCATAATCGCCCAGAATCTTTCTATTGAGTGAAGTTCTGGCGAGTTTGGTGTATTTGCCTCTTTCGGCACAAAAACAGCATCGTTGAACTCGTACCACTCTATCACCGGTTTCGCAAAATGGCACGATGCCAGATTCGGCCAAAACAGAGTGTCACCTTCGTGGGACCGAAGAAAAGGCAGCTGGCGCTTCTGAAGGCACTCTTCTTTAAATATCTGGCCGTTGATGGTGCCGGTCGTTATGAACTGCTGCGTTATGATTGCTGAATTTGCCGAACCCACAGATCGCATGTAACACCGAGTACATCTTGGTAAATTTGTCGACCTTTATCCAGGTAGGACTTGTTGACAAAAAACTCCAGGCCAGGGATCTGTTTGGTGTCCGCTTTAATGTACGTCTCGTCATCCATTACGATGGATTTCGGCTGCACCAATCACTCGTGGTACAGCTTCCTGGCGCGGCATTTGCCCACCGTACTCTGTTTATCGGTTCGGATAGGCGCCTTCCTTACCTTAGGCATGAAGTCCGGCCCGCTTCATTGTCTGCTGGACGAACCAGACGGAAGAATTGACCTTCTTGGCCACGTCCCGAATCGAATGGTTCGGATTGCGCTTGAATTAATCCTACTCCTTATTTGCGTTCATGGTGTCGGTCGTCTTCACTTTCCTTCCGCTGCCATGCTCGCCGATGGATCGTCGGGGTCTCCTTGAACGATTTTACCTCACGGAACACGGTCAAATTGTCGATTCTCAACTGTTTCGTGATCCACCTGTGGGACTGGCTTGGATTTTCCACGACTGCGCCCATATTTTTTTGTTGAAGCACTTCTTGCTTGGAAGTCATTTCGATAACCACTTGATAGATTGAGACGAAATTTTGCACATGTTAACATTACACTCTACACTAGAGCCCAAAATTTCATCAATTTTTTACCCATGTAATAAAAAGTTATACACAAATGAAAGTGTTGCATTTTTTTCGAGTACAATCTTTATACCCTTCTTAGTTAGATGGGAAAATATAACTGATAGTTTTTTTTTTCCAAATTTACCTTCACAAAATTTGATCGACCTAAGCTTAAGAAATCATGAACTTTGCTAGGTTTTGCTAACCGTGATAATAAATAGGAAATAATATGCACAGTACAAAATAATATGACATATAGTATTTCATAATGTTATTTGAGTACTTACTGGAAGTCGAAACAAACGAGTCAGATTGCATCAACTTTAAAATAAAATTGCTAACTCAAAACATAACCTTAAAGCCTCAACGTCAATCTACTTCCATTTCCTCCCAGTTTCATCTTGGTCGTGTCGTAATCATCAACTTGGCCGTAGGACGGTTTCTTCATTCGTCTATTCAACATCCCCAGTCGCAGTCAGGCACTCCGGATCGTTTTGAATTTTAATCAGCCAATTAGGATGCTGGATATGCACTGACTTACACTTTCTTGATTGGGCTACACCAGTATACCACCTGCTTCTGCCCACTTGCGCCCGACGAGTCGTGCTAAGATATCTCGCCTTGAAGGAGAACGTAATTCTATATACGAAAATTTTTGTCAAGATAAAGTTAGGAAAATTGAAAATTACTTCGCCAACCAGGCAAGCTATGCAAGAACGTACGTATCACGACGTAGTCGAAATGGGAGCAGTACTTCAACGTAGGAGCGCGGAAAGTGGAAGAAGAACCAAAAGTTTATCGTCTGAGATTTTTCACTCCTACATTTTAGTCGGCATCCTTTCAGAAAATCAGTATGGAAATGGGTTTCGAGTCCTAGGAAGGTGCGAGATTTAAAAGAAGGAGAGCTTGAATACAAGATGTGGAGCAGAGAGAAGCAGTCGTGTAGTACTGCAATCAGTTATAATCAGGGGAGTATCGGGTTCGAATAATTTTCTCCCTAATGAGAAAGTGTTACCTGGTGATAAGACATAAGAATCTAGTTCCTTGTAAAAAAATATTCGATGCCTTTTGACATGTTCAATAAGGTGCAGAATTGTTCTTCATGATATGTGGTCTTTATCCAAAAGCACGAATAAAATTAGGACATTTTTGAATATCATTCATAGTTCATTCATAAAAAAAATACACATTAGATAACAAACATGTTTGATCATTTGCCGATCCATACTGCATCTGATCGAACAGCGGCTGTGGTCGGGTGAACAGAAATATATTTCAATTAATCAATTCCTAGGCGTCCCTCCGTCTGACTGGCATGAAACCATTTTACACCTTGAAACAACCGACAATCGCAACCCGCCAGATCGTCTAACGCAGTATCATTGCTACAAGGGTGTTTGGATGGACAGCAGCGTAACAGACGGAAATCTGTCGAATCCATCACACACCGATCCGATCCGATTCGATCCTCAAATCCCCGGAGGGTGCCCGTATTTCTCTACCTTTGTGCAGAGGCTCCTCCTGATCCCTCGCAGTGTGCGAGCAAATTTACCAGGAACCGAAAAACGATAAATTATCTCCTGTCCACCTTCACCGCCTCCATTCCGGGCCCATCTCAATGGGTCGGTCGGCAGCAGCGGGGAACTCTTCTTCTGTGTCTTCTTCGTCATATTTCGGTTGTTATTTTTTGGCACCTTAATGACTGATTCTGCTGCGTTTGCTTCTTCCTGGTCTTTATAACGGAGTCCCTGCTTCACTCTCTGCGCTGACTGACCCATAAACCATATTCTCAGTTGGATATTTTTTGGAAAAGCTTTTTTCATCTCCCATTTGCTTGCAGTTTGGCAATGATTTTAGGTCATGTATATCGCTTAAATTTATTGAAAATTTTGTCGCTCGAGCAAGGATGATTGAGCGAAAACTACTTGCTTGTACTTTTGTTATTTTAGCTTTCCAAAGGCAGGTAAAATTTTCTCTTGCTAAGGTAACTTTTCAGGTGTTCGTTTTTTCGGTGAAGTTTTCTTTTGACATTTTCGCTTAATGATTAACGATTACTGAAGGGGAAAAGCATACTCTTCTGGACAACCCGACTGATTATGGAAGGAGCATGATTTAAACGAATCCTTTCCCATTGGCGGCTTGGTAATGGGTTGGATCGGTGACAATTTTGCAAGCTCATCATTGCTGCCATTCCCTTTGGAGAATCGAGCTGATGTAGGCTTTTACCTACGTATGTAGTTGTATCGGTGCGTCAGTTTACGCTTCACCGAGGATGACGATACTTTTTTTGTGCACTGCCTGGGAGGAAATTTCAACCTCATCCTATAATTAAATGCCTGTGAAAAGGAGACCTGTCTGTCATTCATACCAGCAAACCAACATTCCTGCGTATGTTCTTTCCAACGTCGGGTTTTAGCCGATTATTGTTAGGATCACATTACAATTTAAACATCACTGGAACAGTGCGTGGGAAGAAAGTGACAGTTTGTAAATTAGAAGCGTGTCACACGAACTAATACTGTTTAGCACAGCATTACATGGAAATAAACCTGTCCTATTTTCAACAAAATTTTCACATTTTTACTCATGATACCAAATTTATTGTCCTCCCTTAGCTCAGTAGGTAAATAAGAGCTACGAAGCATCACCATACTAGAGGTGGCTAGGGTCCATTCCCCGTCTGGTAAAAAAAAAATCGTGAAAAACATGTCTCGAGTCCACTTTTTTTTTATCTAGTTCATTTATTTGGGAGGCAAAATCAAAGCGACTACGGAGCTTTACCGAGCCGATAATTAATTGTTAACTGACTTGCCACCAGGCATTTAACGGAGCACTATTAATAAATCGATAAAATGATATGCTACAGATTCATTTGGTTATAGTTGATGTCATGGTGTACACAATTTAATGCAGAATTATCTGTTATCTTACAATTTATTATTAATTTTATATCGATCCTAAAAATTCAATTCAATACAAATTCAAATAACATTTCCAAATTTGAAGAAACTAATGAAACGTATTTCCGTAAACATAAAATATTGAAAATTATACTTTTGAGGGTAAATGGGGTAAAACAAGTGTTTTAATTTTATACCACACCATTTACTATTCTTCTCGAGAGAAAAGCTGTCAAACGTGTAAATATTGTTGTTACGTGCAATTCAGGGCGAAATTATACAGAAATGGGCTAATATCATCTTGAAAGCGGTGTATGGTAACACCCATGACATAAATTAGCTCCCATTGACGGTGAAGTCCAAAAATATATAGCAACACTTCCTTAAACTTTTTTTTGGTAAATTAATTAATTGTCCATAGAAGAACTTCAAATTTTCCCAACCGTTTCCATTGATCTTTTCCTCGGTGGCCGTTTTGGTCTTGCCCCGTAAAAGTGGCAAACTTGCCCCATAAGCCTAAAAAAGAAGTTATTTTCGACCATTTTTGGAACGATTCAGAAATATTTTTTTTGCTTCTGTTTTCTTAGTGAGTAATTTATTGTCGAAGATAAAAGTGTAAAGTTACCTCGCCAAGCATGTCCGTGCATACAAATATTACTGTACAATAATTAGAAAATAAAATGTCTAGAGTGACACATCCTACTCCCACGTAGTTTTTTTTTCTTTATTGTGGTGATTTTCAGCATCCTGGGCTGGTTCAAAACCTTTTAGAGTAAGTTATCTCTTGGCACTAATTAATGAACATTTAACATTGAAAATTCACAAAATTCCCACTAAATTATTAAACACTGTGCCAACGAAAAAATAACAATTCGCACTAGAAAAACTTAATGTAGCATTAAAAAAATTATAATTCCCTTTCAATAATTCAAAAGTGACCAGTAAAACTTTCAAATAAAGCAATGGTAATTAGTAAAAACGCAATAATAAGCTGATAGTTTACTGTCATTATAAAAGTTTCAAGACAAAAGTCTTCAAATCTTTCAAATCTTTCCAGATAAAAAAAATATCAGACGCCATTTTGGATTTCAAAATGGAAGATTTTGGTAAAATAAAACACAATACGGCTATTTTAAAATACCTCGCCAGTACCAAATAAACTTATTACGATGTAAAAATTTCCCTTATTATTTGGGGCCGAATCAACAAGTTTTGGTATTCGAAGGGTGTTTATGAGCAAGTTTCAGTAATTATTCTTTGATATTTTACCTCTTATGCAATGCACATCCATATCATTCAGCGGTAGTAAGAGTACTGTGTTTTAATGTGTCATTGTTTCAATGACATTTCACATTTTTCATCATGACTATATGTAAGACACCCCATAGCAACCTGGCAAAGATGTGATGACACCTCTATATATTTTGCTACTGGCAACAAAACATTTTCACTGCGAAGGCTTATGATTCTGGCCTTAGGTGTAACATAAATTGATGTCGTTTAGAATTTTGATGATTACTGCATGATTGTGACGTGTATCATATAGAATCTAATTATAAGAATTGTTACTAAACTTGTATGCATAAATGAATAATAAGTGGATGTTTAATGCAGCCAGTTAGTACAGTTAATACAGGCAAACAAAATTTTTAAACTTTTCGAAATTATCGACTAAGGAATGCGACATATTATTCCCTCCATTTTCCATCATTTGTGTTAACCTAAACTGACCCAGTGCATGGTTTATAGTGTACGATATTCAATATTTTGCAGCAGCGGATGGTTTTACGAAAAAAAATGAATTAATACTAATTTCAGTAATCAGGATCAATTGCAACGGTTATCAAAAGTTATTTTCTCCTGCTTGGGTGATATTATCCTTATGTATTTTATCTCCAATTCAGCGCTTATCACATACTAAGTTCAGTAATCGAGATGTTCGTTTCTGATCGGGTTCCTACACGGATCGACATCATTATGAGTGACATACTTCCAAACATCTAAGCAATGTTGCAAGAAGGCTAAAAAGAAGTTTAGTTGGCTCTATCAAGTTGGAGGTGGAGAGTCCGATTCCCGGTCAGGTTGAGAGGTGTTATTGTGCTAGTCAAATACAAACAAATATGTACACAAATTCGTGTCTTGGCATCATTATCAAAAATTCTTAAATATTATCTGGGGTCCGGCAATTTGAATGTTATACTAAAAAAAAAAAATTTTGTGATCAAAACAAAATCATTTTATTTCAAATTCATTCAACTTCACTTGAATAAATAACTCTTTGAAAATTCACTGGTCAAGTTGAACTTGTTCGCCCTTGAGTTTAACCACTCGCCGCAGACGATCGAGGAACATCGTACGAGGCCCACAGGTGCTCTTGTGGTATTTTATCCCAGGCTGCCGCCAGATGTCGCTTCAGGACTTCCACACCTTCATGTTTTTTAGAGCAGACTTCGGCCTCCAACATACTCCAGACAGCGAAGTCCATAGGGTTCAGGTCCGGCGAACTCGCCGGCCACTCCGAGCTCGAAATGAACCCTGGAAAATGTTCCGCAATCCAGAGTTGGGTTTTCTTCGCTTTGTGAGCCGGCGCCGAGTCCTGTTGGAAAACCCAATCCCTGGAACCAAAATGACGACGTGCCCACGGTTCTACGACGTTCTGTAGAACTAGTTCCCGATATGTATTTTGGTTGATCTTCACTCCTTCAGGAACAAAAACCAGCGGAGTCCGGCCATCACGGGTGATTCCGGCCCAAACCATCACCGATGCTGGTTTCTGTCGCCTGGTGGCCGTCAGCACGTCGGCATGGGTTCGTGATCTTTCTGGCAACCAAACTCTGTCGTTCTGCTTATTCACGAACTGCTGTACGGTGAAGAGTTTCTCGTCGGTAAACACGATATTCTCCAACCTTCCTTCCGCGGCCCTCTTCAGCAGCGCCTTCGCTCTTTTTACCCGTTCTTGTTTCTGCCTCACCGAAAGGTCTTGAACCTTCTGGATCTTGTAGGGCTTGGTCTGAAGTTTATCTTTCAGGATCCGACGGAGACTTCGATCCGATACGTTGAGATCCTCCGCCAATTTAGTGGCACTACGTCGAGGATTTCTCTTAAGGCGCCTCTTGACGATCTTCACCATGGCAGGTGTCACCACAGTAGCTCGACGTCCCCCACCATACCGTTTTTTGGTACTTCCGGTCTCCAGGTATCTTTTGACTGTACGGTGTACAAAACTTCTGCACACACGTAAATCGGACAGCTCACGAACTATGTCCTTCTGCCGTTTTCCAGCTCGGAACAAGGCAACCACAGCACTACGTTTCTGTTCGAGATCCATTTTTCCGGATAACACTCGATTACAAAAGTAACACATACATCCACTGACAGCCAAGACACAATGTAAACAAAGCGACGAGGGGTCGTCCAATACAGTTTCGTGTGCAACGTAATAATGACTGTTGAAGTAATGTAGCAGTTCAATGCGGATGAATAAATTGAGAAGAAAAAATGGGATGTTTTATTTTTGTAAAAATGCAGGTCATATAAGGAAAGGGTTTTGATGTTACACTGGCTTTATTGGAAGCCGAGAACACCTCTGCACCACCACTGGGTAGCAGTAGGGTTCATTTTGGTAAACAGATAAACTTTCTAGAAAAATATTTTACATATCAGTACCGATTTCAGATTTGAACCGATTTATATCAACAGTAGGGATGCTATTGGGGCCGCTCATAAACTGTGATGGTGGTTTTTCATTAGGAAAACAAGGTAATTTATATTAACGCATGAGAGCCAAATGAGATCGATTCAACCAACAGTAAAGATGCTGTTGGATCCACTTTCGAAATGGAATAGTGGTTTACTTGTTCCAATAAAATGGCAAAGTATGGTTAACTATAAAATATAAAAAAACAACTAATTATGACCCTCACCAGCGGCCCACCAAAACCAGCGAATATCCACATTCCACCAGGAAGCAGCTTTATTGTTTTTGTTTTTCTGTACCCACTCGATCACTCGCGTCACCTAATAATAGGGAACCGAAATAATAGATAACAGCTGTGCCCGGTAACAAAATAGTGCGCATCAAAGTATCGACACAAACGTTCGACACAGCCGATGCTCGAAGCAGGCTCTTTTTTGGTACTATTGCATTCTACAAACTATTCTACTACTGGAACTAATATATGCAACAAGAAAATTGAACGTCCCAAAGAGCAATCTATACCTTAAATTACGATTTAAGGATTTGGTGAGATTTGAGTTCCTTGAAGCATTTCGTGCCTCCTGGCAACTTTGTGCTTTTATTGATTTCCAACTTCATCTATTTCGCACCAACCGATGGAGACTTGGCCCTATACCCTATGATTTCATTATCTCCAATCCACTCAACCAATCGCAATGTTTTGTGATATAGTGGGCGGAATATTATAATTTGAGATAACTTAATGCAGACGTCTTCCACATTTAGCAGAACAACAGGCAATCGATGGGTAACCACCTGGTACCTCAGAGCAAGATGCTTAGAGGCGGACCAGAAGATTCGATGAGCTACCTCCTCCCAGGCGTAGCGCTCGCTACAGAAACATACTAAGTCAAGAAAAAACAATAAATAATATATATTAATATTTCTCGTCAGCTACGAGCTAGTTTATTTCTAACATTCTGTTCTTGATATTGAAACCATTGCCTTGATTGCTCAAATTTCGGATTAGTTTCGATGAAGGTTATATGTATACATTTATAACCCATTCCAACATTGACTTTTAACAAAGACCAAACTTGCAAATGTCAAATCGCCAGGCTAATCCAACACGATATTTTCGTCAAGATGGATTCGTCCTTGCATCATAATAAATTTACGGAAAAAGTAAATCTAGATAGAGCATAATAGAGGCTTATTTTAAAAAATCGACAAAGTTTTATTCGCTCTTATTTCTGCTTTATATCGTGAATTGTTTTCGTTTGCGGCATACGCTCTCATAAAACCTTATGGTTGATTTATACAAAAACAAAACGCCAACGGACCACGATTTGACATATTTCAGAAATTAAATAAAATTCTCACCAGTTGCAAAAATAAAGTCAAAACCATTCTTAACTTGCATGGTCCTAGTTCAGAAGTCCTAGTTGATTCATGCTCTCTCTTAGGCACAGGCTATTATACTTCTTTATTTGAAACGATTCCACCTAAAATTATCCACCTTCAGATTCTTGTTTGCATGTCCCATGTCAGTTTTCCAGCACTTTTGAGGGAAAGTTTTGAAATTTCAGTCTAACCATAATATGATTAGGCTCTGAGCAGTGTCTCTACCACATTCATCTTTTGAACAGAATTACCAATATATTGAAAAATTCAAAATCACGATCGTGCAACTCGAAAAATTGCGCAGAATAAGTCGTAATTTCAGGAATCCAGAAGGCCCTTACCCATTGGCATAACCAACCAACCTCCTGCTGTGCCCGGGAAGGACATCGTCAACGCATAGCAGCATAACTATGCTCAACAGCTACCTGGGGTGAGGGTGTTGAATGATCCTCCTCTTCTCTAGCGTGGCGTGGGTTACTGACTAGAAACACAGTCCAAAAGGTAGGGCACACTGTGAGGCTGAGCGTCGCTCTGTCTACTTCGGTACGCATACCTTTGCAGAGATCCGAAGACTGAGGCATACTGGGAGGGAGCAAGAACTATAAATTTTGAGAAATATGCCAACAAGAGAAGCCCAAAAGGCAAAAGAGAAGACGAAAACGCTGACCATCTGCCTAGTCATTAGGCTTCCTCCTGGGAGCGCTTGCGTGTGTGAGGTGAAATATGTTGAGGGTGGAATGCGAGAGGGACCGGAGATTTTTCCCTCTTCACCGCCCTGGCTCTCACACAGCATGAGTTATGGCAGCTCTTCCTAGGAGACTTCAGCTCCTCGGGTCATTGGCGCAAATCGGACAGTTCATAATTTTAATTGTTAATTCAATCAGGTCGTGTGGATTCCCCTAGCAACGTTCCTTTATAGTTCTATATTGCGATTAGCATAAAACTCACACTATTCAGTTTTAAACAGCCACTTTGGCCAACATTATTTAAATTTGTTTATTTATGTTTATTATATGTTTATTTACACATAAATTTAATTTAATTTTCACACCTTACATCATGCCAGCCTATTATACGAGCGTCGAGTGCGGGCTGGGAAGCGCAGCAGCACCGATCGATGGTGGTCGGTCAGTTTTTGGCCCCGTTCATAACCACTAACGGAAGCGATTTTACCTACTTCTCAAGTACTCTGGGCTGACCGTTCCGAGATGCTCCATCCGAGAAGAGTAAGTGTGAGCCGAGATATTCATCGAGATGATTGCTGATTACTTATGCTGTTTTGCTTCTGGAATGGGAAATGAATGGTTTATTTTTCACATGATGCAGCAGAATGATCAATATTTATTCCGGATGAATGTTTGAATATTTGCCGGTGAAACGTTACTGGTCAGCCGAATGAGTCGAGACTGTCAGTCAATGGATGAATATGACGATTTGGGCCCCTTCGGAGTACGAGAAACGTGTGGGGTCCTCAATCATGTCAGGTTTTCCCTTTATGGAGAACGCTGCTGAATGGATATCTACCTACTGGGCAGCAAAGTGGAAGGTGTTAGCTACTTAGCTAGATCAATATTTTTCTTTGCTATTGTGAATGTTATAATTTAAATTGGAATAACACACTGGACGCTAGCATAACAATTGAGGTGTAACTTTATAGTCTTGAATGGTGGCAGGTTCACACGCTTCGTCAGTGTTTGGAGTTGTTGTATTTAACGACGGTATTCAACTGCTTGGAGAGTTTGGAGAATAGGCATTTTCAGAAGCTACAAGTTTGGAAAACCGTTGACGGTATTAACAATGTTATTGGAACAGTAAATGACGGAGCATGAGTAGCATGAAGGCAGGTTTAATTTCCAATTCGTTTGAATCTTTTCTCAAAGGCTTAGTTTAAATCGAAAAGTTGCAGGTACTGTCGCCAGACAAACGCCTCCCGTTTGCATGTACCAAAATCGATGCATCCTCTGGCAATCATCGATCAGGATCTCCCCCAACCAGGTTCAGACAGAAGCCATTGCTCATAAATGATAATGATATGAATTTTCTCCTTCCTGTCTTTCCTGGCGGGACGCATTTCTACCCCATTGACCAGATTCGCTCCAGTCTGTCGACGTCAACATCGTTAAAATCAGCAACATGTTCAAGGAAATGCCATGACTGCAATACACACACACACACACAGTCTCGCACCAAGCCCCAACGATGTCCGAGCCGATGCCCTGCATGCATCCATAAAGCTGAAGCAATCAGGAGAAGGCCTATCCCCTGGTAAAATCTTCGATCCGACCGAAGTGGACCGGAGTAACAACACATACAGCAACGGCTATGCTTGGAAAGGATGTTACATTACAACAACACCCCATTTTCATCGTGCTCTTTCGATGAGACTATGTATATGTGGTTTGTTGGAAGCCCTTAGACTTGGCCTATAGAGATGAATAGCGATTGGATTCCACTCGCCCTGTAGAGTCCTTTTCTGCTCGGCAATGGTGATGATTCCAATTCGTTCCATTTCCTGTTACCACAACCGCACACAACCTCCACGATGTAGCTTTATCAACATCATCGTCATCATCATCATTGTCGTCATTATCATCATTGCATCCTTCGGTCTTGGTCAGACGAATATATGTGCGAACCACCACTTTCGCCTGCCAACCTCCATGCTCATCAGTATTCAGCAGGATTTGTATATTCTGTACGGGTAAATGAATATTTGAGTTTGAGATGAAAAATCAATAATCTCGACCGGCTGACGAGCATGTTTAACATGCACTATGTACCGACATCAAATTATTCAACTCTGGCTCGGTAAAAAAGCATGATTTCGTTGAATATTCAACGAACGGCGATGGTATCGACAAGAAGTTTTAGTGAGTCTAGAACTAGAGTTGTGATACATCCAATAAATTGGATGATTGATTACTGTAGCTCGGTTTTTTGAAAGGTCTGAAGAAAATTTTTCTACAAAAAAGTATTCTGAGCAATACTTTGTAAACAAGAGTCAAAATTTGATTCCGATCATTTTCTTTATGATAACTTCTGAGAACAAAAGTGTTAAAAAAAACTAGAAGGTTCCTAGGGGAATTCACCTAACCTCAGTCATCTGAGTAAAGTCCACATGTATTAATTTCTCGTCGTGTGCACATCTGATGTTTATGATATCCTTACATCTACTGGTTCATTACTCTTCTCAAGTGAATTTAAACTTTTCAAGTGAATTTAAGTATTGCCGGCTAGCCTTGTTTAAGTGTCCTATCGCTCAATTTGAACCATATGTAAAACGGTTGTTTTACTATAGACAATACGAAATCAGTTGCATTTTTTTATGCTCGTCATTTATCTGAAGCGAATTTTTTTGCATAACGGGATGGCTGACTAAGTAATCCTATTACTATTATATTAATATCTTTTTTTTGTTTTTTCTTTTTGTTTTTGTAGGTTTACTAGCGGGACTCTGAATATAGTAGAAACCTCTTCGCCAGGCCTTTGATGATATCGTTGCGTAAAGCCTTTCGAATCATTTTGCCAGCCGTACACGGAACATGTCGTCCAAGAAGACGCTGTCGCAAATGATTCGGAAGGAGCCACGTTTGAGTTTTTTGAGTCCTTTCGTCTGTTTCTTCAATTGTCTGTTTGTTATTTTGTTAGTCCGTGTTACGTATATAAGTTTAATAAGTCTTACGAAGCAGTTTTCTCGAATCAAAAATAAAAAGTTATTGTATTGTACCTTGTGCGTTAGAATGATATAACTTAACTCCTTTTGAAGCATTTCACCAGCCGTACAAGGATCATGTCGTCCATAGAGACGCTGTTGACACTGCCTCAAAAGGTGTTACATTT
This sequence comes from Aedes koreicus, assembly GCA_024533555.2. Taxonomy (NCBI): domain Eukaryota; kingdom Metazoa; phylum Arthropoda; class Insecta; order Diptera; family Culicidae; genus Aedes; species Aedes koreicus. Next base: position 183,808 of record JAHHFK020003833.1, read on the forward strand.
TCAAGATGGCTTTTCTTTTCTCTCAGCCATATTCATGTCAACTGTTTTGTATGGTGTCGTGTCGTCTTTTTGTCTGTTTGTTATTAAGTTCATCAGTTTGTAAGTTTAATAAGGTGTTTTATTTATCTTCGTTATTTCTTCATGATTTCTGTAGTCTTTTGTAGTTTGTGAATTTCTTCATCTTCTGTTTGTATGGAGCCGCTTGTGATTTGAGTAGTTTGTTTGGCTTTCATCTTCTGTTTGCTCTGTTGTGTTAATACATCACTCATCACTCGGTGCACACTCTAAAAGCTGCATTTTCTTCAAAACTTGAATGTTCCTAGAATTAAATAAGCAAAATCGCCTCACGCTAAAAGACCCCGATAAAAAAATAGCAGCTAGGGTAACCATTTCCATTTTCATCTCATTTCAGGTCTCGTACTTTTTATTCATTGTTATTTTAATTATTTTTATTTGTTGTTGAAAGCAAGCCACAAAAGGAATCAATTGATTGATACATCACACCTACATTTCCGATTAATATGAATAATGGATCATGAGATGAATAATGGAACAGTTCTCCTATGTGGTAATGCTTTCCAAAAGTGTGCTGATTTTTGATTATAAACTATTTCAGCTTTTTCAACTGATTCTATCTGATCAAATGCAGCATTTCTACAATTTGCAAATACTGTACTTGACCATTGATCACCATCTCAGAACTATAATGTTCATCGATAAGAAGTACTAGAGGATTTTCAGAAGCACTTTTGGGCTGCATTGCCTCTTATCTGGCAACACTTGTGTGCTTCTTTCCAAAATGGTAAAGAACCAGACCAGCCCTGGGACCTGGTAGTTGAAGTTAAACTACCTCAAGGTTTTGTCAGTGCCCAGGGTATTACTATCATATTAATATCATATCAAATATTCAGTCAAGTCTTTTGATGGGAAAATACAAGGCAGCAATAAGTTTGCAGCTTAAAACTTGAAGAAATGATCCATTAACAATTGTAAATTGTTCCATAAAAAACGTTTCTACCCAACAAACTCTTATGAAAAAACAAAAAAAAAAAAAAAATAATCAATAAAATATATTATTGTGTCCTAATTAACATCAAATTTATTAAAATAATAAAAAAAATTGGGGTGGGGGGGGGGTGATGGATAAATGTGGTATCCATAAAAATAATAAAATTCGTGGAAATTAAAAAAATTTTCTTGTATTAAAATTCTAAAATTAAAATTAAAAAAAAAAAATATGTATATGAAAATGTCCCATAAATAAATTGCCAATGAGTCATAATCGATTTTAATACTGAACCATAAACTTCTTAAAATGCTTCATAGCAAACCAACTTTTTTCACTTAAAATTAAAGGTATTATCCATCAATTATGCCGGGATTTCTCCAATTTTGTATTTTTGTAATTTTGACCATGCAGAAACTCGATCCTTATCTGCGCTACTACGCAGATTTATAGATATGTTCGGAACGCTGTGTGTCTTAAATAATGCCATAAAATAAGGATCGCTTTGGCCTGAGAAAATTTTGCCATTTTTCAAAATGCTGACGTACGTTTGCGATCTCACGTTCTTGTAGGAGCGCAACTGCGACCCATGTTTCCCAAGAAATTGCTAAGAGACGCTATTCTCAAAACGGCTCTGCAAAACCATTTTATTCCAAGGCGATCTCTATTTGGCAGCAAACGGGCCTCAGACTGATGTAAGTTTCGAAATTTTGCTTCCCTATGCTTAAACGATTTCAAATAAGGTCCTTATGAGCCTTTCAAAATTTGAACTCATTAAATTTGAAACAAACTGTGCAAAACGAACTAGAACTCTGTTAGTAAATTAGAAATTTAACAAAAGTTTTGTGTTTGCATCGCTCTCAAAAACCGCCTACACAATCTGTGTTCAAAGGATTACAAATAGATCATTTGTTAGCAAAAACTCTGCAGAACATCATTTTTCGAATAATCTAAGCCATAAGTTGTACATACAAGTTATCATACAAGTCGCTAATGTCTTAAGTCTACGCTCAATCAACTGCTCAGCAACACAAAATATTGTGACAAACTTGTAGTTGAGAAAATTGTCTATAAGAATAACTAATGGAAGTTTTGTCAGAAGGATTAAGGAAAGGGCTAGTAGACAGTGAACGAGTTTGCTTTCTCTATTAGTAATCGTAATCGTAATTCAGATAGCGTGTGCAGTGTTAGTTTCAAGATGTTGTTCAGAACACGATTTGAATTCGTTTAAGCATAGGGGAGCGAACATTTCAAAATTTGCATCAGTCTAACGGGCATGTCACTGAATCTAAATAGTAAAGCAGTTAGGGATCAATTTCATTTTTATGGACTAAACATTTAAAAAAAGTGACCAAAACTAAAAAATGCAGGCAAAATTTATGGATCATACCTATATGTATTAGTGTACAAAAATGATATGCTTTAGATCATATTTATAAGTTTATAGTTCAGTATTCATCGTTTTATGGATCATTCGCAATTTATTTATGGAACATTTTCAATAAGTTATGGATCATGTCGTATATTAGGTGCGCAACTAAGTTCTCGCTGTTTTTTGGTGAAAAAGGAACTTTATTTTGAAAACAAAGGTTACAAACGAATTATTCAAAGTATTGCCCATCACTAGCTACGACTTTTTCCCATCTTTCTGGAAGAACGTAAATACCATTTCGATAGAACTGTTAGTCTTTAGATGCTATCCAAGAATCAAGCCATTTTGAGATGTCATCATATGAGTGGAATTGCTGACCAGTGAGACCATGTGCCATCGAACGGAACAAGTAATAATCGGACGGTGCAATATCAGGAGAATATGGCGGGTGGGGTAGGACTTCCTACTTTCCCATAGGTTTTGAGCGTTTCGCAAGTGAGGTAGGTTGTCATGCTGAAGAATCACTTTTTCGTGTCTGTGCTTGTATTGTGGCCGTTTTTCGTGCAGTGCTCGGCTCAATCGCATCAATTGAGTTCGATACCGTTCCCTTGTAGTGGTTTCGTTTGGTTTCAACAGCTCATAATAAATAACACCAACTTGGTCCCACCAAATACACAGCATAACCTTCGCAGCGTGAATATTCGGCCTAGGCGACGATGTTGAAGCATGCCCGGGCAGTCCCCGTGAATGTTTCCGTTTTGGGTTACTGTAATGAATCCATTTTTCGTCACCCGTCACAATGCGATGTAGAAAACTCTTCCTTTTTTGCCGCTGGAGCAGTTGTTCACAGACGAAAAAACGACGCTCAATATCTCTTGGCTTCATATCGTAAGGAACCCAAGTTCCTTGCTTTTGAATCATTCCCAACGCATGCAATCGCTTAGAAACGGCTTGGCGGGAAACTCCTAATCCTGAACCAAGCTCTTCTTGCGTTTGACACGGATCCTCATCGAGCAATGCCTCCAATTCAGAGTCTTCGAAGTTTTTTGGCCTTCCTTCACGCGGACGATCATCAACACTGAAATCACCGTTTTTGAAGCGATGAAACCAATCACGACACGTTGTTTCACTCAGAGCAGCATCACCGTAAACTTTTTGGAGCTCTCGATGTGCTTCAGCCGCCGTTTTCTTCGAATGAAAGAAGAAAATCAACACTTTCCGCAAATGACGATTATTTGGCACGAAATCAGACATCTTCAAACAACCAAAATATATAACACTAAACCAAAATCACTGATTTGGCAAAGCGGTTTGTTTACCATATGTCTGAGCTTGGTTTATGACGCTTGAGATGTACAACATTCGACCAGCACTTACTACTGGCGCCATCTACTGCTAAACAGCGGGAACTTAGTTGCGCACCTAATATTTCATTGTTTTAAATTTTCCCCTTTGCTAGAGGATACTTTCTAATTAACTTTAACCAACAAAGAGAAGTATTCCGATGTGATGAGAGTAGAAGGTGGTGTTTAGTTCAGAGTCTGGAAGGTAACTGATCTTCCTGTTTATTCTGACTACAAATCGCCCGAAGGCGCACGATCGTTTTACGTTTGCTTTCTTCGAATGCGCAGGGATACGCATGACATCACAGTTCTTCCCCTTTTAGAAAAATGATCGGAATTTGTCCATGGCCAACTTGGAATAAAATAAAATAAAGTTAAGTTCAAATTCAACATCTCTTAGATATAAATTGAAAATCCGAACGTCCGATAAAGAACAAAAATTCAGAACTGGTAGTAATACTCCTTGTCTCGCTTTTCTTTCTGCATCCGTTTGTATCGTCGGGATCCTTCGGGTTGTCGAGTCTCGGGAATCGGTACCTTCCTCTTACGATTTTCATTTTTTATGGATCTTTTATAAGTTTTTATATGCAAAAGTCTGTTTGCCGAAAACATAATAAATTTGAGCTTTTAAAATTGGTGGCTGAGAATTATTTTTTCATGTTTTACTTACCTTATTTTTTTCTTCGACCGTTATCACATTTATTGTTTTCTACAATTCTGGTAAAATGTTTTTTTATTTATTTTTGCTTAATTTCAAGATAACGATTTAATAGTCTTTCTGGAATAATAAATCAATTTCCAGCATAAAAAAGCAGTAACGCAGAAGAGTTGAACAAAATGACACATCCCATGTAAGGCATTCCAAGCATCTTTAGGAATTGGTCCTGATCGACTATTTACAATTAAGCTAAAACTTGGTAGGTTTCTTCGTTTCTTGAAAAGATGCCACTTTTTCATAGTAGTTCCTCATTTTGGATCACGACTACGTTCCCAAAAGGGCCTGTGTAAAAATTGTATTGATGGTTAAAGAAAATTATAATACCAAAACGGTTAGTTTGATTGGAATGATGTATATGGCAAAGTTGTAGATAACTATTTGACCATTTTGAAAAAAAAACTACGTTTGTGTTTTCTCTACTGGGGTACCCGTTCGAATTGCAAAAATTTGGAGGGTCAAGAAAAGTATATAGGTTTTCAACGTTAATAACTAAGTCATTAAAAGATCGATTTCCAAAATGTTTGCACCAATCGATCGAGACATTTTCCACGCTTCGATTCCAATATTGAAAATTATTGATTTTCAACATTCAACTATTGAAATTAACGCAAATTTAAGGTGATTTCTTATAATGCCGATATTTCACAGTAAATTAACTAAATGCACAGTACTTTCCTATCACAGACTTCAAATTTAAGTAAGGAACGTCTCATATGCAGCACTGAACAATATATAAGGGGGACACCTTCGGATTTGCTTCATTCGTTCGGCAGCCATGGAGCTGTGCAGAGCGGCAATGGGGCATTAGTGTACTGGCAGCGGGCGGTTGCAAGTACTCTGCTGGAGGTACACGGGCGAGCAACCAGCCAAAATGATGGTTCAGCTGGCTGGACAGCCATATGTTATGCAGTTGCAAATTGGTTGGTTAGTGCAACCACAAGGAGCTGATTTTGAAAGAGTGTTGTACCGAATAATTTTAAGAGTTTGATCATTGTATGCGCATGACACCTACCTAACTCGTATATCCTGGCTGATCCTGAATTTTGCACGATTTCTGTTCGATAGTATTAAGTATTGAAAATAACTAATGGTCGTTTGAAGTTCACTAATATTTTGCATTTGCAGCCCGCTGGTTATTGACATGTTATAATTTCCTCAATACAGACATGATCCTCTAATAACTAGTTGTTTGATGTTGGTAATGTTCTCTTCAAATAACAATCAGTTCTTAAAACTAGTTCTGTGCGTTGGATAGAGTACCTACATTCCGATAGGAATCTAAATATTTTGAGAAACTGAAATATCACAGAACATGGCTGCAAAGTATATGCATGAATAGCTCAAGCGTGCAAAGGAACAGCAATCGACGAAGTTACCAAGAACCACTGCTGTGATCTCCGTTTTCAATGCAAGAGACATTTTGTATTTTTCTTGAATCACCGACCAATGATCTTGATTTTTAACGATGAAACATCCAGTAATAACAACTAATTTCGTTATAACAATGAGCAAAACTATCATTAGTTATTAAATTTATATTCCCTAACAGATCCTCAACTATCTTCTACACCATATAGATAGTGCCCTCTCATCCATCGTAGCAAATACAACCTGGCCGTATCATCATTTAAACCAAACGGCTCTTTTCAGGGCCAACAAATGCTTTCTAAGGTGTATGTAATAGAATTTTCCCACATACTTACTTCCTAAGTTTGATCTAGACTATGCCTATCAGCAAGGGTAGGGGTCAAATTGAAATTTGAAAAATAGCGACCGTCACGAATAATTGAAACACTTTGAACGCTAATAATTGCATCATTTCTCGATAGATTTTCGAAATTGTCGCTTCAATCAGCTGGAGATTTTCACGACTGTCAAGTCAATTTTCAAAAATATCATTAAAAATTATTATAATTGATTATGAATTCATAAACAGACCCTCAACCATCTACAACGCGATAAGGATAATGGTTTCTAGCTAGTGGATCATATCAACACAATCATCACTGCCAGCACAACCGTTGCCCTTTCACATACAAAGATACTAATCAAACATCCCTTTCTAAGGACACCAAATGATTTCTAAAGAGTAACTTATAGAATTTCCTAACATACTTACTTATTTATGCCGACCAAATGGGAAAAGAAAACTTATCTAACACGTTGAACCAGATAATGCATCAAACGGTTTAACGTGGTTTACGTCAACCGGTCGTGTGCTATACATAACCCCACAGATTTTGTCAAGGCTTTGACAGATAATCGCTTTATCCAACCGATCAATGTTGTCTCTTTTCTAATATAGGTTCATTAAAAATAATACTAACATCGCAACGTAGTCCGGCGTCACCTTTGATTACAATCCCATTGGGCTGTCCCTTGAAGTTTTTTATAATGAAGCCAACAATGTGTGTTAGAAATTGGTTTTTGAGTCCTGGATCCTGGAGAAATGAAAAACAAAAGGTTATATATTTTTTAAATCTTCCTATTGGATCTGCTTTCTGCTTTATTCATAAATTCCTCCTCAGTTTTCGCGACAAAATTGTTAGAGTAAATCTTACGCTTTAGGTTGGCCCAAAAGCTCTCGATGGGACGCAGCTGGGGGACGTTGGGCGGGTTCGCCGTTTTGGGTGCCACATCGATATTCTGCCGCTCCATCTCCTCCAACGATCGCTTCGAGTAGTGGGCCGACGCCAGATCCGGCCAGAACACCGCGGCTTCGCCCTTAAGGTATTTCTTGATAACCGACGCAACTTCCGGCAGGCATTTCGTACTATAGATTTCCCCGTTCATGGCCAGTCCGGAGCGAAAGAACTGCGGCTTTGGCATCCCCTTCTCGCTGACACAGCAGCACCTTCTTGGGGAACTTGGTGTGTGAAATGAACTTCACCTCGGAGCTCACTTCCTTCGTGGGGGAAGTAAAATACGTAGTGCCCTGCCAGTCGTTGCCATCCAGGGTGAGATAGGTCTCGTCGTCCATCACCACATCTTATTCAGCCGCTGCCGCTTCGACATTGGCTTCAGCTCCGAAACCAGTGGACGTGACTTCCGCTTCCTGGCATGTATGTTCATGTTCGCCAGGTACTTTTTCACTGTTTGGCCGGTTGAACCGACCTCCCGGCCAAGCACACGCCACGATGTAGCCACTTTTCCCTCGGTCTTCCTTTTCAGCAGCCTTTGGAGCTTCTTGTCGCTCAAGGTCGTCGGCCGTCCGGAGCCGAGCTTTCTTTCGATGCTCTGATTGTTGTCTAATAGTGCCAAGATATTGTAGATGCCGGAACGGGCGTATCCTGCGTCCACAAAGTGCCGCACAATGTCCGTTTTCGACGCGGCGGGGCACCGCTCTTTGAACGCGCACACTTCTGAACGGAGTTGCTTCACTGTTTTTGCCATCACGGTTGGAGTTCGACTGATAGAGCTGTCGATTTTTGTCTGCTGACGCATGGATTACTATAATGGGTCAGTGCGGGTGAAGGTAAACCCTTGAAAAATTGGCAATTTTTGTCCAGTTTTTGCATACGTTACAGTAGACCCCAAACATAGTTTTTTTTTTTTTTGTTACTTGATTATCGAGATTTTCAGCCCTGGGCTGGTTCCTCTCCCGTGGTAGTCACTCAAATACCTTTTTGGGTATTTTCGTAAATTGTCCGGGGGTGAGATTCGAACTCGTAATTTTGGGGGGAGGGGTGGGGGCCCCCCCCCCCCCAAAATAATTTTTTTTTATTTTATTTAATTTTTTTTTCATATGATGTTGATGATGACAGTGTACCCATCATCTGCGCAAGGATTACCTATGTCTACAGAATAATACCGGCAGGGAATGTTCTACCTGATGGCTTGTTGTAGCAGGGTGAATTGAAATCCCTGGAAACCTTTGAAAAACAACACAATGGCTGTTCTCTCGTGACAAAAGTCTGGCTACCCCACGTACTTATGTCCAGTCACCAGTTCATTCAGCTCTCTTAGGCTACCCCCTCCCGGTATGAAGTAAATAAACAAATGTTATTGCTTCAATCACTTACCAAAATGTATCGAATGCATCCTCAATCACAACATTCCAAATCTTGGCGATCATCTCGTGAATAGCACACGCGACGAAACAACGCGCGATCATGCCCATGCCTGATGCAATGCGCGTTATTTTTTTTGTTATCAGAGCAAACTCTGACAAAAATTTGATAATCAATTTCTCTATTATTGGGGGTTAGGATGACTATGGCAGATTAGTAATTTTGAACCAACTATTATCATGGTCAGAACAACTATCAAAAATAGATGATTCAACATTTACTATTATGCCGGAATAGTCCTTGTTACCATGACCATAATCAAGAATGCCATGATCGTGGTGAATGCGACCATTTTCATGGTTATTGAAACCATTATATGCAATAGTCATCTTGGCCATGATTTAATTATCGGTACAACCGTGGAATTATTCTCAGTGTAACAAACACAAAAAGATTAAAACACTGAACCGTTCGCGACAGAAACACGGAACTGAAAAACTACCTAAAAACTATCGTTCAATAAGTTAAATTTAGGTAAACTTCGGTATTTTAGGAAAACGGGGGATAAACTATCAAGTAGGTAAGTTTAAACAATCCGAATAAAGCCAGTGGTGGGTAAAACTAACTTACTGGGTGAAAAAAATATCTACAGGAACAAGACCAAATAAAGCAAGCATTGGGTAAATTTTTATGCTGTTTCGATCAAATAAATAAAAATAGATGATTATGTTAGTTCACAAATTAGTATTTGTTTATTTCACTGAAAGTAAAAAAAAAAACAATTCATAAATCGCCAATCAACACCAATCGCCTGGACGAGACTCCGTCTTACTTCCGTCGTAACCGGTTCCTGACGGTGATTACCAGCTTCACCCAAACACTAGGGCCGCTCGTCTCTCGTCGTCGAAATGACCACAAGAAACCTGCGATGCTGCGAGTACCAGATCTATAGGTAGGGAAACAAATAATCATCAATCACTTGATATAATTTCCAAAGAACTTCGCGGCAAGGGAGAATTTGCTTATGTAAACAAACACTTCATTCGCTGATTTCTCGCGAATATTTCAGTTTCAGCTCAGTTCCAAAAACTAACATTACAATCAAGTAGAGGAATGATTTCTCTATGATTTTGTAGATTATGTTTTTGAGATTGAACTTATTTTCGCGAGAAATCATCGATTGAAACGTTTGTTTAGAAAAGCAGATTCGGATTTCTTCTGAAGTACTCACATTTACCAGCCGGGTGCACCCTTGCCACCATCGACAACCGATATCCTGCGTCCTGCAGGCGTAGGGCTCACAACACACCGATGCACCGTTGCACTCCGTCACTTCGTATTGTCCGTCGAACACCAATCGGCTAGATAAGACTTCATCAGCCGAAGTCAAAAAACAAATGGCATCGTCATGGAAACAGGTGCTTTCGAACCATTTTTTCACACACCGCGGAGTTGTTTTTACTCAAAACAAGCTTTATCATGAATTGAGTTGTAAGTTTCTGTTTACCAACCTGTAGGTAAGGCATGCATTACTCAACCGTTGAGTTAAAATGAACTAACAAAGCACTTTGATTTCTACCTAAAGGGCTATACGGTCAAAATTTGGTCAATATCAACTTGACGTATTTCTTTCAATTTTGCATTTAAAAAACCTGAACACCCCTCATTTTGAAGGTGTGTGTGTGTAGAATGTTGCTCCTATTTTGATTTTGGAATTCACTCTTCAGTTGTCAAAATGCCGTCCAAGCAAGAAGAGCAGCGTATCAAAATTTTGCTCGCGCATCGCGAAAATCCGAGCTACTCGCACGCAAAGTTGGCAAAATCGCTAAAAGTTGCCAAATCAACCGTTACAAATGTAATTAAAGTGTTTGGGGAACGTTTGTCGACAGCCAGGAAGTCTGGATCGGGGGGAAATCGAAAACCGGAAGCCGCTGAGACGACAAAGAGAGTTGCCGGTAGTTTCAAGCGAAACCCTAACCTATCTCTCCGAGATGCCGCAAATAAGCTGGGTGTATCGTCTACAACCGTGCATCGAGCCAAAAAACGAGCCGGACTATCGACTTACAAGAAGGTAGTGACTCCAAATCGCGATGATAAACAAAATACGACGGCCAAAGCGCGATCCCGGAGGCTGTACACGACGATGCTGACGAAGTTTGACTGCGTGGTAATGGACGACGAAACCTACGTCAAAGCCGACTACAAGCAGCTTCCGGGACAGGAGTTTTATACGGCAAAAGGAAGGGGAAAGGTAACAGATATTTTCAAGCACACGAAACTGTCAAAGTTCGCAAAGAAATATCTGGTTTGGCAAGCCATCTGTACCTGTGGCTTGAAAATAAGCATTTTCATAGCTTCCGGGACTGTCAACCAAGAAATTCACGTGAAAGAGCGTTTGAATAAACGTCTGCTGCCTTTCCTGAAGAAACACGGTTGTTCCGTACTGTTTTGGCCGGATTTGGCATCTTGCCATTACGCCGCCAACAACGTGCAGGTGGTTCCCAAGGACAAGAACCCTCCCAACACGCCAGAGCTCCGCCCAATTGAGAAATACTGGGCTATTGTCAAGCGGAACCTAAAGAAGACCAAAAAAACTGCTAAGGACGAGCAGCAGTTCAAGGCAAATTGGCTTTCTGCGGCGAAGAAGGTGGACAAGGTGGCTGTACAAAATCTGATGGCAGGGGTCAAGCGTAAGGCCCGGCAATTCGGATTTGGAAAAGCGGAAGCCTAACTGAATATTTTTCCTGAATTTTATACTAATTGAACTTGAAAAAGAAATTTAATTTGATTTTTTAAATAAACGATTTCACCGATTTACACGCGTTTTCCCTTGACCAAATTTTGACCGTATCACCCTTTAATAAGATACTATAACATGTTTACTTAAATTTAGGTAATTTAAACTCAAATTTTCAATACATATCATTATGCGTGAACTTTAAGTAGACTGTGAAAGCAAACAGCTGATCATACCTTAAAAAGCAATAGATTAAACTAGTCTACCTTTTCTAGAGCAATTGAATTGGTAAAATGCACACTAAAAATATTATCTTACCTAATACTCGTGGCTTAGTACAGACTCTGGACTCTAGAATGAACCAGACGGTGTACTCCATCGGATTCAGGTCAGGAGAGTTGAAAGGCCATTGATCTTTGGTCAAATATCTCGGGAAAGGCCCGTTACAGAGTTCCAGCGTCCTTTTTGCTCCATGTACGTGCCATGGTGCTACAGTGTCCGTTAGAAGGTTCCGGTAGACTGATTGGTTGATTTTGATGCCTTTCTCTATGAATATTAAGTGGTTTATTCCCGCCAGTAAACCATCACCGAAGCTGGATGGTGTGACCTAGCTATTTTCATACGGTTAGAGAAACCCTTCGCAAAAGCTGGCGATTGTTTCGGTGGTTATGGTATTGCTCCACAGCGAACATTTTCTAATCGGTGAATAAAATTGTACGATGACGCCCATTACCGAAGAGCCACAACAAAATCTTTACTCTCCGGTACCGATTATCTTTCATCCTATTATTAGGTTGTGGTTCTTAGAAAGTTTTTAAGAACGTAATCCTAAATCCTCATAATCCTCCGATTTTCAATGATTTCTCGGATTGAGCGTCTAGAATTTCGATTAACCCTTTAACGAAGTATATTTCGGTTCTGAGGGGTCAAAATAAAATTTCTATCTCATCTTATCTCATCTTTATCTAGGAAAATTTATCACAAAAAATGCTTTCAAAATATGTGATTCAATATTTCAAAAAGCTTCCTCAAAAACACCATAACGATCACGACTACGGCCCTCAAGAAACACGGTGTGGTGTCCAATTCGGAATTTCCCTATTATTTATGTGTGAAAAAAAAAATCGTTCGAATTATGGAGATATTCAAAAACATCAGAAAAAAAAACTTGAAAATTAAAATCGCGTTGTCACCTCGGCTTACGCAAAGCAAACCTGATGCAAAATGCCGTATTTTGTGACATTAAACTTTAAGGAAACTTGGAGTTCCTGTTTCGCCCCTAGTTTGCATACTTGAAACTGAAAAATAAACTTTGTGACCGAAATTTATTCAAACATATATGTCATGCATGCATCCTACTGTAAGAACGATCTTGTTTTAATTATGTTGTATGCATATTTATTTTGTGTTTTCTCACAGCGAAACCTACCTTCTTCTCTTCATGCAATTGAACTCTAATATGTCAATTAACCCGCCAACCAATCATTACCCATTAGCACTGTGCCGTGTGACTCTTCTACACCCCACAACAACAATTACAGCAACTAACAACCCTTCAAGTCAAACACGATACCGCAATCAAATTATCGACCAGCATAAAAATCACACTGCACCTTCAACAGAAAGACGCACAACCCTTGAAATGTCACGTTTCAACCAGAAACCCGCAGTTCCAGAGTCATCCACAGTGCCTGGAAGAGTTCGTTCCGATTGCACTTTCCACCGAGTCCTGGAGCTTGTTTTCCTAAATGTAATCAAATTAGAGTCAAACAAATTAAGTGTCTGTTCTCGACGACTAAAGAGGGTTGTTATGACGCGGTGAAGCTCCCGGCTGGATTCCTTGTCCCTTTGGTGTGGCTTGCAGCAAAATGATTCACACACACGCACTCCCACACTGCGAGGTAGTGGTTCTTAAAAGATTTTCACGTCAGCCTCAGCAGAGTTTTGTGCAGGTCGTCCAAAATATTCAGTAGGTATCGAGTTATATGTGTTTATGGCAGGCCATGTGGCATGACACGGACCTTTTTCATGCCTCCTCAATCTTACTTGTATGATACGATGGAACTTTGAACTACAACATTCGGCTGCCAACCCGAACTGCAATTATCTTTATTTAATCAACTTCCAGTTGGTAATTAATTGATTTCTGATTTTTATTACACTCAATGAGCCATAACAACATCTTCCAAGGCAAGCGAGAAAAGGGGGCTTTCCCTTTCTTTGCTGGCTGAGGGAGGATGTGATGCGTTGGTTGCGTTGTATGCCAACGGTTTTTGCATGGAAATACTGGGGTTCCAAAAAGTGTTCCGTTTGCACAAATGGGCTGCTGATGCTGATGCGGATGAGTGGGTGTGCACGATGTAATTAGGAATCCATTTGAGAATTAAAATCCAACCATCATTTGCGTCGAGTGTCGGATAGATAGAGAAGGAAATAACTAGAATGAGAGTGCGGCTGCAACTGGATGTGGTTTTCATAAGTAGGTTTCTGGCTTTACTATATTGTTGGGGAGCAGAAAGAGAGGTCTGCAGCGTTGTATGAATGTTTTGAATGCTGATGCTTCACTGTTGAATTCTGCCTAAAGGCAACAGTATAAGAGTTATGATTTCAAGAGGCAGCACTTGGCTACCGAAATTCGTTGCGATCTCTCCAATGAAATCCAAGTACTCGTGTTGTCTATTAACCGATCTGTAGAGGCTCTCGCCGGTGAAGATGGAAATTATTCCGCCGTTCACCTTAATTGGAGCTACCGTGCTATATTCAGGGCAAAACATGGCAAAATGATATACATTAAATGGTCTTACAGCAATCGTCATTATAATGGGATTTTTTTTAAATAAAAGAATTATTACCATACAGCAGCTGTGTCGAAATGTTGGCTTTTTGAATGAAAAAAAAACTTAGTCAGTATATGATTTTGCTTTACTAAACATTGTACTCTAAATGCAATATAGGGAATCTTTGAATTAATGAGTAAAATACGTTCATGTGAATTCTATACGTATAAGTTTGCAATTTATAGATGAATTTCAAAGCAAAACAAACATGTGGGATCTCATCGTCCTACGGTTACATTTCGGACAAAGGAATAATCATGCGTGGTTGAAAATGTGTCAGTATTTTATCACAGCCTTTGCTAAAGCAACTAAATAGATTTATCCTTTATGTGCCGTGTGTGATAAGTTAGCTCAATAACTTACCCAGTAGACAACACTGGTGATTCTACTTTTTGCAATAGAGCACAAACATTCTCGAAGATACATCGTAAACAAATCTCGTAGAATTCAAAATACATTATCACTCTGGTTTTTTTTTGACGTAGGACTGCGCCTTTGTTTTCTATACTGAGGTACAATTAAAAAAAAATCGAATTTGTTTCTCCAAAGATTTTCAAAATTTCTGCACCAATCGATCGGAAATAATTCTACATAGTTCATTTTCATGCCACATACTGAGCATGAGCATGAGCATGAGCTTGATTGACCGTCCACGGATGCAATTCCGTTATTGCCAGATCAGCTGTATTTACACAAAGAACCAGCAGATGATGTTTGGGACTAACATACATCCTCATATGTAAAAACTGGTGACCCATTATGAAGCAATACCGGCAGCGGCCGTTCCCGATTGCTAGTCATGTAGAGAATGAGAAGAAACCTGTTGAATGATGTATGATGTATGATATGTACTACCACCCATTGTAGCACGGAAACTAAGTCCGACAGCAATGGGCTCTCCTCTCTGTTAGACTTGATCAAGCTTTAATAACCACTGATTATCCTAATCATGCCATTGTATGAAGGGCCAAAAACGGGTTGGGTGGATCGATCCACAGGGATATAAAGAATCTCCTTCCAACTAAAAGATTGAACAATTGGTCATAAGAGCGAGATATTTAACATGAGGATGCCCCGATGGGCGGCGAGAAGAGCCCGCCCTCT
Source organism: Aedes koreicus (assembly GCA_024533555.2). Classification (NCBI taxonomy): domain Eukaryota; kingdom Metazoa; phylum Arthropoda; class Insecta; order Diptera; family Culicidae; genus Aedes; species Aedes koreicus. The sequence continues at coordinate 198,935 of JAHHFK020003833.1, forward strand.
ATTCACAAATTGTTAGCAATGGGGAGTTGGCATTCCCACTCTCCCCATCCAGAGTGCTTCAATCGGGTGCCCTGATGGTCCCTCCCATTCCCATGAAATATTTATATAATGGTGTATATATTTATGTAAATGAAAAAAAAAAACTGCAATCATTCGTATCTATTATATATGATCTCCATTCGGTTGATCCTGAAACGCAAGAAATGTTGTAAAGTGTTAAAGTGTAGAGTTCTGTGGTTCCGCACTTAAGCACGTTTTTGTTCGTTTACAGCGATACTAGCATTTCACCAAAATTTTGATTTGAGGTATCCTGAAAAAGTTTATTAAATCTATTGAAATTTTACAAAACTAACATTTATACATTTTATTTTACTGTTGCCATGGTCACTATTTGCCACTTGATGCTGATTTCATAACAGCAATCCGCTTTTATTTTTGCTGACCTAATAGTTATTGCTCGGTAGCAGGAAAGTGAAGATTTTACTGGAAGGGAGTTAAAGATAAATAGGCAAAAAAAAACAATACTACCAAATATAATGATATTGTGAGTTATGATGCAGTAATGACAAAGATTGAACTGTAAAATCAAACACTAGCCAAATGGCACACAGCGCTGCATGAATCAAATCAGCTCAGAATTGGTAAAAAGTCCATGTGCAAACCTTAAATGAAAAATACATTCAGTAATATGTGCAAAAGCCTACCACAGATTCCGTAATTTTCAAAAGATGCAAATTTCTGCGTTATATAATGAATGTATATGGAATGCAAGATGTCATAAATTGAAGGGATATTTCGAGTTTAGGCCAGATACCGCCTGAATCAGGTTTGTTGTATGAAAATGTGAAGGTCGTGATATGATGGAAATAATACGATGTTGTAAAGAAATACCTCATAATGTACATATAATAATTAAATGCTGCTATTTGCCTCTTCATTCCAACGTGATATAATTTAATAAAGTTGATCACCTGGCAGCCTAGCAAAATAGCATAGAAAGTTTAAGCAAACAATAATGCGAAATAAATTTCATATGAGTATGATTAAAACCCAAAAACAGAAACTTAATAAATCCAAAACAAACAAAAAATATGAATAAATGACACGAAATTCTTCGATAACTCTTTTTTCCTACTGGGCCCATAAATTATTCTTTATGTCTGTAAAAGAGAACATGTAAGATCATAAACAATCCTAGTTTTTGAGTTAATTATTTTGGACGAAGATTTTTTTTTGTAGAATTTGTCGTATATAATCCTCTCCCTAAAAAAAAAAAAAGTAAAAAACCATCCTATCTTTTCAAATACATAACGTGAGTTAGGTGGGCCAAAACTTACAACGATGCAAATGCGAAGCTGAAAATAGCCTAAAAAATATTGTGAGGGAAGTTATAATATAAAATGATAATAACAATTATATTTGTAATGTCTGCCTGTCTGCTGATCCTGCTGCAATTGTAGACGGACTTGCATTATCATAGCCACGAGGGGAAAAAAACAATTCGAGATGAGAAGAAACGTGTGGACGTGATACTCGCTTACTTGGATACTGGGATGTTGGATATATGGAAAAAGGCTAGCAGCAGGGTTCGTTTTGGTAAACAATACGCTGAAAGTATGTACCTAGCACTATCCGCCAAAAGCATGAGACCGCTCCAACAAGCAACAGAACATCGAACGCCAGTTCACCGCACCCCGAATAGTCCGGCATGACCTTATCACGGTAAACTCGAAAATAAAATTTAAAAAAAAAGAACGGAAAAAAGTCGTTATATCTCATCTTTCTCGGGTTCTTCTGTGTGCCTTTAGTTGGTGATCGCTTTTTCTGACTATGTGGGTAATATGTTAACTCGCAATATTTTGTGATATAGTGGGTGGAATATTACAATTTGCGATAATTCTAAGCAGTCGGTTTACAAAATTTGGCAGACCGACTGATAATCGGTGGGTGATTGACCAAAAGGTACTTCATGACAAGATGCTACAAAGCGGGCCGAAAGATTTAATAAGCAAACTCCCCCTAGTTGATTTCCTGCCAAATACTATTAAAAAATTCATAAATGTTAAGCCTTGTCTTAAAAAGTATATTAATTCAAATATTATTACATGGTACAATCAAAATGGCTTACATTTAGTAGCATGGTCCTACGGCATCATTTCAAATATCCCAATGGGGTTGTACCTTGTGGTTATTTTTTTTTTAAATCCATGTCGAGTATCTTCATCACTGCGACCAATTTTTAGATATATTGTGACACATCCCCTTTTTGACGTAGGACTACGTCTGTGTTTTCAATACTGGGGTACACGTTCGAATTGCGGAAATTTGGAGCGTCACGAAAAATATATAGGTTTTGAACGTTAATAACTAAGTCATTCCACGATTGATTTCCAAAATGTTTGCACCAATCGATTGGAACATTTTCTACGCTTTGATTTAAATATTTCAAACTATTGATTTTTAACATGCAACTAATAAAATTAACGCAAATATGAAGTGATGTCATATAATATCGATTTTTCAGAGTAAATTTACCAAATACACAGTACTTTCCGCGCACAGACTTCATATTTAAGTAAGGAACGTCTCCTAGGCAGCCATGAATGTTATATAAGGGGTACACCTTCGCATTTTGATTTAGTTTTCCGGCGGTCGTGGAGCTGTGCAGAGTAGGATCTGCAGTTGGACGAGCAGTCGCTGCCCAGAGAGGCGTTGGTGCAGTTGGCTGTTGTTGCCGATGCTCCCGTCAACTTCGCTGCGAGAAAGATGGCTGCTGAAGCCTACGAGTTGGCGGGAAAAAGCCGCCCGTGACAACGAGTCAAGAATCAATCATCCCGTGAGATGAACCAAGAGAGAAAGCCCAAGTTCAATCGCGAACTGTTTCTTCTCCGTCAACTAAATCCGTCCTTTTCAGGACGATCAAATTAGTTTGCCAACTAAAGAGTTTATTTGGTTGAAATTTTCTCTTGTGATGTTTGAAATTAATTTCAATTACCGCGCCCCGGCTGAACATAGCATTCATTAAACGTCGGGTCCCGTGGTAAATGACAAAGAAGGTTGAACAACCAACGAACGGAATTCGAGCCGAACTGCGTCACTTCAGACCGACCATGTGGTTGAGTTCGTTGTAGTTCCTAGCTATGCATAGCGGATTAGTTGCTGGCGGTGGCAAGCAAATTAGGAAAGGTTCGGTTAAGAAAATCATCCGTCTTGCGTGTAATAATTAAAACTAATTATTGGGGGGCAATAATTGAAGTTCGTCCCCTTTGATGCTATTTGTAACACATTGCCTTCGTTGGTACCGCCTTCTTTTGTGGGCTAGGTCGGTGCTTTCCTAAAGCTTTGGAGAACATTTGGTTTGTTTGGGGTTAAGGGGGGGGGGGGGGGTGCAGTAGGCGGCGGCGAGCAGTCGCTGCCCAGAGAGGCGATGGTGCAGTTGGCTGTTGTTGCCGATGTTCCCGTCAACCTTGCTGCGAGAAACATGGCTGCTGAAGCCTACGAGTTGGCGGGAAAAAGCCGCCCGTGACAACGAGTCAAGAATCAATCATCCCGTGAGATGAACCAAGAGAGAAAGCCCAAGTTCAATCGCGAACTGTTTCTCCCCCGTCAACTAAATCCGTCCTTTTCAGGACGATCAAATTAGTTTGCCAACTAAAGAGTTTATTTGGTTGAAATTTTTCCTTGTGATGTTTGAAATTAATTTCAATTACCGCGCCCCGGCTGAACATAGCATACGAGTTGGCGGGAAAAAGCCGCCCGTGACAACGAGACAAGAATCAATCATCCCACGTCACCTGCAGATGGCCACCCGCAATGAAGATGAGATGAACCAAGAGAGAAAGCCCAAGTTCAATCGCGAACTGTTTCTCCCCCGTCAACTAAATCCGTCCTTTTCAGGACGACCAAATTAGTTTGCCAACTGGAGAGTTCGTTTGGATGAATTTTTCTCTTGTGCTGTTTGAAATTTCCATTACCGCGCCCCATCGTAGAAAATACAACCGGGGCCGTATCATAATTAAGAGCCACCAAATGCTTTCTAGAGAGTGTACAATAGAATTGTCTTGGCCCTTTTCAGAACTGACTTAAATCAATTAGCGGATGGCCCTGACGTGTATGGGAATTAGATTGCTGCGTAGTCCTACGTCACCTTTGCGCACAACCCCATTGGGCTGTACCTTGTAGTTTTTTGCTTTAGATATTGTCAGCATAAAGTGCTAGAAGTGATCGCCAATGTTTGACTTAAAGCGTTGTCCCAGCGAGGTATAACACACCGTACAGGGGTTTGTTCTCCAGATCTCAGATGGTTCTAGTACCCCTTTGCTGAAGAACTTAAAGCAGTGGCATAACAAGTATTCCGAGTCTTCTTTATCCATGTCACAAAATCGACATGAATCATCTTGAAGTTTTCCGATCAGTTTCAAGTGATATCGGCTCGAACAGTGGCCAGTTATAAGGCCAGTATATATGATTAGATCATTTTTGGTGTGATCAAGTAATTTGCGAGTCATTGAAATGTTTGGAATAATTATCTAGCTATGAAAGTTTTGTTCCAGTTTGCCTCCACTTTCAAGCATTCCCAGGCTTTCATCTCCATTCTAAATGACAATGCAGATATACCACAAAATGGTTCAGGTCCTATGAACTGTTGAGACAATCGGAGTCTTGCTAGTTCATCGGCTCTCTCGTTTCCATCAATTTGACAAATGGCCAGGAACCCAGTACAAATTGATTTGATTACTACAAGACAACTTTTAGAGTGATTGAACACGTTCCCAAACATGCTTGGAGGTGCATGTTGCTGACTTTAAAGCATTTAGAGCTACTTGACTGTCCGACATAATGCATATATTTGAATATCTATAGTTTCTGCGAAAGCATATTACAGAACATTCCAGAATTGTTTGAACTTCAGATTGGAATACAGTTGACAACCTACCCATTGAAAGTTGGCCACCTACCCATTATTGATTTGTCAATCCCTGGGCCAGTTACACTTTCTCCCACTTGATTGTTCATTTTTGAATCATCTGTATAAAATACAATCGATCCTTGACGGAGGTTTGGACCACCTATAGTTATATTACTTTTATGTTTCATTCGCCTCCGGGAGCAAAGTCAAAAGCTGCTGAGTGTATAATGTTCACAGCTCTGTGACCTACATTGGATTCCAAACCCAAATAACATTGTTGGTTTTATCCTGGTTTTATAGCTCTCTGCAAGTTCAAATCACGTTCTACAGAACCTTCATAAAACCCTAAATATAATGCTGGAGGTGGCTTTGTTCAATTCTGGTTTAGGATTTTTTCGTAAGAAAAAAAAATTACTTTTTGGACACATTTAACTTGCCACAAGTGATTCTACTTGCCACACAGTTATACCTACACACTTAGAAAATATCACCGAACTCGGTTCAATTTTCTACCGAACCACATCGGTTACCTACAAGAAACCGAATAAATCGTTTATATATACTGTTTTACAGTGTATTTTTTTAGTCATACCGGATTTTGGTTTTAGGAGGCTGTATATTTGTGTTTTTTATTTGGGATAAATTGGGGGAGAATTTTTTTTTTGGTATGTGTTTTGTGTTTGTTTTGTTTGTGATTTTTTTTTTGTGTTTTTTTTTTTGGGTGTTATAATTGTTAATATAGACCCGTACTGGCGGTTTACTGGCGAGACTCTGAAAAGAGTAGAAACCTCTACCCCAAGCCTTTGATGATATCGTTGCCAGCCGTACACGGAACTTGTTGTCCAAGAAGACGCTGTTGCAAATGACTCAAAAGGAGCAACATTTGAGAATTTTGAGTCCTTTCGTTTTTTTTTTCAAGTGTCTTTTTGTTATTTTGTTATTCAGTGTTACGTTTGCATGTTTTATACGGCGTTTCGTAATTTCTTAAGTCTTTTGTAGTTCGTCCGTGAAGTGCTATGAGAGTCTTCCGAAGCAGTTTTCTCGAAATAAAAATAAGAAGCTATTGTATTGTTCCTTGTGCGTTAGAATGATATAACTTAACTCCTTTTGAAGCATTTCACCAGCCGTGCAAGGATCATGTCGTCCATTGAGACGCTGTTGACACTGCCTTAAAGGGTGTTACATTTTCAAGTTTGCTTCCCCTTTCTCTCAGTCATGTTCATGTCCACTATTTTGTACGGTGTCGTTTCGTCTTTTTGTTATTTGGTTTGTCAGTGTGTTTTCTACAGTCTTTTGTAGTTAAGTTCGTCATTTAGGTGCTGTGAAAGTCTTTTTGAGTAGTTTTCTCGAATTTAAAATAAGTTGTCAGTTTGTCGTCGAGATGTTTGAATTCTACCAGTTTTAGTTATGTCTGATGTCACAAGTCTTAGTAGTTCTAACAATATAATTATTATGGTTTTCTGGTGGGACTCATGAGAAAGAAGTTTCCTTTAGAATAGTTTGGGAGGTCCTTGCGTCTTTTTATTTAATTTAATTAGTCATTCAGTGTTACGTTTATTAGTTCAAGAGGGCATTTCGTAGCTTCTTCAGTCGTTTATTATTTAGTTAATGAATGTCTAGTTCATGTGCTCTGAAAGTCATCGATGCATACCTTGTCTTACCACGTTCAATTTACCTACCACTTTGTCCGCCTTAGTCAGTTCTTGTCTTCTGCATTATTCAGTTAAATTCTATAGTTCTATCGTAGACATTTTTAACCTTACGTGTCCGTTCAATGCCTTCTTTTTATTTGTCTAATACTAACCTCTAAGTCGTTTAATCGCTTTAAAATCTTACATGCATGTGCAGCATGTTATAGTTATTTGAGTCTCGATCACCTATAAGATTCATTTTTCGGTTCCAAAGTTAAGCATCATCAGGAGTATTCCCTATCTATTATTATAAAATTATCGAGAATGAAGTCGTTATAAGATTGTTTGTATACCATTGTTATAATGAATGGTATTTTTATTATGGCTCTTTGAAGTGATACATAACAAAATAAGACTGGCGCCACTCTCCTAGTTTTAATAAAACTTCTACTCAGTGAATCCTATATCCTATCTATCAATATATACCTGTCTAACTAGGTTTAGATTTAAGCGTGGCTACGGCTCATGATGTCAGGAAACGCATAGGAAAGGTGTTACAGCCAAGAAAAAATCCCACATCATTATCACTGAGGAAAGCGCCCCACCAGACTACAACAGCATTCAAGGCTCCAAGACGTTGGATCACATCTGTAAAATTAGTGCATCAATGCGAGATATGTGACGCGACATTAAATAAAAATAGTCAACATGTGATACCACCACGCCAGAATATGTCTTTGGTTGCCATCTCAGTGCTGATGGCGTAGACCCACCCTTCGCGACCAGATGACATATCCGAGGGGAGGGAGCATTTTGTATCTATAATTATTTATTAATTAATTAAATGATAGATTATATCGACACTTGATGAACCATCGTCAAACTCCTTATCGTTGGTAAACTAATGGTATAATTTTCGTTTTGATGCTTAAAACTATGGAATGACACATTTTGGAAATGTGTTTCCAAAATTCGCTTCACACGTGTATAACAGTTTTTCAATTTTCTGTGGCGAAATCAATCATACTCTCTGCCCAGAGAGTAAAAAAATCCTTTACGAAACATTCCTAGAACCGGGAACTGAAACCAACTACCTTCTGCACGGAGTTGCTTTGTAGCTACGCCTTGAACTTTGAATATTATGGCGAAATTATGTAAACAGTTACATGTAACAGTTTAAACTATTTACAAACTCCGTCAAACAGTTCTCATCTCATTTTGGCCAAATCATACTGTATAGATAGCATGGTTGCTTAGTTGGTAGGTTTCTTTCTTGGAGTACAACAAAAGTCTTAAAGCGATGGCGTGCACGATGAAACTGGCCTTTCTATGGGCTCTTTGTAATTGAGAGTAAAGAATAATTCACTTCTGTGCACAGTCTGAGGCACATGAATTTTAATATCAAAGGTACTAGAACATAGTTTAATTTAGTAGGGGGTAACGCACCAGTATTGGTCATGTTCCTATTTTGGTCATATTTTGACGATATTCCTCGTTTCTTGAGGGTTAGACAGATCAAGATGTGTTAAGATTGTTGCTGCGAATTTTAAGAATTCTAATTATTGTTGATGCGAATTTCGTGGGTGGCCAGGATATAGAAAACTATGTTTTATACCGGCCCACTTGCCCTATTACTATACACTACTTATGCAATCGACCACTGTTGTATAGCTGATTCGGTTGTAAAATAAAATCCAATAAATAAAACTTAATAATTAGCTATGTTTGTGTTGTATAAACGAAGCTAATTTCTTATCACAAGAGTTTTAAGTGTACCAATAAATTCTCTCACCTATTTTTCACTTTCCGTTCTTCCCGAATTAACAATCATAAATTCACTCATTGCGACTCATTAAAACTTTTGTAACCTACTTCATGAAAAAAAAAGAGAATGACTACACTGTCACTAGATGATATACCTTTCAAGTATGGATTCTTTCATTTGTGTTTTGCTTATGAAACTTATTTGTTTGTTTTTTGGCTCGGCCATACCGTGCTGCACCATTATCCGGACAGTCTGTAAGTCCAGAAATTTCATTTATAAATAATAATTAAGGCATTTTTTCAACATTTAAAATCGCTGGGATTCTTGGTTCGGTCCTCACATATCTCATCCAAAAAAATACACAGCTGCAGCCTACAAAGCAACACCATGCGGGAAATGATCTAGTCAAGGAATTATTCGTAAAGCAAATTTATCGGCTCCCTGGGCAAAGGATATGACTGTACTTACAAATCAATCATACTTCTGCAAAAATGGTACTATCATCGCAAGCACTCAATTATAAGCCGTGGAAGTTAATTGAGAACACTTTCTTGAGAACAGAGAATAAGCAAATTGTGATGGAAAATAAGCTTGAAATGACGGGAATCAAGAAAAAGGAAGGGACGGTTGTTAACTGTGACATAAGCTATAGTTCAAGTTTTTGTGCTGATAACTGCATGATAGACTATGATAAAAAAGAAACTCCGAAATAGAAAATTTGTTCGAATAATAAAATTTGCTCACGAAACTGTGCCTGCACTGACGCTTTCGATCAAATCGTAGCAATAAAGGGCGATACGGTCAAAATTTGGTCAATATCAACTTGACGTATTTCTTTCAATTTTGCATTTAAAAAACCTGAACACCCCTCATTTTGAAGGTGTGTGTGTGTAGAATGTTGGTCCTATTTTGATTTTGGGATTCACTCTTCAGTTGTCAAAATGCCGTCCAAGCAAGAAGAGCAGCGTATCAAAATTTTGCTCGCGCATCTCGAAAATCCGAGCTACTCGCACGCAAAGTTGGCAAAATCGCTAAAAGTTGCCAAATCAACCGTTACAAATGTAATTAAAGTGTTTGGGGAACGTTTGTCGACAGCCAGGAAGTCTGGATCGGGGGGAAATCGAAAACCGGAAGCCGCTGAGACGACAAAGAGAGTTGCCGGTAGTTTCAAGCGAAACCCTAACCTATCTCTCCGAGATGCCGCAAATAAGCTGGGTGTATCGTCTACAACCGTGCATCGAGCCAAAAAACGAGCCGGACTATCGACTTACAAGAAGGTAGTGACTCCAAATCGCATGAGCATGAGCATGAGCATGATTGACCGCCCACGGATGCAATTCCGTTATTGCCAGATCAGCTGTATTTACACAAAGAACCAACAGATGATGTCTGGGACTAACATACATCTTCAATGTGTAAAAACTGGTGACCCATTATAAAGCAATACCGGCGCCGGCCGTGCCCGAATGCTGGCCAAGTAGGGAATGGGAAGGAACGTGTTGACATGATACTCGCTTTGAAGGAAGCCGAGAAATCCTCTGCACTTCCACGAGAAATCACTGGGATGTTGGATAGTTTGGGAAAGGTTAGCAGCAGGGTTCGTTTTGGTTAACGATACGCTGAAAGTACATACCTACACTATCCGCCAAAAGCAATAGACCGCTCCAATGTGACTGAAAATAGACAAGCATAACGAAAAACAAAACAAAACAAAATAGACAAAATAAAACAGGATATTAGATATTGTCTTCAAAATATGGTAGAGATAAATTATTTGTTGCTTTGCAAACCAGCTCTCCTCGATGTCCTAGATGGTCGAGTCCTGCTGGACCCGCAGCTGCTGGACCCGCAGCTGCTGGACCCGCAGCTGCTGCTCGTCCACATCAACTCGACCGTCGCCAACGTGTCGGAAACCTTCCGTTAGTAACATCATAGACTAACTCTAAGACCAGTAGGTCCCGAACAAATACGATATTTTTCTTGGCTCAGTCAGTACTAGCACATCGGTCCCAAGCTCGGTCCCAAGCTCAATGATTCGCCCCTTACAACGTAGCTCACACCAACACATTCTCAAATGTTGTGTCAAAATAACATAGTGAATCAAAACAACAACCAAGATACTAGTACCGGAAGGTACCGAAAAGCGCAAGAATTATTGCAAGGTGCAGACTGCAAGGTATACTTCGGACCTAGGGGTTCTACAACAGTGAACCAATTTCAAATCGCTAGTTGCACATTGATTGTTGGTAACATGATATCTATTTCTAATACACTCTTCTTTCACCGATTAATTTACAAACTAAGCCTGCACACCGAATCAAAATTCACTTTGGCACAGTTGTGGTATTTTCCTCTAAAATCTAGTTCTAGATATTGGCACTTGGTTGCAGGAAACAGACTCATTCAGAAAAATAAACTCACTTATGACCGCTAACTTTACACGGTTGCTAAACAATACACACTATCTTCCCCCACAATACCCGCGAACGACGACACTTAGGACCTGAGCTCGCTTGAGGAAAAATCACCAACACACAGCAGAGCAATTGATTGTATGCAGTTTTTTGAATCCCGCGACACGCAACACTCTTCTAACTTCAGCTCACCGGAACCAATTGCACACGCACACTAGTAATCCGCGACGCAGAACAACGCGACGCGCGACGAGGTGCTATTGCCGCAGACGTCGAGCCAGATGATAGCGTTGTTGTTGTTGTTGCCGCTGATGCGATGCAAACTACTGCCAACACACACAACCACGTACCTCTCTATCTTTACGTTTTGAAGAAGGTAGTGACTCCAAATCGCGATGATAAACAAAATACGACGGCCAAAGCGCGATCCCGGAGGCTGTACACGACGATGCTGACGAAGTTTGACTGCGTTGTAATGGACGACGAAACCTACGTCAAAGCCGACTACAAGCAGCTTCAGGGACAGGAGTTTTATACGGCAAAAGGAAGGGGAAAGGTAGCAGATATTTTCAAGCACACGAAACTGTCAAAGTTCGCAAAGAAATATCTGGTTTGGCAAGCCATCTGTACCTGTGGCTTGAAAAGCAGCATTTTCATAACTTCCGGGACTGTCAACCAAGAAATTTACGTGAAAGAGTGTTTGAATAAACGTCTGCTGCCTTTCCTGAAGAAACACGGTTGTTCCGTACTGTTTTGGCCGGATTTGGCATCTTGCCATTACGGTAAAAAGGCCATGGAGTGGTACGCCCCCAACAACGTGCAGGTGGTTCCCAAGGACAAGAACCCTCCCAACACGCCAGAGCTCCGCCCAATTGAGAAATACTGGGCTATTGTCAAGCGGAACCTAAAGAAGACCAAAAAAACTGCTAAGGACGAGCAGCAGTTCAAGGCAAACTGGCTTTCTGCGGCGAAGAAGGTGGACAAGGTGGCTGTACAAAATCTGATGGCAGGGGTCAAGCGTAAGGCCCGGCAATTCGGATTTGGAAAAGCGGAAGCCTAACTGAATATTTTTCCTGAATTTTATACTAATTGAACTTGAAAAAGAAATTTAATTTGATTTTTTAAATAAACGATTTCACCGATTTACACGCGTTTTCCCTTGACCAAATTTTGACCGTATCACCCTTTAGGTAGGCAGAATTTATAAGAATTTCGCAAAAAGGAACACGAATTTGGATCACAGATCACTGTTAATTGATATGGGACCGTCCAACAGCAATTTTGATCCGTGATTATTGCATAACACAACTTGTATTTTTAGATCAAGTTTTCAAGTTATATACGGATACGGATCTTACGGATGATCCGAATATTTCGCCGGACCGTTTATTTGCCATTTAGATCCGTGTCTATTTCACAACTTAAATTTCATGTATAAATCGAACATGTAACTATGGTGTCATATTTTTATCAAAGGAAAGTACCGATCTAGGATGATAATAATGAGCGTGATCTGAAAAAAGTGTTTCAAAATCTAGCGTTTGATCACATGAAAAACCATTCATGGTTGAGTACTTTTTTATTCTCATGGATACTTCATTCAAATGATAGAACTGATTTAGATTTTTTTTTAAATGATCTCCATCATGCAACACATTCGTTTGTGTACTGTGCATGCGTAAAAATTGATGAAATTATGGGTGATTTGTAGAGTGTAATGTTTACATGTACAAAATGTTGTCACAACCTGTCAAGTGGTTATCGAGATGGTTTCCAAGCATGAAATGCTTCGAAAAGAAATTATGGGCGCGGTCGAGGAAAATCCGGGCCAGTCCCACAGGTGGATCGCGAAACAGTTGGGAATCGACAATTCGACCGTGTCCCGCGTGGTAAAATCGTTCAAGGAGACCAAGAAGACCCAGTGGCAGCGGAAAAGCAAAGACAACCGACCCCGTAAACGCAAGTATGGTGAAGGATTACTTCAAGCGCGATCCAAACATTTGATTCGGGACATGGCAGAGAAGGTTAATTTGTCCGTCTGGTTCATCCAGCAGACGGGCCGGACTTCATGTCTTCAAGGTAAGGAAGGTGCCTAACCGAACCGATAAACAGAAACGGTGGCCAAATCCCGCGCCAGGAAGCTGTACCGCGAGTGGTTGGTGCAGCCGAAATACATCGTAATGGACGACGAGACGTGCATTAAATCGGACACCAAGCAGATCTCCGGCCTGGAGTTTTTCGTCGGCAAGTCCCGCCTGGATGTTCCGGAGATGTTCTGGAAGAAGAAGGTCGACAAATTTGCCAAGAAGTACTTGGTGTGGCAGGCGATCTGTGGATTCGGAAATTCAACAAGCCGTACATAACGACCGGCACAATCAACGAGCGAATATATAAAGAAGAATAACTCCAGAAGCACCTGCTGCCCTTGATCCGTTCCCACGAAGGTGACACTCTGTTTTGGCCGGATATGGCATCGTGCCATAACGCGAAACCGGTGATAGAATCGTACGAATCCAACGATGTTGTTTTTGTGCCGAAGGAGGCAAATCCGCCAAAATTGCCAGAACTCCGCCCAATAGAAAAATTCTGGGCGATTATGAAGGTCAAGCTCCGGTAAACAGGAAAGGTCTTCAAGAATGACAAGGAATTGAAGAAAGAGAAGATGAAAGTGTGTAAGAAAGATGGCGCAAGAGTTGTACAGGATTTGATGAGTAGCGTTAAGTCAAAGGTGCGGGCATATAGCTTAGGAGAGGAGGTTGAATAAATCAACTTTGAAAAAACATAGCTTAAAGGGCGAACACGAAATTATTGCGACACATTCAACAGGGCATAACTTTTTTACCATTGGGTAAAAATCAACCAAATTTTGCACACTTTCTCATTGATGTGTATTGTTTACATGCTGTCAAACTCGAAGTCGTGTTTTTCGATTCAACGAAAATGGAGGTGAACCAACGCGAGTCGAGAGAACAAATTCTTTCCAAACACCTGGAATTTCCTGACCTGTCGCACCGGCAGTTGGGAAAAATGTTGAACATTCACCATTCAACCGTCTCCAGAGTGTTGAAGCGGTTCCAGGAGCGGTTGACGTTGGACCACGGCAAAGGAGCTGGAAGAAAACCGGGACCGGAGAACAAAAAGACGGAGGGAAAGGTGAAGCGGATGATTAAAGCAAATCCCAACGTCTCAAGCCGTGATTTGGCTAAAAAGATCGGCATGTCGCAGAGCTACGTCCAGAATGCAAAGAAGAGAGCTGGACTACATACATACAAGGTACAGAACTTCCCAACCCGCGATGAGCGGCAACAATCGACGGCTAAAACTCGGGCACGGAAGCTCTACGAGAAGATGCTGACAAAATATGGCTGCTGTGTGATGGACGACGAAACGTATATAAAAGCCGATTTTAAGCAAATTCCGGGGTTGGAGTTTTTCACCGGCAAGAGCAAGTTCTATGTGGACGACAAATTTAAGAAGAAGAAAATGTCGAAGTTCGCCTCCAAATATCTCATTTGGCAGGCCATCTGCTCTTGCGGACTGAGGAGTGAGCCTTTCGTGACAAAGGGCACAGTAAATGGCGAGATCTACAAATCTGAGTGCCTCGAGAAGCGCCTTTTGCCGTTCTTGCAGCAGCACGACGAAGCTCCGCTATTTTGGCCAGATTTGGCATCATGCCACTATTCTAAAAGTGTCCTGGAGTGGTATGAGGCCAATTCTGTCCATTTTGTTCCAAAGGACATGAATCCGCCAAACTGTCCGGAGCTGCGCCCGGTGGAGCAGTACTGGGCAATGATGAAGCGGGAACTTCGGAAGAGCAAGAAGACAGTCAAAGACGAGAAGGACATGTTAAGAAAATGAAAAAAAAAAACTGAGAAACTGGTACCGGATGACACTGTAAAGACTTTGATGGAGGGCATCAAGCGAAAATGCGTTCAATTTTACACTCAAGGCTCCATCGATTAACTTTTCTTTTGATTTTTAAAGTAAATATATGTATAAAACTACCCTAAAATTTTGGTTTGATTCTAAACATTATAAGAAAATTGGCATGACATTTTCGGTGTCGCAATAATTTCGTGTTCGCCCTTTATATGTGTTTATTTATTCACTGAGAGTTTAAAAAGTATCCGACTTAAAATGAATGTTTGGTGATCATTTTTGTCTGTTGCATTTTTTAGAGTAAAATCTTTAAAACAGCAATAAGCATATTCGTAACACGTTGAGAGCTTTCGAACAATTCGGTAATGGACTCATTTTGATCCACGACTATATATTGGCCCAGCAGGCTAAATTTTGTGCATTTCGCCACATGAAATCAGGGCCTGTTCATAAACCATGTAGACTCATTCTTGGAAATCTCAGAATTTTCTCCATACATTGTGTATAAGTAACATATTATAATATTGTGCAACTTATACTAAATTTATCTTCCATTAAGCGTCTTCCATTTTGTGTTTCAGTGAAACAATTAATTTGGCGACAATACATTTTTTATGTATTCAGGCTCGTATTGAATTGTTCAAAATTGAATTGCGTAAATATATTTATTGTTATCTCTAGGACAAAAAGTTTCGCCATGTCTCGTCATTTGCGGCTTTTTTGTGGGTTAATCACCTGGAAATGTCATATTTGACTTTTTAGTTTGCCAAACATTTAAAAAAAGTACCTCAAAAATGTTTTGAACTACATTTTTTTATACAATACGTTAGAATGTCTAAATTATCTTAAAAAAAAAACTTTAAAAAAAATATACACCGTTTTCAATAACTTCAAATACAATTCAAACTACATTAATGCCTTATTGGCGATTCAAATTTAATTATTGATTACAATGATTGAAAAGCCATATAACATAGATACATTACAGCATGTGTTTTAGAAAAAATGTCCCTTGAATTCTTTTGACCCGCATCAACCGTTTCCCAAACCTATCACAGGATGCACGACATAAGCTATATCTTAAGATCCTGATCGTTTAAATTTTTCTTTTTGAAAAATTTATCGATGGGTCGAACGTTTTAAGTAGTTAAACATAATTTCAGAATGTTAACACTACGCGACTGTACGCGACATATCCTCGGATAGGTTAATCAGTAATGCTACTGTTTTTCTTTTCAATTTTTCAAACAAATTTGTATGTTTGCTCACATAATTTTTACGAGACAAATACAAATTCATCTCTAAAATGAACTAGACTAGATACACAAAACAACAAATCGGCGTTAGCCACCACCCGAAAAGTTGGTTTTATGTTGTTGACGTCTCATTTACAGCCACGATAAATTGTGATTACATCAATCGAGTAATGTTGTAAACAAAACTTTTGGCCCGGTGGCCATTTTCACCCATCCTCCCCTACGTAATATGATTTTCATGTACGTCAACTGCTTTTGCTGATGCGTAAAAATTGAAATATGTTAGCCCGCCGTGGATCCCATCGTCCTTCAATCTTTGTATTTCAAATTTGCACCAAAGAACAGCGCAAAGGCTAAAAGAGCAAAAGCCTAACCAGCCTGACGAGAGCCATTTTTTCCCTGCATCGATGCTGCCCATCCAGTGGGTTATTCCTCTATCCTCATCGATCTCTCCAGCTCTCCAGAGCCAGGGGATCCGTTTCCTTCTGACTGAATTTCGCTCATCCGCAACAACCTATACAGACGTTGTGATGGCGACGCGGCGGTGCACAGTAGACAAAAAAAACAGCAAACATGAGTGCAAATGAGACGACGCTGTTCGATGCCAATACGTCCTAGCAGCGCTTGACACCGTCCTTGGCTGACGTCCATTTTACACGAGACCATTTTTGCCCACCCCTGATTTGCCTGGACATGATGCATTCGTCCGTCTATCCTGTGTTATGGTTAGAGCCTTAGATCAACTCCGTTCCGCTTTTCTGACTTCACAAAAGTACTCCAGTACTTCACATACAGGCCTGTTTCGGTCGGGCTAATGGAAGGATTGGAACGAGACCGGCAAGTTTTGCTCTGATTTGCATTCGGAACACGAACTTTGATCTAATTCTGGTCTTCACTCCAGGTCCCCATGCACACCAGTCTAGTTTGATTAGGTACCGTAACCGTCCGTGTTTATGATCAGCAAATATATACTAACGAGATTTGGTCATAACTAAAATGTCAAGTTCAGGATGAATGGTTTCTATTTAAAGAACTTTGACAGGGGAGGGTTATTCTGTTAACGCATTCAATTTGAAATCACAAAAAGACAGGATTACACAGTGAATGCGTATGCATTTGCTGGATTTTTCAAGAAAATATTCTGAAATATTGAATCATGAATCACACCAGGAACCGAGATCGAGTAAAATTTTGTTGACATAAAATATGCAAAAAAAAACTAGCAACGGTAAACGCACCCTTAGTGGAGGTAGTACCAATACTGGAGGTATGGGTACCTTTCATACGATTTCTTCATCGATATGGTTGATAAACTAAGTGATATTTCGGATTCGTGCTAGAAATATGCGATAGAACATGTTACACCTTTGAAATTTGGTAAAAAAAAAGCTATTTCCTGAAATAAATTCCTTCTTTGCCCCTATAGTGGTGGGTCTCATTTGGAATCAAAGGATAGCGGTACTATAAGAACTTACGTTAAATTTTAATCTCACTATAGGAAATGTGTACCCATTATTGGAGCAAAGGATTTTCAATAGTTACAGCGGTTATCTAGTTTTTATTAAAAAATTTAGACTCAAGCGAGTTATTTCAACCGCATATAATAGGATATTATCAATTGAATTTGATTGATAACATTTGGGAGGTACTTATACCTCTACTATTGGTACTTTACACAAACAAAGTAATCAAACTCTTATTGTATGTTGAAACGTCAGCTCGCTACTTCCGAATACTGCGTTTGATAATTCAATTCACGCCGTGCTGTACTTGACAATAGTTTCAATATAACATAGTAGTATAATTGTCTTAAGTTGATTGAGTCGTAGTTGTAGCTATCCAAATTTTTAAATGGATTTAAGATTTGTCGTACTTTGCACTTAACTTATTCAAGTTCCAAAAAAGCGCTTAGAATTAAACAGTACACACATTTGTTCAATGTACCGCATTTTTAGCTTACAATTGGAAGCATTGTCCCTCAACCATAGCTAGATAACACGCAGGTTTCTTTTCGACAATTCCCTGCCACGTTTTGCACCCAATTCATCCTTCCTTCAAACCAGCGGGAGTATAAAAGATAATTTAATTAAACCACCTTCTTTCTACCACCCATTTCTCATAAAGCTTGTATTTCATCTCAACCAGCTGTATTTAACAATTTTCTACTGCGCTGATTTTTGCCACTACTCTGTCTACTGTCAGGAGCACCCGAGTGACAACCGGTAATTTTATAAATCGACTCAACCCATGCCAAGAGGATGACTATAAGGCTTCGTGCCATCCCCTTCGCATGTAAACAGTTGTAGGTTGTGCAACAGCTACCTACCAGTGTAACTATTCCTTGGCCCCTCTACAATATTTGCTTCGCATGCAACTGACGACGACTGGGTAACTTTCTGAGAGAGTTAACATTATTGGTTGGTCAAACACAAACATCAATTGTGAAAGTGGAAATGGAAGCGCACAAGTTTGGTTCTCACAACACCTCACCGCATTATTGTCGCAAGGGATATGCCAGCTTCCCCACAGCCGGTGACGGCTAGCAAAGAGAAAAGAAAGACGAAAACGTGGGCGAACGAGCCTAAAAAGTGCATCAACTTGCAACCGCAAAGTTTCCGTACGAAGGATACAAAAAAATAACTAACATCAACTTGTTTAACAAAGTTTTAATTGGACCACACTTTTTCATGTGATTCTTTGTTTTCCTACTAACAGTCAACTATGTGTTGGATGGAGTTTATTCGGGGGAAAATATTTAGTTCGGACGAATAGTTCTTAGAAAATCAGAACTTTTACAACACATTATACAGAGAGACATAAGTGCCCACCTGTCTGCGTATATTGAAAACTACATACATAAAAAATGATGGGATTGATTGGATCGATGTTTACCTTAAGTGGAAAAATTCGTAAAAAAAGAGTGAAATAAAAATAGCACCACCATAGCTATTAATAAAATTCAGATTTTCTTTTAAAAATATACACCTTGAATTACATATTGAAAAAGAACATAGCAATCAGTAAAGCGTACATTTAAAAAATAAGCGACTATATGTTTCGATTTTTCATGCGATTACCCTGCCACCTGGTGGTCAGTGCACCGGTCATTAGTCAATATATACTGTGAAAATTTGACAGCTCCATCAGTTTGTTTACGGCAGCTATGGCGAGAACAGTGAAACAACTTCGATCTATGGTTTGTTCGTACCGCCTGCCTTTGTTCGTCCATCCGGGCCTAAAAAATCGGCCATCGTGGCCCACTTCGTATCGGCCGGATACGATCGCGAAAATTTCTGGCACTTCTGGAGAAGGGCGAGTCCATCGAGCGGAAGCCTGGTTCCGGCCGTCCGACCGTTTTAAGCGACCGGCAGATTCAACAGAAGCTCAAACGGAAGATGGATGGCAAGGTGGCCACTTCTTTCCATGCATTAGGCCGGGAGGTCGGTGCGATCAGCCAAACGGTCGAGACGTATTTTGCCAAAATGGATATTCACATGCGGAAACGTCAGTCCAAGCCAGCCGTGTCGGAGAACCAAGCGGAAACCCAAAAACAAGATTGTGGTCAAAGAGATCTTCCCGGCGAAGCGGAACGTGTGGAAGCATGCCAACCCTCTCAACGTGCCCCAGCACCGCCCAATCGAGAAATTCTGGGCCAATTTGAAAAGGAGAGTACATTCAAATAATTTCGTGGCCAAAACGATTGATGGTTTGATCAAAAAGGCGATCATGGAACTGAAGAGTATGCCTTCTTTTTTACACCTATTGCCAAAGTTGCGCCTAACTGCTGCAAGGTGGCGCGGTAGATAGCAGAAATACACCGTGTCCAATATATTCTCATACAAAATAGAACTCTATTTATTTCAAATAGATAATCCAGATTTTATTGATAACTTTACCCATTATATTGCAATATAATACTGATCAACTACAGCATATGTTTTGGAATAACACCGCCTTTAACCTTCTTGACCAGCTCCGACTTTCATCGGCAATTCGTCCCAAATTCGTTTGATTACGGTTTTGAATTGGTTCAAATTAGACGCCCTGTGGTCATTTACCTTCGCCAGCATGTATGACCATACGAAATAATCCAATGGATTCAGATCTGGTGAACTGGGAGGCCATTCATTCTTGTCGTACATTCTTTACGTACAGAGCGCTGTGATTTTCGTCTAATCCGTTCCCTGACCACTTTAACAACTCGTGCAGTCCGCACCGTACGAGTACGACCGGATCTCCTCCGGTCATCCAACGAGCAGGTGTCACGGTACCTTCGGATGGTTCGGTACACAAAATCCCGCTTTACTCCGAGGTTTTTCAAATTTCTGAAAATAGCGCCCGGGCGCTATTCAAAAACGTTTTTATCACCACAGCACGGAACTCCTTCATCGCTGGTAAAAGATAAACACCGAATGAAAACAATCGGACATAACCTAAAAGCGTTTATATAAACAAAGTGCAAAACTACACCAACACATACGTGAAGCATGTTGAGTAGTTGCACGACACCAATGCAAGGAAAAAGTGTATGAGAATATATTGGACACGGTGTATTTAGAAGTTTTTAATTTTTAATGAATAAAATGCGGTTATATTTGTTGAAATATCTTTTTCCGTTTTTTACCACCCATCCGGAAATAGTCGCTTCTTTTAATGCGCGCGTTACAAAAATAAATGTTGGACACTTGGAATACAATTCCACCTCTTGCGTGAACCGATCCCATCTGACTGAACATACTAATAAATACACTAAGGTCTTTTTATACGGTTTTTTTTACGCGGTTTGTTTTCGGCGATAACTCAAGAACGGAACAATTTATCGACCTAATTCGAATCACATTTTTCGTTTTGGGCAACAAGTAATCATATGGCAGTTTTTCAAAAAATTCACATTTATTGGTGAAAATACTCAAAATTCTAAAAACTGCATTTTGACCATTGCATGAAAAGGTAACACATGCAAACAAAATCGAAGGAATTTAAAATGTTTATGCATGTGAATAGATCAACTCTATTTTGTCTTTTTTTACGTGGTATCATAGTAAAAGTGGAACGTATCCCCCGCGTAACAAAAACCTTAGTGTATCTGTCAAATTTTTTGTAGAGTGCATTTTACATAGGGTGGTGTTTATTTCGAACTTTTTTTGGGTTTTTTTGTTTTTAATTTTTATAAATTTTTCAAAATAATAATAAAATAAATAAATAAAAACATTGTAAAATAATTGGTGTTTTTTTTTTAAAAAATTCCGCCTAATCGGGTTAAAAATTTAAAAATATTTTAAAACACATGTTGGAGCTATTTGTGTTTCACTCAGTGTATAAGATAGGAAAAGGTTCACGAGAAGAAAATTAAGTAGGTAATACCTCTTACTCCAAGGTCAGATCGATGGTGATGAAATCGAGGTGGTAGACTAGAGAGACGCAATACCTTGAACTGGTGTGTTGGACTGAAAGTACAAGCACAAGTACTTATAGTAATTAATGGTACTGTTATGTATAGCAGTATTGATGGTAATGAAAACTACTTATGTTACTGTACTGGACGTTCCTAAAAGTACTGAAAATGTAATGAATGGTATTGATATGTTATAAATATACTTTAGTATTGGGTACGCAACTCAGTTCTTGCTGTTTTTTTTTTTAATAAAAATGTAACTTTAATATAAAACAAATGTACCAATGAATCATTCAAAGTATTGACCATCGCTAGACACATTTTTTTCCCATCTGTCTGGCAGAGCTCGAATACCTTGACAGTAGAAGTGATTGTCCTTTGACGATCAAGCCATTTTCTGATGTCTTCATATGAGTGGAACTGCTGATTAGCGCGGTCTGAAATTCATGTTATGGTGATTCTCGGCCGCTGGCCACTTCAAGGAAGGTATGTGTCCTAACAACACATAATGTAGTTGAGTTGAAAACGAAAATTCAGCTATACGTTTACTAAGATGAGCTAAATAAATCGTTTACTGCTAAGAGCTACGAAAAAATAATAAGCTTACTTTTCAAAGACGATAACTTTCAATTGATTTGGATGTAATGTCTCGTAGATGCAATGTCGTCTCACCATTTAAGTTTCTCGTTTAAAACAATCTTAATAAAGCTTATTTTGATATTTTTCATTAGGCATTTCATTTGAAGCTACATTCGCTTTACTTAACACAATTTTTTTTATTCGTTTATTTTCCGTCGGCTCAACTTGGTGACAACCACCGACGCCAGAAAGACGACTCCACTACCTGGACTCTACATATCACACTCATCAACACATGAGCCGGGACCAACGGCTTTACTTCCCTTCCGAAGGAAGACGTGACCAGATTTTTTCGCCTCAGAAAAATCACCGACCTCGATTGGGCATGAATCCAGACCCACTAGGGTGTAAAGTAGCAGTCACGCTTACCACCACACCACCGGCGCCGGTCAAAATTTTATAGAACAAAGCAATATAAAACAACTAAATTATTTTCACATATGATCAGTGGTGGTAAATGTACTGTAATTTGATATTATTTCCATAACATTTAATATTTTGCTTTTCAACCAAATTGAACACACGCAAAAGTGAACCGTCATGGGAGAAAATGTCATTACATGCTTGTACTGTTCTCTACAGGAAACGAAACATTACTGCTGTCAACCATGGTTTAAAAAAAAATTGCGACATAAATTTATGTTGCTCAGAATTTCGTTGATTGCTTCTTTATTAGTGCATACATTTGATTTTTATTAAAGGGTGTTTCGATCAAAATTTGGTCGACTTAAACTTTACGCATTTCCTTTCATCGTGCATTAAAAAAATTTGCACACCCCTAATTTTGAGGATGTATGCGTGTAGCATTATGCCTCTGTTTTGATTTTGAGATTAGCACTTCAGTTATCAAAATGTCGTCGAAGGAAGAGAAGCAACGCATCAAAATTTTGCACGTGCATGGTGAAAATCCAAACTAATCTCACGCCAAGTTGGCAAAATTTTTGAATGTGGCTAAATCAACTGTTACCAACGTTTTAAAAGTGTTCGGTGAACGTTTGTTGACAGTCAGAAAAGCTGAATCGGGGGGAAATCGAAAGCCGGAGTCCACAGCGACGACAAAAAGAGTTGCCCGCTGTTTCGAGCGGAACCCCAACCTCTCCGTCCGAGATGTCGCAAAGAAGCTGGGAGTGGCGCCTTCAACCATGGATAGAGCTAAAAAACGAGCTGGACTGTCGACTTACAAGAAAGTGGTGACTCCAAATCGCGACGATAAACAAAACACGTCGGCCAAATCACGATCGCGAAATTTACACACGACGATGCTGACGAAGTTTGATTGCGTGGTACAGGACGATGAAACTTACGTCAAGGCAGACTTTAAACAGCTTCCTGGACAGGAATTTTATACGGCAACCGGACGGGGAAAGGTGGCAGATATTTTCAAGCACATTAAACTGTCAAAGTTCGCGAAGAAATATCTGGTGTGGCAGGCCATCTGTACCTATGACTTGAAGAGCAACGTTTACATTGCGACCGGAACCGCCAACCAGGAAGTTTATCGGAGCGAGTGCCTACATAAAAGTCTATTGCCTTTCCTGTAGCGACACAATTGTTCCGTTCTATTTTGGCCGCATTTGGCATCTTGCCATTATGGAAAAAAGCCATGGAGTGATATGCTGCCAACAACGTTCAAGTGGTGCCCAAGGACAAGAACCCTCCCAACACGCCAGAGCTCCGCCCAATCGAACAATATTGGGCCATCGTCAAGCGGAACCTTAAGAAGACTCAAACAGCTGTTGTGAGCGAGAAACAGTTCAAAGCAAACTGGCGTTCTGCGGCGAATAAAGTGGACAAGGAGACTGTACAAAATCTTATGGCAGGTGTTAAACGAAAGACCCGGCAATTCGCAATCGGTAAAAAGGAAGCTTAGCTGAATATTTCTCCTGTGTTCTGTATTAACTGAACTTGAAAAAGAAAAAGAATTTGACTTATTAATAAAAACTTTGATCGACTCACACACATTACTGTTTGACCAAATTTTGATCGGAACACCATTTATAAGGAATTAAATTATAAGATTGGATACTTAAAATTCATAACCATAGATTACCAAATAAGTGCGTTTTAATTCCAGCTATCAAATACAGTCACACGCAATTTATAAGCTGTTTGAAACTGTTGGCAAAAAGAGGGAGACATTTTTCTCTGTCTGTGTTCTATCCTGCGCGTTCGCTTGAACTTTATCTATAATCTGTTGGCGGTTTGCGGGCCTCAGCATTGCGCAACAGGTGACTGTTTTGTGCAAAATGTACATTTACCCCCACGGCATATAATCCTTCATTATCCAAACATTAGAATTCCTGATATATAGATATGGTTGCTTAGGGTTTGGCTTAAATATGCCATTTGAGGATTGTACAATACTAATAAATTTCCATTGAAAATTTTACCACTATCAAAATTTTACTATGTGGTGAATACATTAGGCTATAGTTCGGGACATAGCAAAAAAAAATCCCTAAAATGGGGTCTGCGGATTTCTTGTGAAATCAATGTTTATATTTTTATATGAACAATCACTATATAACGTGTAACTAATTTCTGTGAATCCAGGATGCATTACTTTGTGTATCGATTCAATTAAGCCAAATTAAGATCATTTGAAGATCGTGACGATAATCTCTTCATCTTAACAAGTGAAGTCTGCGTGACTTAAAAGTTAAGAAAATCAAAATTCTCACTCAAGTGTATAACTATAAATTGATGAATAAAGTCTTAACTGCATCAGAATAATGCGATCATTATGATACCCACATAATTTTGTCGATTATCGCTGAATTTTTGGCATACTTCATACATATGCTAATCAAGTAGAAAGCGACCTGTGGATCCTTCGCAGACTGCGAGGCTGGCGAGTCGCAGCTATGGACCGAATAGAATGGAAATAATTTCTGTGTATAGCAGAGACCACTCCGGCGTGGTCTGATTGGAGTTTGATACACAGGCCAAATGAATGTAGTTAGGCTTACAGTACATTCCGTGACCCTATGATATTTTGAAAATCAGCTTCTGGAACGAGTTATCGGCAAATGAATCGCATTGAGTCCAAATCAATATTTACAGCACTGATCCAAACCGCACCAGGCCAACTTTTTGATACAAGTCAGCATAAGCTATGGGATCCGCGTCATCGCAACAACCTTGGATTGTTCGAACAGTAGTTTTCCGTAGAAAATTTAATGAACATTGAATGTAGCATAATTTGTGGAAAGTCAGTTCTAAACCAAATGGATTCGAATTTCAAAAGGCTTATTTGTACCTTATTATAAATCATTTTGAAATTATGGGTCGAATTAACGAATCACTCAGTTTTTAATCAACCAATATTAATTGGCTGTAATTTATTATGGAACGTATTTTTTATTTTTTATTTACGATGATTTTTCGACCTACTTACCCAATGTATCCTAAAACTTTGGTAAACGAGTCTAAACACATTTTACGAACATGAAATACTTACCACCATCTCGAACATATCGCATCAACGCCGCAACAAGAGGAAAAGAAGAAGGATGAAAAATAAACCTTTCCTTTCTACCGAAGGAAACCCTCATGACGTTCGAATATTAAAATACATTAAAAAAACAAAAGCAATTCACTTTTTTCATATTATTAAATAAATTTTCTTTTTTATCGATTTATTTCCTCAATATGATACATATTTATAGATAATGTCTGTCGTTTTGCTCTGCGATTTTGTATTTTTTTTTATTTGTTTCGCGCTTGCTCTTTGTAATCACCTCATCGTGTTGTTTACAATACCTTACTCAATAATAATAATAATGATAATCATAATCATAATTATACATCACTTGAAATCATAAACATGTGTCTGTTCTGGTTGCAGTGCCATTTTTTGTTGTATGGTGTGTGTGACTCTCAGTATTATATGCTTTGATGATAAGTCTTTTTGTTTTTGTTCGTAGCGGTAAATGTGTAAATAATAATAGCAATGTTATCAGAAGTACTCAACAAATAGAATCACCTGTTGTTTTGTTCGTCAATGCATTCACACTTCCAGCCACGTGGGCCCTTGCCCAGCGTTTAATTTGCTTTATGCACTTTCACTATACTTGGTTTCTTTGTTTCATAATTACTATAATAACTTTTTACAAATTACATCGTTTGTAACTGGCTTGCGTTCTTTCTCTCAGTACTGTACTTTATCTGTGATTTAATTATTTAGTGCGTGTATTTTGTTTTGTTTGTGCACTCGTGAGGTTTCTTTTTTCGAATAAAAAACTAGGTAGACATAAAACGGAGGATTCTATTTTCACGATGAATTAAATAATTTGTTCTCCTTTCGTTACGGGCTATCTGCGCGCGGGTGCCCTAATCACTATAGATCAATATAATGGAAAATAATTGGAATGATTATAACTGAACCTTTCACGAAAATGTAACGTGTTTTTGTCTACTCTCTACATTCATTCTCTTTCTCTCGTCTGCGCGCACTCAACAAAAAAAAATCAAAACAAATCTCATTCGTGGGTAATCTCAACTTCCGAATATCGGGGAAGATATAAAATGAGGCAAGTAGAATCCAACGTAATTTCGACGTGAAAAAGCTTACTTCTTCCGTTCTGTCGTTTTTCTGTGATTTTTTTCTTCCATTTAACAAGGTAACCAACGAAAAATGGGATTTGATTTAGCGTTAAAAAAATAAAACATTAATATATGTACAAGTTCCACTAGTTTCTCACTTAGGCTCCTCCTTTCGCGGGTCGGTCACTGAATTGTTTGTCCCTTGCCTGGTACCGTGCGATTTCTCACTTAGTCATTTTATTGTTACTAACCAATTAATCATAATAATTTACAACCACACGTTCGCAGTGTGTCTTATTTAATTGTTTTCTTTTTATTTACCTATAAATTAAATGAGCACTGGCTAAATTTGTCGTCTTTGATTTTATTTTCACTTACTTTTATTTGTTTTATATCTTTATTATTCTGTTTTCTTATTTTTGTTTTTCGTACGTTTACTAGCGTGTTGATTGTTTTCTTGTTTAATGCTTAAAACAAAAAATATGTTTTCCTATTTGCCGGGTTTAAAACTCACAGATTTTAGAGGTGTTTTTACATACTCACACTCTCACGGGGACCTATTAACGAAAGTTGCCACGTATGTTTTTTCCTGAATTGGCAGAGTCTCGTCGTTCAACAAGAGCATTCTTAAATATACAAAGGACTGCTCCTAAAGCTACCGTTTACGATTTTGCATGGCTGAATAAATCTGAGAAAACGTTAAAATAAATTATCACGCGATGGCGCAGGGAGCAACAAGAGAGGAGACGGGCTTCCAAACCAGAAGCGCAACCGGATCGGAGAACGATGATGGGAAGATGTCTTAATCATTTTTCAAATTAAACTTTTTTTCCTACAACAGTCGAAAATGAGTCGGGCTGCTCCCGGCGGCTGTTGAAGGTGGCTGGCTCGATGTTCAAGCGAGCTCGGGTGGGAAGCAAGAAAAAGTGTTTAAAAGATGATAGATTTCTCTATTTGGACGAGGTTTTCGGCTGGGCTTTGGGATGCTCGAGCAGCAAGTCGGGCCTGGAGTTTTAGAATCGAGAATGTGCCACGGTGCCGGGTGCGAACTACTGGAGGTTTCCAGTAAGCCGACGGTAAATAAACAATCACACGAATGGCTCGCTGCACTACTGCCGAAAGGATTTAGTTGATGGAAGATGGTTCGAAATGTGTTGGGAAAAGTATGATGAATTTATGTTTTGTTTTGATTCATCGGTGGTAGTGGCGTGTGGATTATATGCACCAAAGCATGGAATCGTCTCGTTTGGATTGATTTCATAACTAAAATGTCATAATATTTTGACAGTTGAACGGGCAAGAAGGTACAGCAGCTTGGACTTTGATTGGAAGGTGAAATAACCATGTTTAAAGAAATCTACCCCACTGATGTTTTACCTGGTGGTTTCTCCTCAATAGTTATAGATCGTTGCTGCATTCTCAAGCAGCACAAAACGGTCAAAAACAGTTGCAGCTTGATAGTGACTCATTCCATCCCATCATTTGTATGAAGTGTGCTACTAGTGCTATTAGTGTTTAAAAACTGGAAATGTTCGGTTTGACAAATAAAACAATAAGCTCCATGGATCAGTTTATCAAACTGATCAAATCGAATCTTGAGCGCCTCGGTGAAAGGCGGCAATGTTTACCACTAAAATTAGTACCTTAAATTGCACAATTCCGAACGATAATCTTTCATAGACCGTTCAACGAATAATTGTTCTCAGAGCTACAGTATGTCAAAAAAGTTTATCCATCCCATATAATCGCCTTTTCGTACAACTTTTTGGCGTGTTTTCAATAAGATATAAACTAATATTATTGTGTAGTGTATCGGGAAAAACAACCAAAATTTACCTAATTGAAACTTAGCGTGTATGTTCAACTAGCTGTCATATCATCAATTATTAATATTATAAGAACAGTATAGAACAGTTATCAGTATTAGACACCACAAAAGTTCAACTCAGTGGACGCAGTGGTTCTAAGCCAAAAAAAAATATATATTAGATACGGTTCGAATACCATTCTAGTTGATAAATAAATTGAATAATTTACAGTTCACTTTCAAAATACCGAAAACTAGTGTAAAACTCCCGGATTGGATATACTTTTCTGACATACTATTTATAAGCGATAAGTACTTTCATTATCTACACGTAAAAATCTCGCGCAACAAAGGGCCCATTGGCTTATCACGGCAACACAAACAATTGTGTGGGTCTGCTTGCAGCTTAGGTCCACGTCGATAGTTTTAACATTCTACAGTTAATTCTTCTGCTATTGCTTCTGCAGCTGCGTTATTCCCAGAAGAGGACGGGGACGAGAAGCGTCGCTCAACAAGGATAGGCCATCTTCTAATCTTATACGAGAAATGTTCTATAAAACAAGAACTCGTTGTTGATAAATTGGCGCTAGAGAACACAATATTTCAAACCTGACTTAACATTGCCCAGAGGGACTGTATTGAAAGTAAGTTGTATACAAAATTTGCCTTACGATTTCGTTTTAAAATATAAGTAAACGATTTTATTTTTCAAGGTTACTTCCTCCGATATTCCACTGATCGTTTCGTTTAATTCATCTTACCCAAAAATAAGGTGCGATTGAAGGGTGGAATTATCATCTTATACTTCGGAGTAGGATGAATATTGGAAGATGTTAATCAACATAGACTCATAATGTTTACCCATTTATAGGGTTTTGCACTACTTCAGCAGTTAACCAATTTCCGCCCATTAACGCCCAATCCAATTGGCTTGGTTTTTTGAACATGTATAGTGTCACATATACGCTAATCATGTGCGAGAAATCAAGTCGTTTGGTTCGAATACGGCTGAGTAATAGTGATGATTGACGAGAATTAGTCCACTGCCAAAGTAATGCTCTACACTATAATGCCAATCTTTGCATTCTATATGATTTAACATGAACATAATGCGTTGCTGGATGCTGTTACTTATTGTCACTGAAGTGTGTTCCTGTGACTTGGTTACTCTGACAAACTATTGCAAAGTTTGTATAAAACAGAATCTAGGGTTCTAATGTCAAAAAATCCAAAAATAGCCTCACCAATGATAAAATGACCCCAAATATTTTAACAAACTAACGCTTCGTACCAAAATGGTACGAAAATCAGTCTAGAAAATCACGTATCCCGAAACAGGCATCGAAATCGATAAATCAATGTGCATGTTCTGAATTTTATGCTTTACGAGGCAAATTAAAAGTTGTAATAGTAGGGCAACTGTTCCCATATTTATCTCATGTTCCTACAGTGATGGACAGTACAATAAAACCAAAGCCCGATTTTCATACAAAATGGTTATGGGGCTTGATTTTCCGTATATTTATCCTACGTTGAATCAAGAGGTTAAATGGATTGGTTTCTTTTCTTAATACTGTTTGTGCATAAGAAATCATTACAAACTATAACACTCGTGCGTCATTCCTCTGATTTCGAGTAGGAAGAATTGCGAGTGAAGAGAACTTGATTAAGACTCGGTTAGAACTTGATTAAGACTGAATTCAAAAATTTTCGTAAGGAATTCGACAGCTCTCTTACATGATGGCTGTTATTTAAATGTCAAGGCCAGGGAATATCTAAGTTCCACAAATTATTTAAAGTTTTTTTTAGTGTGTACGGTGTACGGAAAGCGCAATGATACTGGGTGGACAGAAGATTCGAGAATCAGTCAATCCGAAAAATTTCCTCTGCTAGTTCGGGTATTGAAACAGACTTTCAGCCTCTAAGCATGCCGTTACAGAGCAGTTACGAGCAACACACAAACGAATCATGATATTTCTGAAACGTAAATTTTATAGTCATAATTTGAAAAAACTTGATGAAACATCAAGGTTTTGCTCATCTAATTAGATTAAAGATATCGATTGAAAAAAAATCTTCATAAAGACGAATCGGTCCTTTCGGATAGCTGGTCGGTTCACCTGTCGTCTGATTTTGAATTAACTATCAAATTCAAAATTTTGAATATTTTGAACCACCAAAGCAATATTGTGGCGGTGATGAAAAATTGTATCAATATTAATCGACGCCGTTGGAAGACGAAATATGCTCGAGGCAAAAAAGCAAAAAAGAGGTCCGGATTGTCTCCCCAGCGTGACGAATCAAACTTGGGCTGAGAATTAATACCCAAGCAACACAGATTGTTATAAACAAGTTAAAAATACTGTCCAATCACAAATAACGGGTGGCAACTAAAATTTTCTGATATTTTTCGAAACCCCTTTGCTCAACATCAAACGAGCTCTGAGGGAAATAAGAGTGTGTATGTGTTTGCTCTGTCTCTCTTGCTCAAAATGCCGTCGAAACTAGAAGCATTTTGCGAGCGCGTTGTACAGTTCTACGAACTGCACAGAAATCTCGGCAAAAAGTATACAAAGTATTTTAAAAGCGAAAATGTTGCGGCTTCGCCTGTTTACCATATTCTGACATCTCCAACAACTACTCGCAAGCAAGGTAGTAGGAGACCAACCAAAATTATGGACGCAAAAGGACTTCGTTCTATATCTCGTGCCTTCAACAACAAGGATTCACTGAGCCAACGGAATGCCGCAAAAAAAGTTCAACTGTTCTCGCCAGCACATCTGCTTAACATTGAAAAGAGTCAGAATAAAGAAGATAGGAGCTTCGGAATACACTGAGAAACGGATTTCGACGCTGAAATCCCAAGGCCGCCTCAGCGTCGAAATCTGTTTCTCAGTGTATTCCGAATCTTCTGTCTTCTTCATTCTGACTCTGAGGGTTGATGAAAAATATTCCGCAAAATGTTTTGTTTTGCACGACGAAAGCTACTTCCCTCTTTCGCAGACGTGCATTCCCGGAACCTATTACTATAATTCGGAATACCGAATACTATTCCATGGAAAGCCCTACTGCGACTCCGAACATAAAATATATGTTTAAACATAAGTTTGAACAGCATGTGATGCTGTACATTACTATTTCCTAGTGAGAGGTATTTCTAAGCCAAGGTTCAAGCCCCCCAAGGTTTGGCTATCAATCAAGACGTGTACCTGTACGAATGTTTGAGGAACATTTTGATCCCGTTTCTACAAAAACAGCATGCAGATGGACAATACGTGTTTGGCCGGATAAAGATTCTTCGCATTACGCCAAAAATACACAATAGTTCCTGGGTATTCGATCCCATTTGTACCCAAAAACCACAACCCGACAAATCGGCCTCAGTGTCGCCCAATCAAAGATCGAAGAGCAGCTTAGTGTACAAAAATAACTGAAGAGCCACGAATTGCAAACAGTTGATTCGTAGAATCAAGAGATGCATTCGCATAGTTGACAACAGCGGATTAAAGACCGTTTCCAAATGTTCACTAATTTTATTTTTCAACAATGGACAATGTTTCTTTAATTTAAATGAATCAGATCTGCTTCTAGTATTTTTGTCTTTTTTTTTTGACAGATTGAGCAAGAAATTCCAAAATTTAAGTTGCCACCCGTTACAGGTAATTAATATATTTTTTTCTATGTTTTGTTTCACATCTTAATATGACGCAAAAGCCTTGTGACGTGTAGCCTCGTAAAACATAATCTATCCTCATACAAAAATACAACACCACCAACGCCAGTCCTTGGCGTCATAGGTTTGTAGCTTCTATGCTACGCCAACTCCCAACCACTTGCAGCAATGGAAGAAAGTATTTTCAGCTAAATAGATAGTTAGAGAGAACTGACTAAAAACCGTGATATCTTTTGCAAACCGTTGATAATACATTATTAAAAAAAAAACAGTATAAGTCATTCTCAAAAAAATGTTCTTTGTGTTACTTGGATAGTGAAGTAAGATAATAATAGGAAAAAAAAATACTTGGAAATATTTAATTTAGATCCACCGATTAGTAACTGGAATTGTGAATAGCCTAAATCGCAGCTGAAAAATTATGCACGAAATTGTTTGATTCATGAACACTCAAGTCCAAGTTTAAAGACGCAAACAATTAAATAGAGCAAAAAAGGCAATTAGTTATAACAAATTAACAAATTTCGATTAAAATATGATCTCTTCATTTAGATATTAAAATTAAGTACCAGTAGGTTGTGAAGAATTGACTAATTTTTGAGATTTCAATTTAATTTTTGGTTATTTCCGGGTTTATCAAAGTTCATGTAATTTTCTGGTTTGTAACAGTCTGAGTGACTACCCTGGTTGATACATTTTGCAGAATTTGTTGAAAATGTCAGGATTTATTTCCCGCGACCCACCTGAAGGTAACCGGCGACCCACAGATTGCGATACGGTGATGTATGGGAAACGGGGAAGCACCTTTTGATAACAGAACAAATCAAAGCACTACGGTTTGAGTGATCAAAGCGATTCCTGTATTAACTAAAAAAAATGTATCCATGCGTCGTGTTCTCTGACGAGAATCTTTGTACATTCGACCCAGTATGTAATACTCGCAAGGCCAGGTTCATTTCACATCTAAAGAATGAGGATGTCCTAGAAAATTTGAAACTTCTCTTATGTTATGAAACTTATGTTTACCACAAAACTTCTTTCCAAAGTTATGATATTTGGAGCAGTTCCGTCAAACGACCACTAGTTTCCATCAAAGCTATTGTGGTTAAAATTGAAATCTTCATGGACATTTTAAAAAATCAATTTTTCCTATGGATCAATGCTAACTTTGATAAACACGGATATATTATTTACAAACAAGGTTGAGCTTCGTGTCACACCTCAAAAAAAAAGTTCCAAAATGGCTGAAGCAGAACGAGAAATTGGCCTCCCAGCATCCCGGATTTAAATCCTGTAGAGTATTTGATAAAGGTAGTACTCAAACAAATTCCTGTGAAACCTTACCCTCCATTGTGGATGCTTTTAAATCGTTCATCACCAAGCCATGGGCCTCGATGTCGAGGTTGTATGTTAGGAAGGTATACTCTAAGTTCCGCTATACCGCCTGGAGAAGATCAGTGAGAATGAAAATGTACATGACAGAGTTACTTCACGGTCCGAATATCAAATATTTCGCTTTTTCTGCTAATGTCACAGGAATGGCTTATTTTGTTTTGTTATGTGATCTAAATGACATTGTACAAAAGCAAGCAATGTATCATTAAGTCTAAATATGTTATTCTTTAGCTTTGACGATAACATTTAACGGGTTTTACAAAAGGGATTTAATAACTTTTACAGTTAATTGTGGTAATATTGTTGAAGCTACAAGTGTCAAATTAGCTGTCATTTATTCAGTGTGTCCTGCCAAAGTACGATGGAGAGTTATAGCGTCTAACAACACATGCATATGATAAAATTTCGAGCGCTTCACCCATTTAAACGGTCACAAAATTGGACTACCGAGAGGACTATTCGCAATTAAGTGAACCTATTCAAGCAAACTGGTTCGGTGAAAGTTCAACCACCAGCCGTACGTCAGCGGAACGCAAGGTCTGCCGAGAATATCGCCGCTCACAAGAACTCGGCCTCTCGTAGACTTCAATCTGGCGAATTTTGCATAAAAACTTGGGTCTGCACCCGTACAAGATCCAATTGACCCAGGTGCTCGAGCTTAACGATCATAGACAGCGCCGCGTGTTTGCGGATTGGGTATTGGAGCAGTGGGAAACAGACCCCGGTTTTGTCCGAAAAGCCTTCTTCAGCGACGAGCAGAATTGTCGAATTTGGGACAAGGCCAATCTACACGAGGTCCACCAAGTGGCAATGCATCCGCAGAAAGTCACTGTTTGGTGGGCAGTCGGCCGAAAACGCCGCTGGCTAGGTCATCACCGTCAACGGAGGGCGCTACATGTCGATGATTACTGACTTTTTCTGGCCTAAACTGGACGATATGGATGTGTACGATATGTGGTTCCAACAAGACGGTGCAACGTGCCACATAGCGTCAGAAATAATCAATATTCTGCATAAACGATTTCCGGGACATGGTTATTTCGCGCGGAAGTGATGTCAACTGGCCACCAAATTCGTGCGATTTAACCTCGCTAGAATTTTTCTTGTTGGGTTATGTGAAGTCGCAAGGTCTATGCAAATAAGGCGCTAACCACCGATGCCCTCAAAGCCAACATTACTCAAGCCGTGAACGAGATTTAGCCCGATTGTTGCGCAAAAGTCATGGAAAGTTGGACCTCTCGGATGAACGCTACCAAGGCGGCCATTTAAACGACGTCATATTCCATACATAAGGGTATTTATAGGCCTTTCAAACAATAAATCTCGTCAATATCTCACACACAGGTTATTTTATTCAACTTTGAAGATCGGAAACCCCTTTAGATCTGTATTAAAACGGCATGATTACTCTTTACGTCGAGAAGCACAGACATCTAAAAGAAATACGACAAATTTTACCTAAAATGTTGATGAAAAATCAATCGAAAAAACTAAATACATCAAAATAATGAAGGGTAAATTACCTTTTGGATTTTACAAAAGGCATGGAGAAATAAGGAGTTGTAAAACTAAGACCGGTTGAAATCTCTCCTAAAAGTAGCTTGACGATCTTTAACATTTTAAGAAAGCACACATACATGGTCAAATTCATGAAGGATCCTATTAAACAAACAAATAATATGAATTATATGTCCAATTACAGGTAGAGGTATACCGACTACCAGAAAAGTAAATTTTTAATGATTTTTCAGTTGTAATATTTGTTCCACGATTTATGTCTCTTATGAATTTACGTAAAGAGCATTTTCGTGATATTTAAATTCATCGTTTTACAAAATTTGTAACTATTTCAAGGTCTTAAAAGTTTTACTTTATCTTTTTGACGATGTTCTGGCTGAAAGTCTCTCTAATAAAGAAACCTAACCTAACCTATCGTTTCCATACAACATCATAGTTCAGCTTTGAATAGGATTGATTTGTTGATTTGCTTGGGTTCCGATAAAAATCTTAATTGCAAAACTAGGATAGTTTAAAAGTGAATTTAAAAAGGTGAAGAATCCTAAATTTTACATTTTCTTTTCATTTTAAACCATTGAGCCCTCGCGCTGTTGTACTAAGTACAACACATGTAGATTTTCCCTTACCATTTTGAAGCAGAAGCACCTATCGATGTAAAACCAACGTATATTCCTCAAGAAACTCGTTCTGGACTAAACAGCGCATTCCTTGATTACAGAAATCCCTCAAATAGGGCGGTAGAATGCAACATTGCGAAACGTGTCCGCGTAAATAAAATACGTAGAGTATCAAGTTTGATATAACTAGTTCCAGCTTGATATATCTTGTAATCTTGATCTTCTGACGGCTTCTGTCTTCGACAAAGGGGTCCAATAGATCAAGGCTTTTCCATTGGTGATAATTAGTTAAGAGTTTTATAACTACGCGGGGCTAGCGTGCAAGTAAATCTCTTAATAGTGCTTCATCTTTAGATCCTAACCAAGTGGATGGTTTCAGTCTTCGACAAAGTTGTCCAGCAGGGCAAGGTATTTTGAATTATGCACAGAAGTTCAGAATTGTCTCAATAAGCGGCGCTAGTGTGTAAGTAAATCCCCCGTATATGCTATATCTTGGGACCTTGGCTTTATGGATCCTACTGAACAGCCTTGCTGAAGACAGATGCTTTGTATTTGAGACGGATCCAGCATATTCAAAAATGTACAATCACACTAGCGCGTCGTGGCGGAGAGATTCGGAAATGACAGTCACCAATGAAAAGGTGAACAGTGAACAACTTTATCAAAAACAGAAACCTTTTTAATGGTCAAAATGCCATGTTGCAGCTTGGTTAAGATACTCAATAGCACAGATTGTGAACTACTGGTCATCAATGAAAAGGTTCTTGTTCCACTGAAAAACTTATCCGAAGACAACATCGTTCCAAATGGTCAGGAATGGTATACTAACACTAGCATCACGTAGCGAGAAAATTTTGAGCTGTTATTCACCATTCAAAAGGTTTTGACCCACAGAACAAAATTGACAGAAACATTCTACCTGGTCAGGATACCCAGATATAGAACGTTCCTGAAATTCATTAGCACACCAGCGCCGCGTAGCGGAATGAGTGTGAACTACTGGTCATCATTCAAAAGGTTTTGCTCGACTAAACAACATTGTCCAAGACAGAAACATTCTATCTGGTCAAGATACCATATTCCTGAAAATAATTAGCACACTAGCGCCGCGTAGTGAGAGAATCTTTTACTGTTTGGCCATTATTAGGCCTTGACCTACTGAATAACTTTGCTGAAGACAGTAACATCCCATGTGGTTCTTATCACAAGGTATTCCGGGAAGGTTTGTGTTGTACAGAGTACAATGCGCGATTTCTCTTGTTACAAAAGTTGGCGCGAGTGCTGAAAACTTAAACAAAATTACCTTGATGTCTAATAATCCTTGAATGTCAATTTAAATCATAGAAGTTTCATAGAATATTCGTTAACTTCACAGTTTTCCCCAGCTTCAAAGATCATGAATATTTTCCTTTCACCTACTTAGACTGTTTTTTTCACAGATGCCGTCCATGTTTTCTAAAATGATCTACCATACTGATGAAAAGTTTTGAAATCCTCGCTCCACAAGGCTTGAGTGGTGTCAAAAAAATTAAGCTGTTTAGTTTGAAACTGACTTAGCCCAAACTATTTCACACTGGTAGAGGAGTTGCTATTAGAAACTTAAATTTCTCTCCAATCATTCCAATATTTTACCATGTTTGTTTAAGAAAAATTCAGCCGAGCAAGAAATTTGCTGAAGATTGCTTTTCGGACAAAATAGAGGAACAACAGTTTTTAATCAGCCAAGATAGGTATTTCTGGCACATAGAATAGAGCACAAACAATCATAGCTACTATGTCACACTGCATGTGAGTGTTGTTGGCAAAACAACTGCTTGATTGATTGATAACTATATTATACGTTCCTACGGTGATAAACGATCTTCATCAAAGTTGTAGGTGAAAATACAAAATTTCAGTTTGAATCAGTTCCATAACATCAGAATAATTTTTGAAAATTTAATCCTTACTTTGCGCATTTTGGTAAACAATTGAATTTTGTAGTGCAGTGTGATTTCAAAAGTTAACTTTAAAATTTCAATAACGCGCGAAACTAGGGGCTTCGGCAGCGCTGATAAATCTCATGGCCGTCATACGACAATGAAAAAACTGTCCATCATCACGAGAAGAAATGAACTATAAACTTATCATTCTTCAACCAATATGCAGTCGCTAGTTTTTTTTCTCATAGGATTCTGACTCTCGTGGGCTTTATGGTCAAGCGGTTAGCGGCGTCTCCCTTCGTTCAGGCGATTGCCATAAAGTAAGGCTTCGATTCCCGCTCCAGCCCGTGGAACTTTTCGCTGAAATGAAAATGTCCATACTGGTCCAATGAATGTTAGATTAAGTTGTAGGTTGTAATTCGCTCTATGTTTAATGATCAGTCTGTACAACCTCGAGTTGAAGATTGTGTAATGTCTTTAAAAAAAAAATAAGCCAATAACCATATGTTATGGAATGGGATGAAAAATGCTTATCAACATTTGCGTCGAAAGTAACGACACAGTCACGTCCTATCATAACAAAAAATCGATGACATTTTTAAGGAATCTCAATGAACGAGTCCTCACATGATGAGATTATCAGGTGTATTTCGGTAAATATCGTATGAGATTTTGCAATGAAAATTATATGTGCCTGCCCTGGGCTTGATGCGAGCATGGGCACTTAACGGTAGCAGATAGTGAACAAAAGATTGATATTATTAAGCCTTAAGCCGCTTGCTTATAGCATTTAATTTGAAATTAAAATTGTCAATGAGGTTTTCTCTTTCTTGAGACATAAAATATGCCAGACATTTCTTACAGCACAAAAATAAAAATTTAAAATCACGATACACTAGAAATTGCTTACCAAAATGGACGAAGTAAAATGATAAAACTTTAAAAAAAATCTAAACAAGCTTTAACTTCATTCTTTATTCTTCTTATTTAGAAATTGGAGAATATCTCAACTAATTTATAAAACCATACTTATCTACCTTTCTTACTCAGCAGACGTGTGTTAAACATGTTCAATATAACTTGTAAACTAGCTGCATGAACATTAATCACTGCATCACTCGCACATCATCTTAGTGGATAATTTACTGAACATTGGACAGCGACAAAGACTTGTTAAAAATAGTGCGTTCTATCATACAACGCAAAAATTCCTAACAATTTTCATTATTTTCTTGCAAATGACAGAACAATCGCGCTATGTTACAACGGCGAAGTCGTAAGGATAACTGACAAAATTTCCAGCTAACGTTGATTTGTTATTCGTGGAAAACCAATGATGAAAATCTTTTTAAAAAAAACTTCGTTTCCAACTAAATTGACCTGGTATATTCAATGTTCTTTTTGATAAGCTGAACTATTTTTCCAACAAACTGTCGATAGCTTATAAATAGTTCTAATTCTTAAATACAGGAAATATTCCAATGGAAAAGGGGTAGTTTTCCTCTTCTGTGCAACTCCACTTTTTTATTAACTTGATTAGCCGCAAATTCGAATGCAATAGATTTGCAATAGAACTGCGTCGAAGACAATCTCTCACTAAGTTATTTAATGTGGTCGTGTAGAGAATTGTTAATTTCTCAAAAAAGGCGCAAACAAATTCAAAACTAATAATACTGCCATTCTACATACAACTATCCCATTGTATCATCCAAAAAAAATCTTAAGTAAGGTCAATTTGTCCCTCGAAAAATGTGAAGACGCCTTGGAACATTAATTTGATTCCAATAATCATCATGAACTATGGTTATTTATGAAAACCATAAAACAA
Organism: Aedes koreicus; assembly: GCA_024533555.2. NCBI lineage: Eukaryota > Metazoa > Arthropoda > Insecta > Diptera > Culicidae > Aedes > Aedes koreicus. Next base: position 238,128 of record JAHHFK020003833.1, read on the forward strand.
ATCATAGAAAATATGGTTTAGCGTAGCCTTTCTGATAATCATGGGACAAATTTGCCTGAGTTTTGATTTTTGGGACAAGTATGCGTAGAACGGCACCACTTCTCACTGACTTACTTCTATGATAGTGTATGTTTATAATGCTCATCATATAATCAAAATAAAATCCATACAAGCGTTTATAAATCTATAGGCCTATATGTTCCGCTAACATTTACTAGATTTTATTAAGAGCCTTCAATTAAAAATTATGCTTGCCTTTTTTTCCGGAAATATCATTCATCAAAAACTATTGATTTTCAAATCATTTTCTTGACATTCACCTCTAACACTGATTTAATTTCTTTTCTTTTTTTCGTTGTCTTGTGACCGCAACACTTGGAATCTGCTTCACCAAGATACCTGCCAAAAAACAAATTTCGAACCACATTGCCCCCTTAAAATGTGAACCAGTCCTCCTCATGGTGCATACCGGCTTCCGACACCGCGAAAAGGGCGTTCATCTCTCAAAATGAGATTTAAGCCCCAGGTTGAAAGAGTCATCACTTTTCTAGCCAGGGTTTGCTAATGAACCGCCGGCCAGAACACGACTACGAGAAAGAAAAATAAACCTCCGACGGTCCAAGCTGCGTTCGCTCCTAAGTTATGGGTGAGAAAAAGGTAAATATCACTCATTTGTCAAGGCTGCCGCTGCTGCAGCCGGGAGCTACCTTTAAGCTCCAAGAATACACCGTCGAAGGGTCGCTTGGGAGAAGCTTCCACCTAATGATCTTAAACCCTCTCTCTCTCTCTCTCCCTTCTTCGGTAGGTGCCCATAAACAACAACAGACCACTTGGATCTAATGAAGTGATGATGATGGTGATGGCTTAGTTTTTTTTTTTTTTTTTAAATAGAAATATCAGTCCCTCTCAGTTGGTATGATAAAATTTGTTGGTTGATGCAAATCGTGAAAAAGTGAAAGAGCATCGATGCCCAGTGGGTAACAATCGAAAGATATTAACATAATTTCTGGTTTAATTTTACAACCGATCGATTTCTAACATCTTTCACACATTAATTAGAGCGCGAACTAGCGCGGAGGAATAGAGAGCCGTCCACCGAACGAGCAGCGACGCATTTTGTTTTTGATGGAAAAAATAGAAATCACACCGATTTCGAGACAATTTTAATGACGCTGATCGACGAGATTCCCTAAACAATTTCACCCCTCGAGCTATATTGGACTGTACACCGATATATGTCGCTACAGAGCGAGGTGCCGTTAATGGGCTTATAAAATTGTCACTCGTAAAATTTGGGATCGATTCCCCTGTTGTTTTTCCTTTTCGAAGCCGGCTGCGCGCGTTCGGTTGGTTGCTGCAATCAAAAGGTTCGTTGTCTTTGGTTGTCGCTCAAGTCTCTTGCCTGCTTCGCGCACCAATTTTTAATTAAAATCAACATAAAACCTGTGATTATAACTTTTCTCAGCTTGCTCTCACTAACTACCGGTAGCAGTGAAGCTGCTGGTTTCAGATAGGCGGTAAACTTAAAATCTATAGACTCACTGTTACAGTGAAATTTGGTAATCGGTATCTTCAGGTCCTCTATAATTAAGTTCACGTAACTGCTCTCGAAAACGTACAAAGTTGAGTCACCTCCGGGAAGCAAGCTCGTACTTAAACGGACCAGCCGCTTACTTTGCCACCTTCCAAGAGCAACCACTAGTTAATTATTAAATTCCCTTTTACGGGGAAAAACTTTTCGAAAACAATTTTCCGCGAATTCCCCTCTAAACTGAACCTGGCGCTCGTTCCAATTGGGGAACCGTAAGAATAAAAAGTTTTACCTCTCCGACGACCTCTCTTAAATTATTTCGAATGATTTTCAGAAAATGAAAAAATCCTTGACGCTTATCGAACTACACTCAGGCAGCAGCAGCAGCAGGATGATGGGCGAACAAAAGACCAAAAGCAACAGCAGGTTCGTCTTTAGCTGAACAAATAGCAATTAATTCAATTTACCTGTCAGCTGCTGGCCTATTTTTTATATGATCGACCAAAATTCTGCCTGGTAATCACCGACTACCGAGTGCCGGAGTACATTTCACAGGCACTATTCTACTACCTAAAACCAAAAATCCGGAAAGTGTCGTTATTACCTCAAGAGGGGCGTTCATACATAATTTTTTATCACTACCGACCGACGACGAGACTCTGCACTGACCTGCTAATTACTTTATGGCAACTCTTCATCTATAACTGGTGGACTAACTGGATTGGTTTACTCCTATATGTACACAGCAATTTTGCTCAACACAGTTATGAATTGAATTGTTTCTCCTTGCTCTCAGTAGATTTTTCAGTTCTGTTTTGCTGATTCTTTCGGTGATTCAAGCTTTATTTTGCGGAAGTACAAAATTAATCAACTAACAACAACAGATTCTACGCGTTGAAAAACTTAAGAGGCTTAGTCATAGGAACGAGAAAAAAAATAAAAGTAGTGAGTAAATAGAAAATTCAACTTTTAATTGCTACTAAATAGAGAATCCAAATAAAAATGCACAAATTCATATCGATAGAGAAAAAAAAGGAATTAATATCACACAATGGTTTTTGTTCCTCTTGCAATTTGCATTTCACAAACTTTGGAAAAGTTATCTTCGAGACTTGATCGGCAAGGAATTATTCAAACTTAACAAGGTACACGCGTTATTGGAAGCGAAATCAATATCTTAAGGATTGGTCGAGTCGCGACAAAGTGAACCGACATGACGTTAAGGTTGATCAAGTTTTCACGTTATCGCTAGCCGATCATACAGGGAGTGGAAAAGTGAGGATTAGAGTGGCGATATGTCCATTAAATGATTAGTTCTATCGGTACTAACGCAATTGTTGATGTGATGAAGCTGATGATGTCCTAAACTACTGGCGCCTTCGGTTCCCGTAGGTGACACCGATGACGGCGTATTGAGAGTATGGCCAAGGCTGAGACTGCTACAACTGCTACTGGAGCCACCGGTGCCGACGGTGCCAAGACCAGAACCTCCATTGCTCAGATGATGATGATGGAGGTGATGGTGATGATGATGTCGGTAGGCCGATAGCGGTGACGAGGATGAGGACGAGGACGACTGCGAAGGCGGCGCCCCCGGATGGCTGTGGAACATTGGCGGACAGGTTCCGGAATTGAGCACCGGCGATAAAGGCGGTGCCAGCGCTGCCGGTGAAGACGAGGTTACAGATTGAAGACCAACAGAACTGGCTAAATCTCACATGTGCGAGATTGGAGCCATGGTCCGGAGGACTTGCTGCTGCTGAGCTTGTAGTTCAGGTGACGCACTATGTTGGTAGTGTTGCATCAGATTTCGCTGGTGTTCTGCACTTTGCATGTCTGGCACGTGGTACATATTGATTAAATGGCTCAGATCTGGCCCGGTAGGTTGCCCATACTCGCGTTTCATTATTAAGTTGTTGTTGGTGGACGTAGGACTAGGTGACACAGGTTCCGATTTTACACTGGAATCACTGGGACTATGACTTTGGCAGGAGATTTGGCTGCCGGGTTGATTCAAACCGTACGGCGATCCTGGCTGCTGCTGGATTGTACTGTATGGGGATCCCGGTTGTTGTAGGCCATAGGGAGATGTCTGCCCACCGGATACCGTGCCGTACATTCCATAACTCGTTGCATTCATGTAGGAGTTCAGCGATCCCGTTGAAGCAGCATTATGCATTTGGCCCATGTCGTAGCGATGATAATTGCTCATGTAGTGTGACTGTGATTGATACGCTGCGGCCGAAGCATCGTGCATCATGTAACCATTCGGCATATAGCCATTGGGAGGCATTTGGTACATATCACGGTTAGCTGCAGCAGCGGCGGCCGCTTGTTGGGCTGCCGAGATTGTGTTGCTATTCCGAATGGTATTGCCTTCGCTTGATTGCAGCAGCGAACCCACTCCCATTGGATATTTCTCCTTGGTTTTAGTCAGTGTCTTCGTCTTCCGACGTGGACGGTACTTGTAATCTGGGTGCTCCTTCATGTGAACTGCCCGTAATCGTTTAGCCTCGTCAATAAAAGGACGCTTCTCCGTCTCCGATAGATCCTTCCACTGTGCGCCCAACCGTTTGGAAATTTCCGAATTGTGCATCTTTGGATTGTCTGAAGCCATCTTTCGACGTTGACCGCGTGACCACACCATAAACGCATTCATCGGTCGCTTCACTCGATCGGCGTTCAGTTGCGCTGCTTTGCTGGTGTTGTTGTTGTTGTGATTGACAGGACCTCCCGTACCCATATGACCATGGGTCTGACCCGAGGAGGTGATGTGATGATTACCGAGCCCCGTCGTTGGCGGTGTCTGTTGTTGGGAAGCCTGCGATGGCCCATTCGGACTCAGTCCAGAACCGGGCTGCAATGGAGAACCATGCGGATTCGTATGGGTCTGTCCGTACGAGCTACTGTTGTTGTTATGCGACGATAGATGCTGCTGATGACTGAGATGTTGCGCCTGGTGACTTAGCTGTGATTGTCCGATGTTCATCATACTCAGCGATCCCAACGCCCCGTACGGTGACGTCGAATGGCTGTGCAGGGAGGACGCATGATGTGGCGGCATTGTGGCGTGCAGTATGCCGCCTTTCATATCAGACTCCATGGTCAGCATATCGTCGGCGGTGCTTTGCCTGTACGCAAACAGTTTGAAGGTCTTCAGTTAAAAGCCACCGGGAAAAAAATATACACACAAACACACCCTCGAACGGATTTAATCCTATAAGCCGTAACCGCTGCAGCGCGAAAACGTTAGTCTTCCTGAATTATTCAGTACTGCTGATCTCATAAAACAACACACATCATCCAAACATAGATAAATCCACAAACATTTAACATGCTCTTCTTCGCCCACGAATAATCATCATTCTCGCATTTTCCCGACACCTAGCTGCTTCACCCTTCTACCAGAATCTTCTGGTCACTGACACTGGGTTTTAAAGTCGCAACTTTAATTCAAACAATTGCTTCTTTGTTAATTGAAACCTTCACCCCCTTTGGATTTTCACTACCAGTGGCCGGGATCTATTGTTAGTAGTTTTTCTTTTGTTTTGCCCCACGTGCTGTCTCACTCACACTTTCGATTCACTGTCTCGCTCTCTATTGTTATGTACCTCAACGCTCACACCCCACCTACTACTACGTTCGGCGGAGACCGGGTCCGTGCGCCAATTCAATTGATCGATAGTACAAAAACCGAAATAATCATAATCATTACATCACAACAATACATGTACGAGAGGAGAACAATTCATTGACCATCGGCACTCGGCGCACTACGAGCGGACGTCACTCACTTTTACGATCTCTTCACCGACGCACCGACGAGTATTCAAAGGTAATAGTTTTTCCTTCACGATATTCGAAACCCCGACGCATCGCACTTTTCGAAATCCTTGCACTGATAAAACTAAGAAAGCGCTGCTAAACCCTTTAAGGTGCTTGCTTTTACATGGAACGAAACGTGGAACCGTCGAACCGCCGCTTAACTTCAGGATTTAGAGTAAAAACGTTTTTAAAACTGCGCTACACAAACTGGCGACAGGAACGGCCGCAAATATGCCTCTATACAGCTGTGAACTGAGCACCCTTCTGTTTCACTGTGAGCGCTTGGGAAAACCTGATAGCATCCAACAGCCCGACCAAAGCAGACTCTACCAATCTACCCCCACTACTATAAAGTGCCCGAAGCGGCCGCGCCTGTCGACCTCAAACGAACCAATCACAACCAACCTACCTACCTTCATCACCATAAGCGAAATACGTAGTTATACTATACCCGTAGCATAAGTACCAATGTATTAGTTGATTAATATGCTGCCGTGTCAGCGTTCTCTCTCATTACACGCTCTTCCAAACATGCCAAGCTTGGACATACACTATACGCACACACATATTCCCATGCCGGACCCGTTTGCCGTAGCAGACAGACTGGCTCGCACAATCTTGGAATTCCGCTTCTCACGACGACGTAACGCAAACTCAGACATCCACACAACGAAAAAAGGCGTGGCCAAAATCAACCCCCGCTTTTAGGTAAGCGTGCTCTTACTCGCATGCCATAAAACATTGCTACGTTGCCGCATTTCATCTTTTCGCTCTTGCCATAAAACCTCGCGCATCCGATGGTTTAAGGTCAACCCAATGCGATGTGCCATAATGAAGCAAGAGAAAAATCAAAACCTAAAGCGCATAGGTCCATTGATAAATCGAATCAAGAGGCATAGAAACCAATATATTTATTGCGATTGGAATGTAGCGTTTGTCTCCTCTCAATATTGACTGTGTCATTCCCTTTGCGAGATTTGGATAGAATGAAACATCATTGTATAAATTAATGACCTGGTACGATTTTGTGCTTTTCTATGTCCGCGAATTCAGCTTCAACTTACACCACTACATGTGTTCTAGACAAGGGAGACCTGCTGGCGACTCGGAGTAGTTTATCAGCTCTACTACCGGGGGAGCGGACAGTGGTGGCGATGACCTCGCTGGCCAAAGAATTCGTTTTTTGAACCTCTGCCGCGTACCGGGATCACATATTGTTCTCATTTTGAAATTCAACTTATTTCAAATAATAATAGTTTTTACGCGTTCCATTCCCAATGACCCCCCGCCCGTCCTATCTGGGTCTGGAAAATGATCCACACGTCCACGTGATTCCAGGATGCTAGACCTCCTCACCTACCTAGATAGGTAAGCGGATTTCCAGAAAACCGGAGCGAGGAAGTATTTGTCTGATTGTGATTCATTTCATTCCCTCAATCGTCACCACTACCGCTTCCGTCGTCTGCCGTGTCGACGGAGTTTTGCAATTGTAGATTGGCACCGATGGAGAGAGCAGCGGATCAGAGGAGACGCGACTTTCGACGTTCATGTACTCGCACGACTCGCACACACACAGCAAGAGAGAAAGGATTTCGAGTGTTTTGAACTAAATTTAGAATACTTGCTCCCTTATTGTTGGGTGGTATGGTTTGGCTCGTATCCTTGAGCCTTCCTGACACATTTGAAGAACTAGCAAGCCCAGAGGGAACCAGGCGAACGAGACAAACGAATTGAATGAAATAATGCATCCAGGACACATAACGAAAAGGACGACGAAGACTAAGGCAAAAAAATCAGTGAGTGTTTGCAAACCAAACGAGCGAAGATAGGTGTAATCCTGTTTTCCGGTTTTTTTTCCATACCGGAGTGATCACGACGGTAAAGAACTAGTTTCAGCGTCCCCTCTTCTGTTAAACAGGATTTACCGGCGAAAAACCTATGTAGACATGAAGGAACCAAACAAACGAGCCTGCAGAAGGGACCTTATTGTGTGGTGGAATGTTTTTTTTTATTCACTTTGAATTTTAGGAAGGAGATAAAAGTGCGACGCAAATTCTAATTTAAAGTTTTGATTAAAGTGCTGCTGCACCGGGCAGAGTTTACGGTCATTGTCGTTATTGAAATGGGTTTTAGACACCAGCAGGTAGTCTATGGTGTGAATGAGTGCTGCTGCCAATAAGGAATCAGCAGCAAGTGTAGTTTTCTACAAAAAAAAAGATGTGAACCACAGACAGACCTGCAAATTAGCCATGCTGATTAGTTTAGTTTATGTATGTGCCTTCGCCTCTGCAACTATCAGTACGACTACTGTTGCAATAGAGGGTAGAGAACAAGTTCAACCTGATCGTATATTTCTGTTTGTAGAGAATAATGAAATATATTGACGGTTTACTGTCGTAGCGACTTTGGGGAATTTTGTTTTTCTTTCGAAGATAGATTCAACGTTGCTTGCAAGTTAAGAAATGATAAACCAGTAAACATTGTTCCAAAAACAAGGAAACAATTACTTGTTTTCTCAAATGTTGAAAATATTCACCAAACAGTACATCATGGATTTTGCTACCAAAATTAATATTTTTGGTAATCCTTAATATATTTTTTACAGTTAAGTATCTTAACTTATAATAATGCTTAGAGCTTTCGGAAAGCATTTATTATTATATTTTTTTGAAATTCTGCACGTAAAGCTGGTTTGTAAAATTCTACGGATCATTTCTCAACACGTTAAAATTGACATGGGTCTGATATGCAAATATGGGCAGTTTTTGTTCACATCATTATTTTTATTTTTGCAATCTAAATGTATAGCAACAAAACAAAATCTGTTAGAACATACGATAATAATATTTACGTTCATAATAATAATCATAATTTACGTTCATAGTAAAACGAATAAAAAATGCACAAAATATTATTTTTCACATCTCACATCCGTTAGGGTTGAAGTACCATAAGTGGGGGTATACACCGTCAATTTATTATCGTACAAATTCAAACTTTGATTATTTCACAAAAGTTATTCTGATTTTATTGGTTATTGTTTTTATTGAAAGGTAATATAACATAGATTAATAACACAATATGTTTCGGAATAACACCGCCTCCCGCCCATCTTCTCATCCGTTAAATTGTTATTCATATTGGTTCAATCCCCCTAACTTAAGTTTTAAGATAACTGATGTATATAAATATGAAAACTTGGCTCTGTAAAGTTGATTCGATTGAGCCTGTACAAATAAATGATTTAAAAAAATAAATATAAATAACACCACCCTTAACCATTTTGACCAGCGTCATACGTTTTTAAAATCCATAGCAAGCTGCACGCACGACTTACATCGGCATTTCGTCCCAAATTCGAAGGAATACGACTTTGAACTGGACCAAAGTAGACACCTTGTGCTCGTTTATTTTCGACAGCATGTTTGACCACATAACATAATCCAAGGGGTTTAGATCTGGTGAACTGGCCAACAAGTCGGTCAAATTTGCCCGACACTAGTTTTGGACAAAATTCGCAGTATGAGAAGTCGGAAAACACGTTATCACGTAGCTTGCCGCGCTTGCAAATTACATTACCTCGATTACATGTACATTTTAGATTCTGGAATGTGCATAAATCGAATCGTATATAAAATTGAAGCAAATACTTTACAAATACTTATCAAGTATTGAAGCCAAATTTTCCACACCATACAATGTAAAGTGGTCCAAGAAGGTGATTTTTAGTTTTAAAAAATATGACTCCCAAACGAGAATATTCTTATACGGTTTCTTGATATACTTTATTTGGATTTAAAAAGGAATTCTGATTCATATTACAAAAAGTCCATTGTTGCTTTGAACTTATGTTTATTTAATCATATTTAAATCAATGTAAAAAAAACAGGTTCTCAAGATGAATTTCTATCCACTATCTTCTCGGAGACTTTTGATCTCATTTCACGCAACGAAAATTGAGAATTGAGAGGCCAACCTTTTTTCTTCAGCATATCTGATCATTACGTCCATAGCAGTCAACTTCGATTCATCAGAAACTAATAGGAATCCTCTATTGATCCTCAGGATCAATAGATTCCAAAACATGTATGCTGTCATCGTCTGGTAGGATGGAATCCATAGGGTTATACGTCATCTCGTCGTCAGCTGTAGGATTGTGTACTTGTTCCACTATTTCTAAACCTTTCAGAACTTCATATTCAGCATTCTCATCATCGATGACGCTCGATTTTGGCGGAGATCTCCGTTGATCTCTTTCTAATCCCTGATAGTGATAAATGTCTTCCACATCTCCCGGATTAAGCAACAAAATCCTTGAGAAACTAGATCACATGATTGCGCAATCCAAAAGATGGCATCCTTCACATTGATCATTTTAACATTGTGGTGAAACTCTCCTGATCTTACAATAACCTCTCGCATCATGATTTGTCTGTAGCGTGATGTAATCATTTGGATCACGTTTTGATCCATTGGTTGAAAGACAACTGCCGTGTTGGGCAGCAGAAACATTGTTCAGAGAGCGCCGTCATCAGTCTTCAATTCTTCGGCATTAAAATGTGCATAACAGTTGTGCAAAACAAGAACTGCTCGCATAGGGAGATTATTTTCTGTCAAAAACTTTTGGACCTGTGGCGCAAAATGTTCGAAAAACCAGCTTTTGAATAAAACGCGGGTCATCCATGCCTTCTTCGATGCGGCGTAATAAACAGGCAACTCTTTAAAAAAAATCAACGGTTGAGGTTTAAGAAATTTTTCAATGACCATCAGAGACAACTTTAATGAACCGTCCATGTTTGTGCATAGCCAGACAGTGAAACGTTCTTTGTTTACTTTCTTTTCGGGCGCGGTTGCCTATTTTTGTCAACGTATATTTTGGTCGGCGTGCATTTGAAATACAGGCCGTTTTCGTCAGCGTTGAAGAGTTGACTTAGAAGCAAATCTCATGAACGCATTTCTGTTGCAAAAACATTGACGCACTCGTCAATAATTTCCATATTGCTTGACAATTTCTCATCCGGAATTTTTCAGAAGACGAATCTCATATCTTTTAATGAACTTGTCGATATAGTCACGACTTCCAAACTTACCCACACTAACCAATTCACTATAAAAATTCTCTGATTGAACACGGAGCATATCCTGGATTACCGGAATGTGTAGTTGTATTTTTTGCAAAGACCAGATGTATGTACTGCTTCATCCACTTTTGGGTAGCTGGCTTGCTTGAAGGTCTTGCAATTTGATGTAAACAAGAATCTTCAAGGCACCTTATCCTTAAATAACCCTTTAAAGTACTTATCAATGTTTCCTTCAATGTTCGCAATATTATTCATTACCTTTGTTTTAGACGGCTGAATTTTGTATATGGTAGATCGTGCTTTGATGCGATAATTTTCCATCACATCTCGAATCGAAACTCCATTCTCCAAATCTTGCATAATCCTCACTATATCAGTGAGGAGAGTACCCGATCGATTCTTCTTTGCTCTGGAACAATTATCACAAGCCATTTTATTTCAATCAGCACGGTATTAAGTCGAAGTAGGGATACTAACGTTCTCACGATCATAAATGTCAAAAAGTACACGCTAACGTGAATCAACCCACATTTATGTCAAAGTAACCTTGATATAAACTCACCGTCTTCTTCTTTTTCCAGGCTTTGACGCTCTTTTTTACGAGCTTTTGCCTGCTTCTCAACTTAGTGTTCTAATTGCACTTCCACAGTTATTTAATGAGAGCTTGCTATGCCTACACCAATACATGAATTTGTATATTGCGTGGTAGGCACAATTATACTCTATGCCCAGGGAAGTCGAGAAATTTTGCAACCCGAAAAATTCCTAGACTGGTCGGGAATCGAACCAGCCGCCTCCGGCTTGGTAGACCATGCGCTTACCGACTACGCTATCCGAGGCCCCTTAATCTCACTGTATAGTAGGAAATATTAGCGAAATATTGCTATATAGGGCGGGGATTGGTTTTAATACTTCGCGAATCTCTTACAAGCACGGGGTCAACAAAAGCTTTCAACAGAATCATGCAGCCAAAAAAGAGCGTTGAAAGTTGTTGTTAACCACGCAATTAAAATAGGTTCCTAATGATGGATCCGTTCTCTATGCTTGATTTTCAAACCTATGACAGAAATTGGTCCCACCTTAAAAACTGTTACTTTACCCTAAATATAGTTCAGATGTGTTATGTTATGTGAACGAACAACCAAAATAAAAAAATATATAGGTTTAAAAACAAACAAAAATACCTACAAAAAATATGTACATAACATCTGTTACCTCGGAAATCTAATCGAGTCATAGTCGGAGTCAGCAGCACCATCTAAGAATTCAATTAAACTTTCTGGACATGTAGACTCTGTCACAAAAAGCCACATTGCAAACTCAGTTTTTCCAAAATTGATCTAGACTGCCTTTTGAAAAGAATCACACTTTTTTTACGGTTTTTTTTTTAATTTAAAATGCTTATTATCGATAAACGACTACAACAAAACTAGTTAGATTTATGAATACGAATATTTAAAAAAAAAAACAAATTGAGTTGTAAACTGAAAAAAATCGATTTTGAAAATTTTAAGTCGATTTATTAAAAAACAAAAACACCACTTTTCATTCCAATGAAATTGTGTCTCAATATAGGTGCATTGCAAGATGGACACTTTCAAGGAAAACAAGTTTTTCAAGAAACTACTTTTTCTTTTCTAAACTAAGAAACTATTTTCAGTGTCTTTTTTCCAAAGCTAAGCCAGTGAAGGTCATAATCATAATGCAATGAAACACAATTTGTTTATGAGATTTTGTCTAATTTCCCAAGCAACACACAAGTTTTATAACGGTTGAAAATACTTGTACATGACTAGATTTGGTTATTAAGAAGCTTTCTCAACATAAAATTGTGTTACTCGGGTTGGCACTTCAGTATACTTTAATTAATCGCGGATTCCATTTGAAAAGAGTTTTTATCTTTTAATAAATATTATATTATCTTTTCTCTTGTTTAGTTCTGAGGCAAAATCAGGGAGGGGAATAAAATGTATGGTCGCAATATGTATTAATTTTCACTCATTTATTTATTTATCTATTTATTATAACACCACATAAATATAATAGTTGTCTCGAAGCTATTTTCATACATGCAATTTTTTTATTTTCTCCCATCAAGGTAAATATTTTTGGTTCATCTTCTAAATTAGAATTAGAATTTGCTTCTACTTTGTCACTAAGAATAGGCACAAAACTGTGGACTTCTGACATTTTGAGTGTTGTTGCGTGAATGTGTGTGTTTTTGCTACTGAGTGTATATCTCGGCCGTGTTGACTGATTTAGAAAATTCGGAACTCAAAATAGGTGAATCTATTTTAAGCTTTCATGAAAAAGGGAGTGTAATTTCGTCAACACCTTTTTTTTTTTCATTGTATGATCAGTCCTTCAAAATTGAAGTGATGAACTACTCAAGTAACATTGCCAAAACTATCCAGCCTCATTAAAATTTAGGTTTCATATTTTAGTCAGTTTTATGAGAACCTACACAGCTTGTTTAAAACGATCTTACAACCTATCAAAGGTTTTATTTTGACTTAGTGCACTCATAAAATGCTGTTTTGAAATGCCGTTTAGATTATTATATTTTTTTTTGGTAAAAATTTAAATTGTTTTTTTAAATTATCTATAGATATAAAAATGGATTTTTGTCTGTCTGTCTGTCTGTCTGTCTGTCTGTCTGTCTGACCCTAATAGGCTCGGAGACTACTGAACCGATCGGCGTGAAAATTTGTATGCAGGGGTTTTTGGGGCCGGGGAAGGTTCTTAAGATAGTAAGAGACCCCTCCCTCCTCTGAAAGGGGGGCTCCCATACAAATGAAACACATATTTCTGCATAACTCGAGAACTGATCAAGCAAAGGAATCCAAATTTAGCATGCGGAAGTTTTTGGAGGAAAGAAATGTTTCTATGGTAGTTTGAGACCCCTCCCCTCTCTAGAAAGGGAGGCTCCCATACAAATGAAACAGAAGTTTCTGCATATCTCAAGAACTAATCAAGCAAATGGAACCAAATTTGGCATGTGGGGTTTTCTGGGGGCGAAAAATGTTTTTATGGTGGTTTGAGATCCCTCCCCTCTCCTAGAAGGGGTGCTGTCATACAAATGAAACTGAAATTTCTTCATAACTCTAGATCTAATAAAGCAAATGGAACCAAATTTGGCTTGCGGGGATTTTAAAGGCAATAAATGTTTTTACGGTGGTTCGAGACCCCTCTTCTCTCTCTGGTAGGTGGGGGGGGGGGGGGGGCGGTTCTCCCATACAAATGAATCACAAGTTTCTGCATAACTCGAGAACTAATCAAGTAAATGGAACCAAATTTGGCATGTGGGGTTTTCTGGGGGCGAAAAATGTTTCTATGGTGGTTTGAGACCCCTCCCCTCTCCAAGAAGGGATACTGTCATACAAATGAAACTGAAATTTCTTCATAACTCTAAATCTAATAAAGCAAATGGAACCAAATTTGGCTTGCGGGGATTTTAAAGGCAATAAATGTTTCTACGGTGGTTCGAGACCCCTCCTCTCTCTCTGGTAAGGGGGGGGGGGGGCTCCCATACAAATGAAACACAAGTTACTGCATAACTCGAGAACTTATCAAGTAAATGGAACCAAATTTGGCAGGTAGAGGTTTTTGAAGGCAAGAAATGTTTCTATGGTAACTCAAGACCCCTCCGCCCTCTGTAAGAGGGGGGCTCTCATACTAATGAAACACAAATTTGTGCATAACTCGAGAACTAATCAAGCATATGGCACCAAATTTGGCATGTGGAGGTTTTTGGAGGAGAGAAATGTTTCTATGGAAGTTTGAGACTCCTCCGCCATCTGGAAGGGGGAGGGAGGGGAGTTTCCAAACAAATCCAACACAAATTTCTGCATAACTCGAGAACTAATCAAGTAAATGGAACCACATTTGGCAGGTGGAGGTTTTTGAAGGCAAGAAATGTTTCTAAGTTGACTCGAGCCCCTCCCTTCTCTGAAAGGAGGGCTCATATACAAATGAAACACAAATTTCTGAATAACTGAGAACTTATCAAGTTAATGGAACCCAATTTGGCATGTGGAGGTTTTCGAAGGCAAAAAATGATTCTATTGTGGTTTTAGACTCCTCCGCTCACTGAAAGAGGGGTCTCTCATACAAATGAAACACGAATTTCTGCATAACTCGATAAAAATTAAAGCAAATGGCATTGAGAGAAATAAATGTTTATTATGTAGTTTGAGACCCCTCCACCTTCTGGAAGGGGAGACTCCAATAAAAATGAAACATAAGTTTTAGCATAACTCGAGAGACAATGAAGCAAATGAAACCAAATTTGGCATTTGCAATGTTGAGGTTTTTGGAGGCAAGAAATGTTTCTATGCCAGTTCAATACCCCTCCCCATTTTGAAGGGGGGGGGGGCTCCCATACAAATAAAAAGCAAATTTCTGCATAACTCGAGAACTAATCAAGTAAATGAAACCCTTTTTAGCATATGGGGGTTTTTGGAGGCTAGATTTCTATATACATAAAAATGAATTTCTGTCTGTCTGTCTGTCAGACACTTATAGACTCGGAAAGTTCTGAACCGACCAACGTGACAATTTAAATGAAGGGGTTTTTGGGGCTGAGAAAGGTTCTTATGATTGTTTGAGACCCCTTCTCTCTCAGGAAGGGGCGCTCTCATACAAATGAGACAAAAATTTCATCATAACCCGAGAACTAATCAAGCAAATCGAATCAAATTTGGCATGTGGGGGGTTTTGAAGGCAAAAATGTATCTATGGTAGTTCAAAACACCTCCCCTCTCTGAAGAAGAGGGGGGGGGGGGGCTTCAAACAAATGAAACTCAAATTTTTATTATAATCTATGAGCCCAATGTGATGGTTCGAGAACTAATCAAGCAAATGGAACCAAATTTGGCATGTGGGGGGTTTTGAAGGCAATGATTGTATGGTGGTTTGAGAAACCACCCCCCTCTGGAAGGGAGGGCTCCCATACAAATGAAACACAAATTTCTACCAAAAATGAGAATTGTCCAGGTTACTTAAACACAAAACGTGTTTTTCTCGGGTAAGAAGCATGTTTTGATAGAAGTTTGAACCCCTGCTCATTCAAGAAAAAAAAATTCATTTCGAAAAAAAAAACCATAAACGTGCCAGTTATATTAAATTTTCTTTCATTTAGTTGCAAGCGTAGCAGCGCACGCACCGGGTTCAGCTAGTTTAATATAAAATTAATTAAAAATTATGGATTTTACACGAGACTTAATTCAGGTTTGTAAAAAGGGGGAAAAAAAAAAAAAAATTCGGGAAAAAATAAAACCCCCGAAAACGGCAAAAACACAATCCCACAAAAAAATGTTGAATAAAATTATTTTCTCCCCTCCTTCAACTCATTCTTATGAACAAAGGACGCTCGGCGCGGGGGAAAAAAAAAAAAATAGTGTGGAAGGAAAAAATAAAAAATGAAAAATAAAAACAAAAACAAAAAAATAATAATAAAAAACAAAAAACGGAACCTATTTCGACATTCTTTCAGATGACCTAAATTAACCTAAATTAACAGGAAATTCATGATTAATTTATCGAATATATTTGTTTTAATTTTTAATATATTTGTTTGCCAATATTTGAAGCATGATACGCTGTAAAAAAAACTCAATTTGTTTTGGATACATCGCTACCAAACAAAATTTCCCGCTGCACTAGAGCTTTTTTCTTTAGATATTATAATATTTACTGCTAAATGAATCAGAAGAGCAGAGAATCGAAAAGCAGAACAACAAAAATCATGATATCACAGTGAAGTTCCCTATGGCCATATGCTGGTTTTCATAGCAGCCAATAGGTTTAATGAAGGTTCTCAAGTGGTCATAACATCTTTCACTAGAACATTTTCAAAATCTTCACAACCGTCAATAGAGTAGACCACTTTTGTATGATTTTAGGCTTTAAAGAAGCATAGAGAAGGTGTTAAGAGACAACACAGTTTTGAATGAAGTTTTTTCGAAGAAAAGTTCGAGATTTCATCATAACCAAATCCTACTTCGATGCTTTTCCTTTAAAATACAATAAATTATATTCATTATGAGAACTCAACATATTTATTTCAACCTGGTTCCGAGATCGATCCGCAATACGGCTGGAATAAAAATAAAAGTTTTACTTGGGTAAAGGAGCCTTAGGTCATTTAATATCTGGAAACACTTTTTATTTTACTGAAGCGCTATTAGTGATCAGATACTGCAAAGTACTGCAGTACTGCAAAGTTCGTTGCTATTAATTTTCAAATAAGTTATACTTGATGGAAGCCACGCAACTAAAATTTATTTTGGACACTCACTTCGAAAATCCAGCGTGGTCGGGTGCAAAGTTCGCAAAGTCGTTGAAATTGGCTAAATTGACCGTGTGCAGTGTTCTCAAACATTTCCGTGAGTTGCAGACTACCGATCGGCAGAATCACAGGAAGCGTCGTAGTGGAACTAAGGATCGGAAGGTGCATTTGGAGGTATTGAGAACGATTAAGGCAAACCCAGGCCTGTGGGATTATGGTATCGCCAAGAAATTCGATGCCAATTAAGAAGGAGTTCAATCTTTTCGGGCCAGTAAGCAACCAAACAGGACACTGAAGCAGAGTCTAGTGGCCAAAAGACGTGCACCGAAGTTGTACAATGAGATTCTTACGAAGAACGAAGTGTGCATCCTCATGGATGACGAAACGTACGTGAAGATAAATTCGTTAAGTTTAAATTCGTTTTTGCCGATAAATTCGCAACAAAGCTTTTGATCTAGCTTTACGTGACAAACAAGACTATAGATTCCAACATGTACAAGCAAGAGTGCCTGAAAAAACATATTCTTCCGTGCATTAAAACTCACAATGGACCTGTAAAGTTTTGGCCTGATTTGGCAAGCTGCAACTACAGCGGAGAAGTACTACAGTGGTATCGAGACAACGGGGTGGATTTCTTCGAAAAGGATATCAACCACCCAACTGGCTCTCAATTCCACCCAATTGAGAAAAATTGGGAAATTGTCAAACAGAAGTTGAAGAAGAGTGAAAAGGTGACTTGGGATGCAACAGTGTGGTATGGCGCCGAAGGCGAGGATATTTACTGTTATATTTCGGTAGAGGTAGCAATAAGAACCAAGCAATTAACGAAAGATTGGTGAGATCATTCCCTGTTTCAAATCAATTTAATAAAAAATATGTTTTCAGCACCCCAATTTAATATTCTATTGATTTGTATGTTCATTTCATGTGCATGTGTATACATTTAAAAAAAATGCCGTCTTCTATGCATGCTGTTTCCAAGTACTAAAATCATTAGCAGTAGCATTAGCATTGACGTTTGCACACCTCGTGGATTGATCTACGATGAGGAATAATTCGTTGCAGACATTGCGTGTCACCATGTAACGGATCCAATTACTGATACGTTTCTTCGTGCAATAATCTCCACGAAGACAATCCTCGGTCGCCCACCTGGCCACGTCCATGCAACCGTTTGTGATAAGGAGTATTTGGTATCTACCTTCAGACGACACGGGGAACCCACGTAGCCATCAGTAGATATCAAAAGAAAAGGGAAATTAATAGTCGGAGAGAATTGTTATACAGAATGCCCTGTTTGATGTACCAAACAAAATTTATTCAAAAATGGACATTGGAAGCATCTAGTCTAAGAAGGTTAAGTGATGCTCCATTTTTCTTCAAACGGTTGGGGCTCAAGTAGCAACTATAGTCCTAGACCCATATGACAGCTGTTTCAGAGCACTTAAATCATAAGCACTAATTGCCTGGATAACCTAACTTGAATCAAATTAGCTTCAGTAAAAATTCGTAAAAATCGGAAGAAAAAACTACAAGGTACAGCCCAAGGCAAGAGCTGGATAACATACATACAAGCTTCAAAACTTCCTAAACCGTGATGAATGGCAGCTAAGACCCGTTCTAGGAATCTCTAAACAGAGATGTTGACCAGATACAGTTGCTGTGTGATGGATAACGAAACTTACGCCAAAGCTGACCTCCAACAAATGCCAGGACAGAATTACGCCAAAGTTGACCTCCAACAAATGCCAGGACAGAAGTTTACACCGAAAAAGATATATTCAATGTGGAAAATTTAAAAAAAAAAAAATGGAGAATTCGGGAAACTCTTGGGGGGCTTAAGCGGGAAAAAGGGGCACAAAAAACAACAACAATGAAAAAATGAGCCCGCAAAACTTTTTTTTTTTGGAAAAAAAAAAAAAAAAAATTTTGTTGATTTTTATTAAAGAGTTGTTGAAAATTTTTTGAAAAAAAAAAAAAAAATTGATGTTAATTTGGTATGTTTTTTGTTATTTTAGGCGGTTTTTTAGGGGTGGTTTTGTGGGGGAACTTTTTGGGTTCTATAAAGAATGTGTACACCAAAAAGTAGTCGTCGGAAATGCCCTAATGCAGTCTTCTCCGTGTACGCTTTGCTAATCCGATCACTACTACATGAATATTAATGTATGTGTGCTATGATGAAGACGTCGTTTGGCTACAGTAACCTTTATTCAGTAAAATGGCGTCGAATCAAGAACGCGTGCGCGAAGCAATTTTGCACAAAAGAGTGGAAAATCCAGATATGTCGCACGGCGATATTGCCAAGTCATTAAAAATCGCAAAATCGACGGTTACTAAAGTGCTAAAAAAACTTTCAGCAGCGCTTAACTTTAAAGAGAAAGGTCGGTTCCGGAGGTAACCATGATTCTCGTTTCGTCGCGGAGAGGAAGAAAGTGATTAAAGAATTTAAGAAGAAACAGAATATCTCCGTTCGTGATGTGGCGAAAAAAGTGAAAATGTCTCCATCGTTCGTCCAGAAAGTGAAGAAAAGTGCAGGCTTGAAATCATTCAAAGTAGGTGTTGCTCCAAATCGTAACGACAGCCAGAACAAGAGCGCAAAATCTCGATCGAGAAAATTATATGACACTATGCTGAAGGAATACGACTGCATAATATTGGACGACGAAACATATTGCAAAGCTGACTTTAAGCAGATACCGGGACTACAGTTTTATACCTCGTTGCAAAGAAGAAATGTTGCTGATCGTTTTAAGCAAAAAAAATTGTCGAAGTTCCCAAAAAATACCTCGTATGGCAGGCAATATGTGGATGCGGTCTCAGAAGCGACATCTTCATCACGACTGGCACTCTAAATGGACAAATTTACGTAAAAGAGTGTCTGAATAAACGACTGTTGCCGTTCATTCGGGAACACAACGGTTCGGTGCTGTTCTGGCCTGACCTGGCATCTTGCCACTATGGAAAACTGGCTAAGGATTGGTACATTGCTAATGGTGTAAATATTGTCCCAAATTATTGCAATCCGCCAAATTCGCCAGAACTCCGTCCGATCGAAAAGTATTGGGCTCTGGTCAAGAGGAATCTTCGAAAAACGAATAGCGTAGCAATTGATGAGAAAAGCTTCAGGCGTAACTGGCAGAAAGCTGCAAAATTGGTGACGGATGACACTGTGCAAAAACTGATGGAAGGTGTCAAACGAAAGGTGCGGGCATTTGGATATAACAGGTCAAATTGACTTAACTGTATATGTTTTATATTTGTATTTTTATGAAGTCTTAAATAAATGATTTACTTTTGATTTTCTCATATTTTCCATTTAATACCACTAATTTCCCGTTGACTACGATTTGGTGTGCACATTCTTTATGTACTCGACAGGGTACCCGGGTACCTTTTCAGGTTTTACATTACGAAATTTCATAGTTTATTTTTAAAAGGAAGTGAGTCAGGAAATATAAGTAAAAGTGGAGAGGCTTTTTTGATAAAAAATGTGTGTAGGGGGGGGGGGGGGGGGGTGGGTTTTTTTTTTAATGTGGGGGGGGGGGGGGGGAGGGGGGATGATATTTAGAGGGGGAAAGGGGTATGGGGGTCTATAATTTTTTGATTTTTAGTGGGGGATTTTTTGGGGTGGGGGTGTGGTTGGGGGATGGGGAAGGGGGGGGGGGGGGGGGGGAGAATTATAGGAGGGGGGCGGTAGTAAGGTGGTTGTAGTTGTTGTTTTTTTTGGAGTTGTTGTTTTTTGGGTTGGGTGGGGGGGGGGTGGTGAAATTCATGAAATTTCTCCAGTAGGCTATTGCTGGCCACTCGAGGCTCTACAGGAACCAGTTCCTGAATGACCGGTCGGGTACAAATCATCAGACGGTCACAAAACGTTGAGAAATATCCTACTGGAGGAATTTCATGAATTTTTATACCCACATTGCCAAAGTTTTCTTCTTGATATGTTCATGGCCACCCACGGGAACCTGTCACAGAATGGCCGTTCCAGTAACAAGTCAGCATATAGCCTACAATGGAATAGAAATAGTGTGTAGGAATTATTCCAAAGATTTTGACATCCATTCCCGGAAATTTTATTGATATTCCTAAATAGTGTCTCCGTACCGGACCACAGCCCCGGCAAACATATGGATCCAAGCAGACATTGCCAGTAATTACCATGAAGCGAATGAGTTTGTGAATCTAACGATGCCAAGAGAATTAAAATCGGCCAATAACTGCCAGAGTTACAAACATTTGAATTTGGTGGGTACCCGGGTTGTCGATCATTTAAAGGTGTTTTTTTTTTGTCGAACACAAAAGGGTTAAGCGGAACAATATTGAGCGACAGAAACCTTTTGAACAAGTTCAACAACGTCTGTGGGTTTCTTGGGCTTGTTAAGCTTTATCTTACCAGCGCATGGCAAGGGAGAGCTCCACTATGGAGAAGTGATGGCTGATCTTGTCTTTCAAATTTGTAGATTCGCAAAAAATCATCAATCCTTTACAGGTATATCGCGATAGTACGTACACGACACGGTTCTTTTCCGTCGATTTTTTGTTTTTAAATTACTAATCAATTTCAGATATAACCTAACATCACCACATACTCTAATTGTTATGTTTCTATTCTCCGTGCGTGGAGTAACGATTATGATTTAGAAGGAGATGTTTCGCTCATAACCATGAGGCACCAAGAGTGGACAGTCATGTTTGCAAGAATGAAAGATATGAAGAGAAAGTGTTGAAAGTTCCGTCAGTGTACGGTAGGTTGGAAATAAAATAGAAGTATTGAAAATTGAGCGAAAAGGCATGGGTAAAGTAGTACTTCTATTCTATTTCTAACCTACCGTACACTGACGGAACTTTCAACACATTCTCTTCATATCTTTCATTCTAGCAAACATGACTGTCCACACTTGGTGCCTCATGGTGATGAGCGAAACATCTCCTTCTACATAACATCACCAGTCAGAAGAATCCTTTCATCTTAATAAAGATAGGCATGCATTTATAGAACTTATTTATCATTTGCGAGAAATCGATATTGGATGTATTTAATGTCGTATACAGTCCAACAAGGTACTTCTAAACTCCTCACTTTCTTTGTTTAATGAGGTTCTCTACGCGGAACGCGGCCCGCGGTTGTTCAATTCCTTTTCTTTGTAAAAAAGGAAGTTAATCTTTCTTCTTTTTGGCATTTAGTCATGTGGAAAAACTCAAAATTTAATTGACATAACTATTCCAAATTTAGGCACAGTAAAAAAACCTTGAATGGATGCATTTATTTTCACAAGCATTCAAAAAGACATAGAAGAACAAACATTTCATTGAAAAATGCAATATTCGCAATCCATGCCGAGCATTAGATTCATTGCTCGAACACAGCAAGTTATGAACTATAGCAAAATCTCATACTATTTCCTAGCAAAACATCCCGTTTCGCTAAGTAACGAGTGGACACTCTTCCGTGCCAACATCGCCTGTACGCACAGTATAACTCCGTAGGCGACGATGACGGTGATGATGTTGGGTTGGGTCCGATGCGCCACTGCTGCCGTGGCAACAGCGCAGACAGAGGAGAAGAGGGTTGGAGAGCCGACTATACAGCCCCAAATGAAAGAGCAGGCAAATTTTGTTTACTGACAATCTCGAAATTACTGTAGCCATACTAGTACCAGCATCACCACCACATTGTAGAGAGGTAGTGCACCCTTCTTAACCCTCACCGTTGTGTTATGCATTCATGGGGAATATGTTTGCATTCTGGTCGCCAGGCGCACGATGTAATTTTTGGCTTTAATATTTCACGAGCCCGTCCTACCATGTCGTCGTCAGAGCGATGATATCTCGCAATGGACTCCACCGGTGCCTCGTCCTCGGGTGGCCAGGAGCTGGATAGGCCCAATGTTTGATTCATTTGTCAGTGGTTTAATTGGAGTGGAATTATTTATGGAGTTTACCTCGCCGAGGTCAGACCTTAAAGGTTAACTTTGCATTCGAGTGATTTATACCTCCCAGGCTTGGAACATTCGGTTTGTTTTAGTGTGTTCCAGAGCTATGCCTGCCGATGAATAGAGATTGGAGCGATATGGTGGCATGTTTCCATGGAAGCATAAATTTAGTTATGGAACAGAGGAAGAAATCTTTTCTACATCCACGAATTGAGATTGTGAATGTGAAATTCAACACAGTTTAAAAATGGTGTGTAATTTACATCACAACAGACTTAAATGTACGTCCTTTTTCAAATGTTCATGAACTAGAAACTGATCATTTCATTTTACATACCATGATGTAAATTTCAATCACAACACTATAATAGATTATAGATTTTTAATATGTTTTCATAATAATCAAC
The DNA here is from genome assembly GCA_024533555.2 of Aedes koreicus. Classification (NCBI taxonomy): domain Eukaryota; kingdom Metazoa; phylum Arthropoda; class Insecta; order Diptera; family Culicidae; genus Aedes; species Aedes koreicus. Next base: position 261,194 of record JAHHFK020003833.1, read on the forward strand.
AAAATATAAGTTAAATAAGGTACTTTTGAGGGTCCAAATGGTGTAGTACATAAATTGTTAACTAAAGCACAGTATGGTTTATGGATTCGTTTAAAAAAGCTCCTTTAAAAATTATAGCAGTACATAAAAGATTTCGTCTATCGTACCTGCAGGTATACATAATCATGTTTCGGTTTTATGGAAAAAATAATTCATTTACCTAGAAAATAAGAAGAATGATTAGTAATTTCCATTTAATTCCAACTACCTTTATTGCTTATCTTGACAGATACGCGTATTTCGTCTACAATGTGCAGACTTCTTCAGTGTCGTGTACTAATACTGAGAAGAATGATTAGTAATTTCTATTTAATTCCAACTACCTTTATTGCTTATCTTGACAGATACGCGTATTTCGTCTACAATGTGCAGACTTCTTCAGTGTCGTATACTTGTACTAGTCGAGTATTAGTACACGACACTGAAGAAGTCTGCACATTGTAGACGAAATACACGTATCTGTCAAGATAAGCAATAAAGGTAGTTGGAATTAAATGGAAATTACTAATCATTCTTCTCATTTTCTAGTTAAAGGTATTCCACTAAACTGCTCACACTCTCCAGGATTCAAATCTTATTTGTAATTATTTGTAAGCTCTTGATGTGTTATTGCGTTACAAGACATTATTTTGCATTTTATTGTATTTTCACCTGTTTGCACTTAAAGTTCAGCCATTGCTTGATTTACATGACTCGAATTAAAATATTTCATTAATTACGTCTAATGTAATGTTTAGTATTTCTAAGCGCGTAAGCGCAGAGTATAGTGCAAAACATAAACTTTGTTAACTGAAATAGTGAAAATAGTGACCAAATAGAAACTTTGAGGTTAAAATAATGCAATTGTACACAGGTACGTGTTCTCACCAAGAAACTTGAACTACCAAAGAGTACCGTGTTTAGTGTTTGTAAATTGTTTGACCAGCGCTTGACTGTGGATCGGCAAGTTGGAAACGGAACAAACCGAAAAGTATGCTCCCGTCGAATGGACAAGAAGGTGGTAGCCATTATTGAGAAAAATCCCAACATTTCTGTGCGAAACGTGACTCGCAAAGTTGGAAAATCAAAATCGTATGTGCAAAATGTAAAGCAGAGGCATGTAATGAATACGTAAAAACTTTAAAAGGTGCCCAACCGTGATGACAAGCAAAATTTCACTGCAAAAAGTCATGCTAAGAAGCTTTAAACCAAGTTTTTGCAAAACAAAATCCTGTACTATAATGGACGACGACACATATGTGCTAGTCTTCGAGCTTCCGGGTCTGGCTTTTTATACCGCAATTCAGAAAAACGCCGTTGACGAGTATTTCCGAGCATCACGGATCAGGGACGAATGACCCCTAGGGTTAAAGTCCCGTAAAAAACAATAAAGAAGAAGGAGAGAAGAAGTATTTCCGGACAAAAAAGGTCTGTTCCCCAGCAAGTATTTGGTTATGGCAGGCCATATGTAGTTGTGGTCGAAAATCAAAAAGTTTCGTCTCTATCGTCAAGGTATGAACGAGAAAGAATGTCTGCAATAGCGGTTGCTACCGTTTATAAGAAGCCACAACTCTCCAGCTCTGTTTTGGCCTCTTGACACTAGGAAAATTCCGTCCTGGAATGGTATAAGGCACAAGAAGTAAAATACATGCCAAAAAGAGCCAATCCGCGTAACTGTCCAGAACTGCACCCGATAGAAAAATACTGGGCTCTGGTTAAGCAGAAACTCTTTGAAACTAAGAAGAGAGCAAATGGGATCGACGATTTCAAGAGAAGATGGAGAACCGCCACCACTAGCGTATCTGAGGACACTGTCCGGAATGTGGTACGGGTGTACCACAGAAAATTCGAAAATTTTAGAGTAAGAAGGATTCACATCTCAATCAACTGTTTTTACTATATATAAATAACTCTATTATACTGATATAAACAATCGGTTTTGTTGAATTAAAGTGTGTTCCGATCAAAATTTGGTCAAATAGTAATGTGTGTGAGTCGATCAAAGTTTTTATTAATAAGTCAAATTCTTTTTCTTTTTCAAGTTCAGTTAATACAGAACACAGGAGAAATATTCAGCTAAGCTTCCTTTTCACCGAATGCGAATTGCCGGGTCTTTCGTTTAACACCTGCCGTAAGATTTTGTACAGTCTCCTTGTCCACTTTATTCGCCGCAGAACGCCAGTTTGCTTTGAACTGTTTCTCACTCACAACAGCTTTTTGAGTCTTCTTAAGGTTCCGCTTGACGAAGGCCCAATATTGTTCGATTGGGCGGAGCTCTGGCGTGTTGGGAGGGTTCTTGTCCTTGGGCACTACTTGAACGTTGTTGGCAGCATACCACTCCATGGCCTTTTTCCGTAATGGCAAGATGCCAAATCTGGCCAAAATAGAACGAAACAATTGTGTCGCTTCAGGAAAGGCAGTAGACGTTTTTGTAGGCACTTGCTCAGATAAATTTCCTGGTTGACGATTCCGGTCGCAATGTAAACGTTGCTCTTCAAGCCACAGGTACAGATGGCCTGCCACACCAGATATTTCTTCGTGAACTTTGACAGTTTAATGTACTTGAAAATATCTGCCACCTTTCCCCGTCCAGTTGCCGTATAAAATTCCTGTCCAGGAAGCTATTTAAAGTCTACCTTGACGTAAGTTTCATCGTCGTGTACAATTTTCGCGATCGTGTTTTTTCTATCGTCGCGATTTGGAGTCACCATGGACTCGTCGCGTGGACTCCGGTTTTCGATTTCCCCCCGATCCAGCTTTCCTGGCCGTCGACAAACATTCACCGAACACTTTTAATACGTTGGTTACAGTTGATTTAGCCACATTCAACAATTTTGCCAACTTGGCGTGAGAGTAGTTTGGATTTTCGACATGCACGTGCACAATTTTGATGCGTTGCTTCTCTTCCTTCGACGACATTTTGATAACTGAAGTGCTAATCTCAAAATCTAAATAGAGGCATAATGCTTCACGCACACATCTCCAAAAGGAGGGGTGTGCAAAAATTTTTAAAGCACGATGAAAGGAAATGCGTAGTTTAAGTCGACCAAACTTTGATCGAAACACCCTTTATGTCTAGATTTTTGTTGTTGACATTATCATAGTGTCCGAAATTTTACGTGGACAGGCTTTACTGTAATTGTAGAGAATAAGATAGGTGGAGCTAGGGCCTAATTTCCATCTTCTATGTACGAGTTTACTGATTCATTCTATTTATAGATCATTGACGGTGGCCATGTCCTCACGGTCTTCGGAGAGGACAAGGATGATTCGTTCGAAAGTTGTTGTTACTAGAGATCGAGGAATCCTCTGCAGTCCACATATGTTTTCAGCATTTCAGTTTGGAGAAGCTGGTTGGCATAGCCTGGGCAATGTTCTAAACTTGTCAATAGGGAAGTGAGAGGCTGCGACGGAATGTTGTGTTCAAGCAGGGTATATTTTCCATTCTCATTTAATTAATAATTTCAGCACGCTTTGCAACATTTTTGAATTTCAAATTACTTTTGCATTTCAGAGCACCGAGCAGCATGGCAATTTAATGCATGTAATGTCCAATTTGTTTTTCTGCATTTCAGCTCAACAGTGAAACAGTGTTAAAATTCTATTCTGAACTTCAAGTACTATTCCATAAAATACTGGCATGTGATTATAAGCAATATCGGATTATATTCAAATATATATGTATAGTGGTATTATGATAAGATATTCCAATTATTTCAGAAATCATCGAACCAGGCTCTTCAATTACGAAAACTGCTTCCTTCGACCTATAGAATAGTCTTTTGATTCTCCAAAATATAAAACAAATACATTTTTTTTTAATGAAATATTATCTTTGTTGAAGGGCTGATCGACTCTGCTATTCAGCTTTTCTAGAATTATTTTGATATTAATACATATCCAATTTTTATTTTGCAGTAACAATCCAGTGGCTATTAGTTATATTTTGTAAATACTATTATTATATTCTATTACGTACATTACATACATACGTTCAATAACAAAGGGCAAGGGGTGCCAAACGAAGTGTAGGCTGGATGAGGGATTCGTGGTTATCTGGCCCAAGTCATGGATGACAATTATGCCTTCCTTGATGTAAATCGTCAGATCGAGATCAGCGAAGGTCTAATTAGCTTCCGACAGTCTACTGTGAGTTTGCTAACCCTATTTTTACCAAACACCAGATGGAAATCCTAATATGCATTGCTTACTGTTCATTTCCTGTAATAAGAGCGTTTCGTTGGAAAGGGATTCTCTATTCTTTCCCTGGGTTTCGTGTAAGTGCTTCTG
>JAHHFK020003834.1:0-93133 GCA_024533555.2 Aedes koreicus
CTAATGGCTGGCTCCCAATTGATACGTTGCGGATGCGTTTGCGTGAATTTGATAGTTTTTCCTTAGGTTTTCTGTCAACAAAAGTCATGTGGAAATGGAAGACTCTATGTTGTATATCAAATAATAGGGCGCTATCTAGAAAAAAAAGTGTGTACGTTGGCACATGGATGGCCAACATGTTTTCTATTTTTTACGATGGTTCTTTTAATTCTTCTTTTATTGCACACCATACTAACAATCTTATCAGTAGCCTTCGTGATAGTAGCCAAATCAAGATTACCGCAGTGATTTCCCAAACTACTGCAACAATTCAAATTCACGGAAAAAAAAAGTTCATCTATTCCACCAATATCTTATAAATATCAAGCTTTCTCTAACATTGCAACAATGAAAATGCATTAAATTTTGTTTCATTACTAGAAATAACCTACTTCGTACTGGTTCTGATCGGCATTTCGTTCCGACGTTGGCTCGGTTCTGGCATTCTTTAACTTGCCGGTTATTTACAGCTCATCCTGGTTCATCTCCCTCGTACTCGTAATCGTCCTCGATCGGTTGCTCGTTGCAAATGTTTGCCACCTGCGAACATAACCGGATATCCGTATCCTTCACAGGCGGTTCTTCCTTGTTGGAACATCTTTAGAATGTCTTCCTGGTAGTCTTCTTGGGCAACTTCAAGACAGAGATGCTTCAAGCTCTTGTTTAGGTCACCTTCCTGGACGAAGTCGACTTCAGACATTTCTGGGTTCATGCCAGTCTCGGTCATCATCTTCACTATCACCGGACGACCGTTTTTCTTGTAACGAGCCTTAGCATAGTCGTCCATTCGGTCACATACTGCCTCCATCAGTTCGGTTAGATACATCTCTGATTTGGCGTAGAGAATGGTTTTCTTCTTCTTTTGAGTCTCCCGTCGCATCTAGACGGTAATCTCCGACGTCGATCTTTTTTTTGGGGTCAATCTTCGATACGGCCAGTTCCATTTCATTCATTGTAGCTTTGCAAACGAGACATTTGACCTCTTTCGGGTTAATTGGTCGGGCTGCTGGATGTTGGCCCGCGGCCATCGTCATCAACATAACTGTCCCCAGGAAAGCAAGGAGGTAGAGCGTTTCAGTCTTCATTGTTGTTGCAATACTTGCAATTCGCACTAGGTCTTATCACTACAATGGAAGAACTCCTTCGAGGAGCTGATTCAACAAGATGATGTGTACACCGCTTCGATGGGAAACTTGAACTGATTTGATGTTAGACACAGGAAAAACGGGTTTTTACGGGTAATAATCGAAAATAAACACGTTTCTGTGTTCTGATTGGTCGGCCGGCTTTTCTGCAATCAATTTTGACGTTCGGACTGTCCGGTATTATTGATTTTACCGGACAGGAGTCTCAATTTTTTACCGACATTTGTTGCACCGTTCCAAATAATGAAAAAGATACACGGAGAGGAGGAGATAAACTGAAAACGAAACTCTCAAAGACTGCAGTCCATCGTTGGATCACATTTGTAGTTGGTAGATTGCTAATTGGTGCGTTTCAGCAAAAAAAAACCGTCATTCATCAATATCCGTTGTGCAAATCGTACTTACTTTTTATGTCATGTTTTTTCGCTTGGTAAGAGGGGAATGAACCAAAGTGGTTTACCACCTGTATAATAAACAAAACAAAAATGTTGTTTGGTGGGTCTCGATACTAGCGAATGCGTGATAATGTTTAACTATTATTTTAAGGAACAACATGTAATACGTTTCACTGTAATTTACATAAACTTCATGAATAAAAGTCATTTGTTGTTTATATTCACAATTATAAGATTGGTCACACTGATATAAAAAAGCTAATATATATGTGTTTGACAAATGCAATTTTGCAATGCGATCAACAAATGATAGCTAACCAAACATACTTGCTATATGTATATTTAACCAGTATGTGTGGCCACACATACTTTACATTTGCGACATAAACTTCATTTGTGTTTCACAGAGGGTTCTGCTTATGTGTGAAGACATCAGTAGTATTGGGAATTTTCCAAGGATTTTTGCCAATAAATATGTTTGCTTATTTCCAGGGAAATAATTTTAAGGAGTCAACCCGTTGTCGCTTAAACTTTTTGACGATTTTTTTAAATAACCCTGCAATTATGACAATTAGTTAAGACATACACCGTCTCTTTCATCATACATGCCCCCCATAAATACAAATCATTCCTGCACCATTTTCCTTACTATTGTTGACGACCGTTTCCGTTATTGTTACGGCATTTACCCATACAGTTGACAACTATAAACTAACAATTTCCTATATAGTTTTAACAATATGTCAAATGGTAAAAGGCCAAATAACAATATGCTGAATTGGCGGTTAAGTAAGGTTACCCTTAAAAAACGGCAATTTTCACGAACAAAATTGTTGCTGTACTCTATGCCAAAAAGTTGATATATAATCCAGACCGAGTGCAGACAATAAAAAACCTTTCAATGACAATATGTGTTAATGTAGAGGTTCTATGGTAAAAATGAGATTAAACTCTTCGATAACAATAACATAAAATGTGATAATATATCTTACATTCGAAACATAGTTTTGACTATGTAGCAATTGTTTTTTCTTTTGCGGGTCATCAACGGAGGGATTTTCTAACATTTGAATTTATTTTCGAATTGTCAAGTAAAAGCCAAAAACAGAATCTACGACACACACAGCCTAAGGTTGTATTCCAATTAATGCATCGTGCCGTATTGATCTGCCAAAGGTTTTGCCCAGCCAATAGTAGTTATTATTTATATTTGAAATGAGAAACATCCTTGATAAAATCAGAATATCGTAAAATTTTCAACAAGTTTTAGCCTAATGACCCAAACACAATGATAAAGGAAACTGAACGGCAACGGCAAACGGCAAAGCCCGATCTGAGTAAACCTGCTTTTCGGAAAGAAAACAGGCTAGATCCAAGCCTATTCTAATTTGACATATAGAAGTAATTTGCAACAACTGCAAAACTTGCCGTTTGCCGTTCCGTTTCCGTCATCATTGTGTTTGGGCGGTAACTGTTGATGATCATTAAAGTAAATGAGGGGGGGGGGGGGGAGGGGGGAGGAAGGGACGTGGAAACAGACATTTTGGGGTAAAAGTTAGCTATCAAGGCGCCGTGAGAGGTGCACTGGAGAAGCGGCATTTTGTTGTGTGGCGGGGGTGTGGCGGAGAACATAAAACGGTGGTCGGGGGGGTTTCCAATTCTTAGGGGGCCAGGAGGGGGGGGGAATTCCAGAAAACCTATGGGAAAACTGTCAAATTCACATAAACTCATCACAACGTACCTATTGTGGACCAGCTATTACTTGAAGAAGATATTAGAAAGTATTTATCACTGCACAGCAGAAAAGTTATTGAATATTACACAGAATCAGATGCACACAAGTCATTCTATCGGTTGTGTAATGTTAGATATCGATGTACACAATAAAATGATGCACTGGTTATCAATGTTAACGAGACAACATAACTCATCGAGACAACGTTAATCATCGCGACGTACTACATAGTCGTGACGTAAAGGGAGCAATATAAAAAAAATAGTGTAAATGAAATTTTCGGATATTTTTCAATGAAAAAAGGTTTTCAGCGGAAATTAAAACAAAAAATTCGTTTTCCTATTATTTGAATTTTAACATGTCTTGATGTCATCGTGAAGGATCATAACTCATTAAATTAAATTTTCTTACGTTGCAAAACTAATTGAAATAAAAACGTCCGGATTAATGGTCCGGTATTTGAAGCATTACCAAACTGACACAGGAAAGCTCATAACAACCTCACCATGAGCTTCGGCGTTTTGCCATCACTTGGGTACTTCCATTTGGGATGACTATCTAGGTGGGAATGAACTATTTGCACTCTCCCTTTCGAAACAATAACAGATGATTCTACAACAGACGTCTTCTTCAACAACAACCCTCCAGTTGCTGAAATGCAGCCACTTCAACAATCTTAATTCCCACAAACATCCACTCAAACAAATGCGCCTGATTTTGAAAACCTTACCTTTTAAGAACTTTTGGCGACTGAAAAAAAAAACGAAAAAACACAACAAACAATGGCGAGCGTCGTAGATCACAACGATTAAACGTGTGGGATAAAAAAAAGTCTGGCAGTGTTGCGAGATTGAATTTTACGTAACACGCACACAAGAGATCCATTATAAAAATCACATTGAAAAAAAAAACGGCTGAATCTATTGCAAAACTTTAGTTAAGTGAATTGTTTATACTACACTCAGCGAAATAAACTTTCGATATTTATAAGATTGCATTATGATTATATGCTATAGTAAAAGCAGTAGCAGTCATAAATTTGCCTTATGAAATATAATGATGGTGAAAAAATAAAAATATGGAGCAATCTGGATTCGAACCTTGAACGTTGAGATTATGGGTCGAGTGAGTTAACCACTAGTATATATCAACACTTGTTAATGGGAAAGCTTAAAGGCGAACAAGAACAACGTCGTGTAAATCCAAATCCATTCATAAGTCAATCTTGTGAAACTTAAAGCATCGTTCATAATTTGAACCTTATGAAATTCTTAAGATTATTTGGCTGTGTGTATAGATTCCATTGTTTTCAATGATAATATCTCGAGTACTTTTTCAAAAGGACGTAAGTCACAAAATGTAAACAAATGCGTTGTTCATGGCATGTTGTTAAAAAATCATGTATATATGCCCTTGTTTGATGAAGTTTCTGATGGATTATTCTTGGAAGATTTAACTAACTTTTTTCAAAACGGTGTAAAATCACTTTTGCACTCTTTGGGAATAATGGTAGATACGTCGCTTGTGTTGGAAAGTAACTGCGAAACATTATTATATCATTTGGACGCCCCTCAAGGACTCGTTAGTAAAATTCTTTATACCACAAGGTTAAATATTTAGATTTTTTTTTCAGTAAAAGTTAATTTTTTTAGCAAAAATATTTTTACAACGTTTTGTTGAAGAAAAAAATTATACGTCATTATAAAAAGTTCTACGTAGCTGTGTGAAATATGACAACTTGACGTAACATTTCGACGTAACAACATTGTCATTCGCAGAATGGCGTATCATTTTGACGTAAGTAACATGCCATCTATCATACTGACTTATCAAAATGACGTTTTATCTTTTTCGATTGCAGACCTTTGTAAGAATCATTTTTCTAGTTGAAGCTTGAATTTTCTCCCCTAGTCTAGTTCTTAAACACAGTGATGCAATATATTTTACCAATGTGTCATTTAGTGGAATTTAATTGGGATAAACACGTCCGGTTTTCAAATAGGAATAAAAAAAAAAAGGCTGGTTTACAGTTCGGGAAAAGCATCACGGGATTTTGAACGGGATTTGGCTCGGGATTTGGCTCAGGAAATTTTCCAGTTGACGTTTCTCCACATTTCTCCACACTAAATGTCAAGCTAGTTTTGTGTATCAGGTTTTGCATATTGTTAACATTTTTTGTGAGTTTTTTCTTCCAGAAAGCATTGAAAATCAAAATAAATTCTAGAAATTTAATATTTTATTTAAGTTTAAGTTAAGAAATATTTTATTTAATGCTTAACCTAACGATGTATGTTTTTACTTGGTCGATTCCCTCGAAGCATCCCAGTACACCCGGCACTCTTGGACACTGACAGATTTATTCAGGGACGATGAAATAATACAACTGATTTATTTCCAAATAGCATCTTTAGCTATCTTGTTGAAATACTCCTCGCTTGTTAATCGGTACAAGCAAGGATGTTTAGAAATTTATTCGCCAAGTGCAAGTTTAATGTTAATATCCTTGTTCCGTTTGTTGTTTTGGCTACGCGTTCCTTTTCTTTTTACAGGAGCTCTATATTATCTTCGTCCGATATTTCTTCCTGGGTTCGCTGTTCATAAAATTTACCCTGACTGTCATAAACATCAGAGCACATCAATATTGGAAGAAAATTTTTTTTTCCCTCTTACATTTAATTTCTTTTTTTCGTTAGAATTCAAACTTGCAAAATCCGCCCGGAAACAATTCGGAATGATTTGTTCCCGCCGAAGAAGTAGTTTGTAGAGATAAAATTTATTTCCCGGAGTAAATCCCGCGGTTGGGTTTACACTTCAGGAAAACTGTAATTTTTGTAGACTCAATTCCCGCCACGGGAATTCAAATCCCGGGCTCCATTGAAAACACACAGGCGCCCAAATGCCGTGACGCTTTTCCCGAACTGTAAACCAGCCTTAAGAGAATACAATGGTATTTAACAAAACGCATTGTGAAAAAAATGGTTGAGTTTCCTAATATTAATTTTCTTCCGTGTAGGAAACGCTAGGACTGACTTTTCCCTCGGTCACCGGTGGTGTATGCCAGCACCGCAGTCAACTTCACTAGCTTACTTGCACATTCACTTTGTTCTGTCAAGCTGTCAAACTGTGCTGTACGGCAACAAGCAAAAACGCCAAAGTCATCATCATCGTTTGCAGGTTCGAATTTTGTTTTAAGTTTTGAGCGAATATTCTCGATAAATAGACTCAGTTTTTTCTCAGAATAATCTGCAACCTTTTGCCAATAACGAGTGTTACATTGAAGCACAATTGCTTGTGTTCAGTAGAGGTCTACAATTAGATTGTTTTACCCCCTACAATATGGATCGCCTTCTTCGACTTGGTGGCGCTATGCCCGGTTTGACTCAAGCTCCACCACCGACGGATGCTCCAGTTGTAGACACCGCAGAACAGGTTTACATTTCTTCATTGGCTCTTCTGAAAATGCTGAAGCACGGTCGAGCTGGTGTTCCCATGGAGGTTATGGGCCTGATGCTGGGTGAGTTGTGAATAGTTATTTGTTTCCTGAGTAGGCTTTTCAAATGTTCTGTTTCTGGTATCAGGAGAATTCGTCGATGACTACACGGTCCAGGTAATTGATGTTTTCGCTATGCCACAGACCGGAACGGGTGTTTCTGTCGAAGCCGTAGATCCTGTTTTTCAGGCAAAGATGTTGGACATGTTGAAACAAACTGGTCGGCCGGAAATGGTTGTCGGTTGGTACCATTCCCATCCAGGGTTTGGTTGCTGGCTCTCTGGTGTTGATATCAACACCCAACAGTCGTTTGAAGCTCTGTCGGAGCGTGCGGTGGCCGTTGTAGTTGATCCTATTCAGTCGGTGAAAGGGAAAGTAGTGATTGACGCCTTCCGATTGATCAATCCTAACATGTTGGTTCTCGGCCAGGAACCTAGGCAAACGACCTCAAATTTGGGCCACTTGCAAAAGCCTTCAGTGCAAGCCCTAATCCACGGCTTGAATCGTCACTACTACTCGATCAGCATTAATTATAGGAAGAACGAGTTGGAACAAAAAATGCTGCTGAATCTACACAAAAAGTCCTGGATGGATGGTTTGACTTTGGCCAATTATCAGGAACATTGCAGCATAAACGAAAGCACTATTAGTGAAATGTTGGAGTTAGCTAAGAACTACAATAAGGTACATCTCATACAAGATTTAAAAGAAAGTGTATTTTTGACATCTTTTTTTTCCAGGCCCTGGAAGATGAAGAGAAGATGACACCTGAGCAGTTGGCGATCAAAAATGTCGGCAAACAGGACCCGAAGAGACATCTGGAGGAGAAAGTTGACACACTTATGTCGAATAACATTGTTCAGTGTTTGGGAGCAATGTTGGATACGATCGTATTTAAGTAAGCATCTGTATTTTCAACTTAAAATTATTGTTTACAACCATATGCGGAGATTCGGGAATGTGGAAGCACTCGCGATTAATAGGGTAAGGATACTAATGAAATGCCTACTCTCAATTCTGTTTAATTTTTCCGTAAAAATAAATTTTTCCCGAGAATTTATAACAAAGCTGAGAAATTCTTAGGTTAGATTTATTTTTTCGCGATTAGATTTTTTTCTGGCCAAGTTTGAACTGTTCTTATCAAAATGTAATCATTTACAATCTTTGCGACAAATGGAAGTAAATTATGGTATTTTATAGGTACGAAAGCGGGTAGTTTTTTCTTATTTTGTGAAATTCCAAGTTTAGTAGATTATCTTGACGAATGAGTATTGTTTCATGTAGGGAAGATGTACCTATATTAATCTCATCACTTTGCAATTCATCCTACTTGAAATAAAACGATATACACGTGACAGGATTAGTTAGTAATGTTTGTTGTAGTTATTTAACGTAAGCAAACATTATTGAAAAACGAAACCGATCCTTCAACTGGCCAATTGTTTGATTAATCGTAGGATGAATAAAGGAACAATGAGATTAATATGAGGGCAGTTACCCTACATATCCCAATTCACAAATTGTAAATGTTTCCACAATGCGTTAGCAATGGAATCATCCATTGTCGATGATTAAAACAAGTTTTGTTTGACAGTCCTCGACAACGGTTCGCCCCACCTCGCAGAAATAATCTCTATAGGAGGGTATCAAGTGTATTAATTTATGCAGACGATTCGAGCTGTTCTTTTGGCAGATGAATGATTTTATTGATATGATATAATCGACATGCAAGTCCTGTATATTTTGTCCAAACGCAGATGGATATCGTGTAGTTAAACAAGAAATGCAATTATTTTAACTAAAAAATTCAATGCTTTCATTTTTAAAAGTATTTATAGTTGAAACAACAATAATTAATTTTAAAGTTCCAAATAAAATCGTCAATTCAAGTAAAAAGTGTTGCGTATAAACAGTGTTGGTGACTGCCGAAAAAATCGGCGAATATTATTTATTGTTATCCGTGCTTGAAACAACCACATCGATAAATGTATAGGTAAATGCATCATACGCAGTAACTCAGTGAGTGAACCAGATGAGACGTTTTGTAGATTACTTCATTCCACCACGCAAGTCGAATGGACAACAGCTCAGGCTACTTGTGATTCACTCTTCGTTGATTGAGTGGCTATGGAAATACGACCCAGTAGGATCGCCAGATGATAATGTTCGGAGACGAGAGATGATAGCATTCATTTGAACAAAATCATTCATTGTCTTTTAGTTCGAATGCCAGTGTTGGGAGTTTTGTCAAGTATGTACCGTCTGGGAAAAATCAGCCTACTCAATTAGATTTTTTTTTTAATTTTCCTGTCACGCGTATCCGATAAGTCGTGACAATTTTTGTCAGGACTATTGACACAATGTGTTTTGCACACCTTATGCATTTGATATCATATAACATGCAAGAAAAATCGTTATCGAGATTTAAATTGAAGAGGGTTTAATGTCCATATCGTCGATTATCGTTCGTATAACAAACATCCGCTTGTTTTCTATTTCAACAAGAATGCATACATTTTTGTTTTGTGGCATGTAAAAAATCTTCTGTACCAGAAGGGGAATCCACTGCATCCGGGTTGGTAATGCCGTACCATTACCAACTAAGTAACCTGTGCCATCATCGGTATCTACCAAAAACAGAAAATTCTGGCCTAAAGGAACACATGTCACATTATATTTACATTTGGCGTTTAGTTGCTACATATTTTCTGTTTTTCGCGCTGTATGTATGGCCGTCGACTGTGCTTTTCGGCTTCCGATTCATTTTTGCTTTGAACGCAGTACCACACAATCACCTAGTGATCCGATCAGAAGCTTCGAACACTAGCACTCAATCGAATCAGGAAACGAAAATGAATCACCAACAGAAGCCAACGAACGAATCAGTAAATTGTACAAGCAAGCAGTGATGAGCACGCATACAATTGACAGGCCACGAAGTTCATGCTATGTTCATTCAATGTTCACCATGGCCCATCAGTTTTCGGTTTGAGAAGTGAAGCAGAACTTCTCATTGTGTGCGTCTATTGAATCAAAGAAGAGCGTGCAACGAATGGTTTATGATACGATTGGAACCATCCTTGCGTATAAATATATAAAAAGTGTATTTATCTTTATATTAATGAGTTCTCAATCAGAGCTTATCGATAGTTGATGTGGAATAAGTTTTAACTGAAACTATTTGTGTTTTTACTTATAAAATATTCCAAAAGTTCTGTTATTTTCAGCTAATGAATACACACCTTTACGCATCATCAAATGGTGGAAGAATAACTGCTGGACTTTGTCCCAGTTCACCTTGTAAAAATATTTTATTTTGAATAATAGAATACATCCTTTTATACTAGACGGCAAATCTTTTTGAACAAAAAAATTATTAGCGATTTTATCAATTTTCAACGTCAACGTCTGGGGACCAGGCATATTACGTTCCCCACCAAGGAGGTAAGCGTTGACGTCGAATATATCTCCCACACCAAGCTCCCGGAGAATGTCCTTCTGTGGCTGACGTTCAGCGAGAAGGGAATGTTCAAGCCGCTGTTTCCTTGCTTTCCTTTTTTTCTTCTAATACCTTCGTATTTATTTAGTCTGCACCAACAGGCTTAGTAAAGCCCCTTACTTACTAATGCTGGTCCAACGTCTTAGGACCGCACCTGCGTCACGATATTTCTCCATAAAACTCAGTTGAGGGTCGCGTGTCTCCAGATCCCAGATCCTGAGTATCAGTCGATGCAGACAAGTCGCCAACTTATCCGGGCCCATTTTTATAAGTTCCGCTCCGATGCCATCCTTCCAGCTGCCTTGTTATTCTTACGCTGTTTGATAAGGCATGGCCCATTTAGTATTGGAACAAATATTTTGGATTCTTATAGCGACCCTAGTGGTCGGATAAACTATGAAAACTATAACAATAACAATGGAAGAAAAAAGAAGAAAAATAATTGTGCGCAATCATTTGGAAAACCCTTCGTGGTCTGGGCCAAAACTTGCTAAAGTGTTGGGTTTTCCCCGAAATACCGTGTGGCGTGTTTTGAAAAAGTACAGAGAAACTTTGTCGACGGATCGCGAGCCTCAAAGCAAGCGTCGGGCGAGTACTGTCAACCGTCAACTGCGGAACAAAGTCATCAAGAACATTAAGGCAAACCCCAAAATCTCAGACAGCGATTTGGCCAAAAAGTCTCGCGCCGCACGCAGTACCGTGCAACGGATTCGCCTCCGGGAAGGCTTCAAGTCATACCGTGCCTGTAGACAACGAAATAGGGATCAAAGTGCCCGTCCGCTAAGGGTATTCCAACGAGCCAACCGTAATGCAGGTAACACAACTAAACCTGAACCATTGTGAGGCAGCCCAGCAACTGCTGTGTCAGACAGTTAGCGAGTCGGCATTGGATATCGCCATAATTTCCGACCGATACCGCATCCCATCCGGCAACGGAAATTGATTTCCGGACAGGTCCAATATGGCGGCATTATGGACGACGGGCAAGTACCCGGTTCAGGAGGTTGTGTCTACCACAAACGAAGGCTTCGTGGTTGTAAAACTGAATGAAGTGTTCTTCTGCAGCTGCTACGCACCGCCAAGATGGTCGATCGAATAGTTTTCCAATATGCTCGATCGGATGACAACAGAGCTAACTGGCCTGTACCCATTGGTAATAGCGGGGGACTTCAACGCTTGGGCGCTCGAGTGGGGGAGCCGCCTTACTAACCCTAGGGGCCAGATTCTTCTGGAGGCCTTGGCTAGGCTCAATGTGGACCTAGCCAACATGAGTACCAAGAGTACCTACCATAGAAATGGAGCGGAATCGATCATCGATATAACATTTAGCAGTCCTGGGCTGCTTAGCAATTGGAGGGTGGATGATGGCTACACCCATAGCGACCACTTGGCGGTTCGTTATTGTATCGTCCACAATACAAGGCAGCGTGCGGAAGGAGGAGCATCCACTCTATTCGCCCGCAGATGGAGGACGTTCTTCTTTAATGTAGAGACTTTTAAAGAGGCGCTTGGGAGGGAACGAAACTTCCGCGAAACCCAGGAACCTTGCGGCGAACGACTCGTTATGACACTTACACGAGCGTGCGATGCGACCATGCCGAGGGAAGTCAAACCGAGGAATGGAAGATCGCCGGTGTATTGGTGGATGGAGTCGATCGCCGACCTCCGAAGAACATGCCTCCACGCAAGACGGAGGGTGCAAAGAGCGCGGTCAGACGCCGATAGAATTGAGCGTGGAGGGGCGCTAGTCGCCGCGAAGGCCGCACTAAAGAGGGAGATAAAGGCCAGCAAGCGAGCCTGCTTCGAGGGTCTGTGTCAGAAGGCCAATACGAATCCGTGGGGTGACGCCTATCGGGTAGTAATGGCCAAAACCAGAGGATCGGCGGCTCCAACCGAGCGTTCATCAGAGCTGCTGCAGGTGATCGTTGGGGGACTCTTTCCGAGCCACGAGTCCATGGCCCCCGCCGCCGTAGATGTGTCCCAGGACCAGCGTTCCTGTATCCCAGACCTTAACGCTCATAGCGACGGAAGTATGGACGGCTCAGCCTTGTGTGGCTATCAAAGATAGGGAAGCCACCAGGAGATCCATCGGCATATAGACCTATAAGGAGTGTATTGAAAATAAGCTATCCACAAACTTTCTTTCAAATTATGTTGAAAACCGATATTTTATTCATACAAAAAATTGATCCTTAATTGTACGAGGTTAAACTTGAACATAATGAAGACCGGATGAAATTTAAGTTATTCCTTCACGAATTTTCGAACTTTGGATCGAATGCTCTTCATCAAGTTCCGGACAAGTGTTGCATCGCATTTTTTGGACGCTTGAGCCCAAATTTTTTTGAACTCCTGCATGTTCCCAGCTGCCTTACCAGTTTTCTTGAAGACCCTCTTCACGATTGCCCAGTGAGGGCAATTTGGTGGATTGATATTTTTCTCAACGAAATCTATACCCTTTTCCGCAAGCCAATTGAGAGTGGTTTTGGCATAGTGAGCCGACACTAAATCCGGCCACAGTGGAGGTGTACTATGCTTTTTATATAAAGGCAACAATCTCTTCTGGAGACACTCAGATCGATAGATTTCCGCATTTATAGTTCCGGTAGTGTAAAAAATGGTTGACTTCAAACCACAGGAACATATTGCTTGCCATACCAGTACCTTTCGACCTAATTTCTCCACTTGAATCGACCTGTCCACATCGCTCACATCCTCCCCAACGACGGCAGTAAAGTATTGTGGACCTGGAAGGGTTTTTGAGTCCTCCTTTACATAGGTCTCATCGTCCATCAAAACGCATGCATCCGGACGCTGCAAAAGACGCGAATACAATTTCCGGGCCCTTGTTGCTGCTCGCTTCTTCTGTTCTGCACTTTGTTTCGAGATTTTCTGCTTCTTGTAGGTCTTCAGGTGGTTTCGCCTCTTGATACGATGGATCATTCCGACACTCGTTCCTGCTTTTTTGGCCAAATCACGTATTGACATTGATTTGTTCTTCATGATTAGAGATACCACTTTCTGCTCCAGTTTCGGGTTGGAAGAACCGGGTTTTCTGCCTCTTCCTGGTAGCTCATCCAAAGAATAGTGTTCCCCAAACTTATTAATGATGGTTTTAACACTCGCATGATGAATTCCAAACCGCTTCGCCAATTTTCGCATAGTAATAACCTTTCTCACTTAGCCATGTGTCCAGAACCTTAATTTTCACTTCCTTTTCAATACGTGACATTTTGAGATCGCAGAATTTGAACCGCACAAACAAGTAAACAAAAGAAAGCTGACAGTCAAACGCACAGCATGCAGTGTTCAGAGCATAAAAAACCATCACAAATACATGCGTACAACGCAAATGTATGTGGATAGCTTATATTCGATACACTCCTTATGTCTGTTGGATACAGCGGGTAAGGTGCTCGAGAGGGTAATCCTCAACAGACTGACAACATACACGGAGGGTATAGGCGGTCTGTCTAATAATCAGTTTGGCTTCCGTAAAGGGAAGTCGACGGTGGATGCCATCGTGTCCGTCACCAAGACGGCCGAGGTGGCAATCCAGCGCAAGAGGCGAGGAGTACGATACTGTGCAGTGGTCACCCTTGACGTGTGGAATGCGTTCAATAGCGTCAATTGGGTGGCTATCGCCGACTCGCTCCAACGCCTTCAGGTTCCTGGGTACCTGTACAAGATTCTCGGAAGCTACTTCCAGAATCGCGTACTGGTATACAATACAGAGGCAGGCCAGAAACGTGTGCAGATCACCGCAGGCGTCGCACAAGGTTCGATCCTGGGTCCGGTGTTATGGAACACGATGCACGATGAGGTACTGCGGCTTGAGTTCCCGAACGGGGTGAAGATAGTCGGGTTCGCGGACGACATCACCCTGGAGATATGTGGTGAATCCATCGAGGAGGTCGAGTTAACGGCCTCGCACTCCATTGGCATTGTGGAGAGATGGATGAGCTCCAGGCAATTGGAGCTAGCCCACCATAAGACCGAGGTCACGGTGGTGAATAATCGAAAATCGGAGCAACATTCGACGATTAGTGCAGGTAACTGCACAGTAGAATCGAAGAGGTTCTTGAGGTATCTTGGGGTTATGATCGACGACAAGCTGTCCTTTGTCAGTCACGTCGATTACGCTTGCAAGAAATCCTCTATGGCTATATCGGCATTATCCCGCATGATGTCGAATAGCTCGGCGGTGCAAGGGAGTAAGCGTAAACTCCTGGCCAGCGTCGCCCTGTCCATACTTAGGTACGGCGGGCCGGCATGGATCACCGCCTTGAGTACCAAGAGCTACGCAAGTAAGCTAGAGAGTACACACAGGCTTATGTGCCTAAGAGTGGTGAGTGCATACTGAACGGTATCACGCGATGCGGTCTGCGTCCTAGCGGGGATAATGCCCATAGGAATTGTCATAAAAGAGGACGTAGAGTGCTTCGAGCAACGTGGAACAAGAGGTATTCGGAAGACCACTAGAGCCGCATCCATGGTTAAGTGGCAAAGGGAATGAAACAACTCCACCAAAGGTCGGTGGACCCACCGACTAATCCCGGAATTAACCGGGTGGGTCGGTAGGCGACACGGTGACGTGAACTTCCACTTAACGCAGATATTGTCTGGCCACGGCTGTTTTAGACAATACCTGCACAAATATGGGCATGCACAGTCCTCCGCAAGCAGCGAGTGCGCGGGAGTCGAGAAAACTGCGGAACATGTGTTCTTCGCATGTCCTCGCTTTGACGGCGCGAGATCCGGCATGATTGCCGTAAGCGGTCACGACACGACTCCGGATAATTTGGTCCAGAGGATGCGCCAGGACCGGGACGTCTGGGACGCGGTATGCGTAGCAGCCTCCCAGATCGTCCTCGATATTCAACAAAAATGGCGAAACGACCAAAGGCAGGTCGCAGGGACAACCTAACTACTAAAGCCCTAAGTAGTTAGACATAGTGGGTGCTTAACAAGCACAATAGCCCCCTCCCCGAAGTAATACCGAAAGTGGGTTTTTAGTGGGGTCGAGGAGTTGGCACCCTCACCCCCACACCCTGAGTTCTTCAGGTGTCTGGTTGCAGATTTTCCATCCCGTCTAAAAAAAAAGACGTGCTCAGTTCGTCGAGCTAAGTCGAATGGTATATGACACTCGGCCCTCTGGGCCTCGGATAAAAAGTCGAGTTTTCAAGCAATCTTAATACCCTTCTTTTGGTGTAAGAAGGGTAAAAAATGCAACAAAAAATTATGGGCGTGGTCGTGAAATATCCAGGCCAGTTCCACAGGTGGATCGCGAAATAGTTGGGAATCGACAATTCAACCGTGTAGCGTGTTGTAAAATTGTTCAAGGAGATCCAAACGACCCAGCAACGAGCTGGCAGCGAAAGACGACTTTGATGGTTTGGTCATCCACTCATTAAAAATGACTACACTCGTCGATGGTTGACATTAGTCTCTTTATTTTTCGTTCTGATACAATCGTTGTAGCTTCTTAATTCTAGTACTTCTTTACCTAACTCTAATTAGTTATTCTGTAGTGGGAGTAGTTTAGAAACAACCATTTACCAATCGTCCAATCAGGAGAAAGTAAAAGAATATACCAATACGTGTACGCGAATGCGCCACTGGCATGCTAGCTGTGCGCTGCTAGCCTAAGCCATAAATAATGAAAAAACCTAATTGCATATCGCACTGGGATTTCTGTGAAACTCGATGCCATGGGACCTTTTTTGTGTGTCACTACATGGGTATCGATTATTAACTCGTCACATCGAGGCATGAGAAAACAATTGTTCTAGATAGGATTTCAACACTTTGTGGGGTATGGAAATGTTTAACAATCGACTTGTGAAATGCCATGACCCAGTAAGAATATGTCACATGTGAAACATGAATTCACTAGATGCGCATAAGTATGGAAATGTAAAATGAATGAGTCAACTCAGATTTCAAGTGGTACTGAAATTAGTTAGCAACATTAAGATAGCTAATTTATGATGTTTGAAAGATTTGAAATGATCTTTGGGAAAACTGTTATAGTACACGACCAACCCCGTCAACGCAAGGAAAGTGAGGGATTACTTCAAGCGCAATCTAAACAATTCGATTCGGACGTGGCCTAGAAGGTCAAATCTTCCGTCTGGTTCGTCCAGCAGACAATTAAGTGAGACGGACTTCATATTTTTAAGGTAAGAAAGGCACCTAACCGAACCGATAAACAGAATACAGTGGCTACAGGCGCATTATCGCTGGCAATCGTGCCTACTTTTTATCCCGAAGGACGCTAAGATCAAACAAATTTCGCCGAACTACAAAATTGACCATCTACAAGACATTAATTAGACCGGTAGTTCTCTACGGCCACGAAACATAGATATTGCTAATGGAGGACCAACGCGCCCTTGGTGTCTTTGAACGGAAGGTGCTGCATACGATCTACAGTGGAGTGCAGATGAAAGACGGACTGCCTATCGTACACATCGCAAAAATCGGTCGACTACAATGGGCTGGGCATGTCGGACGACAGCCCTGTGAAAATGGTTCTCGAAAACGAACCGACGGGTACAAGAAGAAGAGGCGCGCAACGAGCAAGGTGGATCGATCAAGTAGAAGGCGACCTGCGGACCCACCGCAGATATCGAGGCTGGCGAAGTACAGCCATGGACCGATTACAGCAGAGGCCACACCGGCCGTGGTCTGATTGGTAATGTAAGGTAAGGGTACGGCAAATTCAGCAAGCTGTACATAACGACGGGTACCATCAACGGCTAAATATATATAGAAGAATGCCTCCAGAAGCGCCTGCTGCCCTTCTTCCGGCCCCACGAAGGTGACATTCTGTTTTGGCCGGATCTGGCATCGTGCCCAAAATCGTGCCATTACGCGAAACCGGTGTTGGAGTGGTACGAAGCCAACGATGTTGTTTGTGTGCCGAAAGAGGAAAATCCGCCAAACTCCCCAGAACTTCACCCAATAGAAAAATTCTGGGCGATTATGAAGAGTTAGCTCCGGAAAACAGGGAAGGTCTTCTAAAACGATAAGGCGTGTGGCTAGGCAGTCGGTTGATCAAGCCAGTGGAGCCATCCGAAATATGGCGAAATATGTGAGATCCTGTTCTCAGCCATCTTTAGGTATGACGCAACGTTGAGTGGTATGAACGGTATGAGCCAGCTAGTTATCAGTCATTAGCAGATAATTGATTTCAATTATCTGCTAATAACTTACTATAGACTGTTCCAGAAAGTATAAGCACACATTATTTTAACGGTCACTTTGAATATTATGGAATATTTCAACATGTTTTGGCTGCGTCCTTTTGTTTGCACATTTCTGAATGACATAGCATCAAAAAAGTGCTCAGCTTTGTGTTACCTATCAAATGCGCGGTCACGAAAAAGTATCGTGCACAAATGGTGCACTGTGAGCGGACTCTCCTTGAGAAAATTGGCCAAGGAAGAGGGTGTAAGCGTCGGAGCGGTACAATCTGCGATTCGAAAATATAGAGAATAGTGTACGTTTGAAGATGCGCCGAAGAGTGGTCGGAAATCCGGTTCTGTTAGTCCGGATATCGATAAAAAGATCAGGGATACCTACAAGCGAAAACCAGCGACTTCCGTTCGGGATGTTGCGAAAAAACTAGGGACCTCGTCGAGTAACGTCATGCGTGCCAAAGAAAGACTTGGGCTAAAAACATACCGGAAGCAGAAAAAAACCAAAAGGAACCCAAAACATGCCGCGTCCGTGAAACCACGGGCCCGCAAACTCTACGATTAGTTATTGTGTAGAAATGCTGGGTGTATAATAATGGACGATGAAACGTATGTGAAACTAGATTACAAAACGCTTCCCGGACCACAATTCTATACTGTATGTAAAGACAAAGACATCCCTGAAAAATTCGGTGAGAAGGTTATGGTTTGGCAGGCAATATGCGAGTGTGGTAAAACATCTAGTCCGTACATCACAACCAACGGAGACGATGAATACTCAGAAATACGTTAAGGAATGTCTCCAGAAGCGATTATTGCCGATGGTCAGGTGGCACGAAGGTCAAGTAGTGTTTTGGCCTGATTTGGCGTCATGTCATTACACAAAGGACACTTTAGAATGGTACAAAAGTCAAAATGTATCGTGCCGAAAGACATGAATCCGCCGAACTGCCCGGAGGCACGGCCAATCGTGACTTTTTGGGCTTTAACCAAAGCAAAGCTTCGAAAATTCGTAAAACCAGCGGACGACATCCAAAAATTTAAAAAGGATTGGCCAAGAGTGGTCAAAATGGTGGGAAGTACCACTGTGCAGAAGCTAATGGGTCATGTTCAAGGAAAAGTTAGGAGTCTTGGCTATGATTAAATATTTTGATTAAACGAGAGTAAAATATCATATAAAACACATATACAAATATGATTTGCCAAATAAAATTATTAAAACTAAAAAAAAACATGACTTCTTTGTTATTTTGAAAGAGTGCTTATACTTTCTGGAACAGTCTATAATATGACGCTTGTATTGCTGGCTAATGCATTGTCGCACAATATTAGTAATGAGGTGATGCGCCTTACGAGAGTTCCAAAGAAGACCGATCAAACATGGATAATTGAATCTCCGTCCTTTTTAGGACGACCAATTCGATTTTCCCTACTAATGAGTTTGTCTGATTTGTGTTTATTTAACATTCCGTTTCAAATTCTTTTCAATTGGCAGGCAGCGGTGGCTAAAATAGTTTCAGCTTTTCCTTCGTCGCATACCTTAAATCTTGTGTATAATTTCAAACACGGCTCGGAAATTTAAATGGTCCCTATATTATTCCGAAGCGCACATATGAAGCAAGCTTACGGGAAGAGTAGCATGTCAAATAGAAATTATACAACTGGGGACCGTGTTCTGGATACTTTCACTTGTTGATGGCTTAGACCCTTCTTCGGTTAAGCTCAGATAGTTCTGGCGTCCATGGGTGAAGATGTTAGCAATTTTACTCTGTTGATTGCTGTTAACACGATCAACTAATCGGTAAATGATATTGAACGCATACACATAGAAATGATGACTTTTACACGAGACGTAATTCATGTTTGTAAAAAGTCGGGGAATGTAAAGAAAGATTTCGTGTAAAATTATGTCTCATGAAACTGACACATACGCAATTCGACGAAATATGTGTTTGATTGAATTTATTTTCTCATCTCTTTCAACGAATTCTAATGTGCCAAAGAACGCTTGCATGTGTCGGTCTCAGGAGACCGAAATTTACATGATATTTTGGTAGTGTGCAGAAATTCGTTTCAGTTTTTCCTATTCTTTGCAGAATCTACAGTGAAACATCGTCCATGAAACATGATAGGTCATCCAGTAAAAGGTAACGATCGAAATACTCAATAGGCACAGGACAATCCATCCTGAATCCTGGAGAGTGTGAGCTGTTTAGAATACCTGTAACCAGTGTTGTTGATTCATGAGCGATTTCACGATTTACAGTCGAGAGTTCTCTACATGCGAGAGAAGAGCAAACAAATAATACCACTGTTCATCATCCCCCTATCGTTTGCACAGGAGAGTGAATGTGCGTGTTTTTGCCATTGCGGTTTATCTCTTCCCTCTATGAAATGAACTATTGTTGATTGGCGAGGAAGCTTCTCGCATGGTGAGTGAGTGCCGCTTGAGCAACTGACGGGTTTGCTCATTGAGTGATATATGATGGTTGAGCAAGATGTTACGGGCAATTCGCTTGCATCTATAGTTGGTGAGTCTATGGCGTGCAACCAAGAGAGAGGTCTGGATTTATTTTTTCATCATCGCCTATCCGCTTTCTTCTTCATTAGTGGAACTTGATTTGATCTTGATAGTACTATAGGATTTGCATTATTTGGATTTTAGCGTTAGCTTGCGTCGTTTTTGAGATGCATCTCTGGTGTAATTTATAAATACGAAATAAAATGAAGATAAATAAATGAAAAGCAGAAATCTCAATAATTAGGGAAACTGCTCCCATATTAATCTCATTGTTCCTATATTCATCCTACGATGAATCAAACAATTGGGCAGTTCAAGGATCGGTTTCGTTTTCTAATAATGTTTGCTTACGTTAAATAACTACAACAAACATTACTAACTAATCCTGTCACGTGTATATCGTTTTATTTCAAGTAGGATGAATTGCAAAGTGATGAGATTAATATAGGTACATCTTCCCTATATATATTTATTTTCAAGTTTTTACGCAAACAATTTCTTTAATAGTTCTATATATATTGCGATTCCAGTACTTAACCATGTGTATGATTTCTATGTTTTCATTCTGGTTCATACACTGGGCATCAATGACAAACACGTGACGACCACGACACGATGCGGAACCGATTTTTAAATTTCTAATTCTATATTTTATTCCCTCACTTATCCGAGTCTTCATCACACTAGCCGCTTTCCCAACGAGGCCCGTCAGGATTAGCATTTTTCCTTGTTCCTTGCATAGTTCCTTGTTCTTTCGCTTTGCCGTTGTCTCACACACGAGGCGGCTTCGCTAGAATTGAATTTTCTGCTAGCGATTAACTGAGTGAGCAAGAAATTTTTCGCTCAGCAAAATAATGCTCAGCCTGCGAGTCAAATGTTGCATGAGTTATAAGATTGTGCTCAAGACCTGAGAGAGATAGAGCTGATTCTAATGAACTCATTCTCTGGGCTTTTCGTATTCTCGCTGTGAGTTGAATCACCATATCGGTCGAACCGCCGCGCTCTATCTCGTGCTGCAATGCTGGCACGAAAATGAACAATGTGAGTTATCTCTCTCGAAAACAGGTATTGAGCGTTCATTGATGTGAGTGCATACAACATTGCCTGTAACTAGAAAATGAGAAGAATGATTAGTAATTTCCATTTAATTCCAACTACCTTTATTGCTTATCTTGACAGATACGCGTATTTCGTCTACAATGTGCAGACTTCTTCAGTGTCGTGTACTAAAGGGTGTATTCGATAAAAATGGCACACACATATATACTCATCAAAATTAAACTGATTATCGGATTTTCTTGAAATTTTCAGGGAATGAAGAACTACTAATGAGTTTTGATTTACAACATTTGTTTTATTCAATTTCGTCTCTCATCCCGAATGCCCGCACCTTCCTTTTCACTCCACCCATCAAATTTTGTACAACCGATTTTCACAGTGTTTTTGTTGTTTTTACCCAAATTTTCTTCAACTCTAGCTCTGTTTTTATAGTTTTGGGATGTTTGCGAAGTTCCGTTTTCATAATTGCCCAGAATTTTTCAATTGGACGAAGTTCCGGTGAATTTGGTGGGTTCATATCCTTTGGCACAAAATTGACTTCGTTGGCTCGGTACCACTTCAATACGTTTCGAGCGTAGTGGATGCTAGATCAGGCCAAAACAGAGTTGATCCTTTGTGCTTCTTAATGAATGGCAAGAGACGCTTCTTAAGGCACTCTTCCGTGTAAATCGCACCGTTTATTGTTCCGGAAGTGATGAAGGGAGCACTTATTTCACCACATCCGCAAATCGCCTGCCAGATTAGAAACTTCTTTGCAAATTTCGATAGTTTCTTCTTTCGAACATCCTCCGGAACATCGAACTTCGACTTGGCAACGAAATATTCTTGCCCAGGAAGTTGACGGAAGTCGGCCTTGACGTATGTTTCGTCATCTATCACGATGCAACCGGATTTGGTGAGCAGCTTCGTGTAAAGTTTCCGGGCGCGGGTTTTCGCAGTGATGTTTTGTTTTTCATTCCGGTTTGGGGCTTTTTGCACTTTGTAAACATGTAACCCAGCACGCTTCAAGGTTTTCTGCACAAAACCGACTGACACCTTAGACTTTTTAGCGACATCTCGAATTGACATGTTTGGACGGTTCTTGAATTGTTGTACGACTTTCCTGGCCATTTTACTGTCCATTGGACCACTTTTACGACCACTCCCTTCCTTCCTTTGGACACTCAGACGCTCCTTGAAGGTTCTTATTACACGAGACACAGTTGTATTTGCAAATCCAAGCCTTTTAGCAATCCACCGGTGAGACGCCCCTGGATTTTGAATGTGAGTGCACAAAATTTTCTCACGGACAATTTCTTGTTTCGACGACATGACTGGAACTACTGAATGTATAACTATGAAACTTGGCAGATGTAAATAATACACTATGGATAAGATCTACTCAAATTTCTAGGTTTTTTACTCATACGATTCAAAAGTTACAGAAGATTTTCTGTGTGCCATTTTTATCGAATACACCCTTTAATACTCGAGTATTAGTACGAATTTCGACACCCATATTGTTAGGGTTCAATTTAAATAATTTTCTGACCATCCGTGGCCTACTGGGAACCTATTTTGAACTGGCCAATCCGAAGTCAAATGACCGGATGGTCCAATAACTATGACAAACGTTCTTCTGAAACGATTCCAAGAATTGTGACACCCATATTGTTAGGGTTCAATTCAAATAATTTTCTGACCATCCGTTAGGGTTCAAGTCACCAAATTGTCATATGGCAATCACACATTCCTGTGTGTTCATTCCACAGTTTTTGTATCATTATTGTTGGTTTTCTATTGAAACATTTACAAGTATACCATTTTCGGAACACGGTTCCGGATATCCGGTTTTTACGGAAACGGATGATGTTCATCGGTCATATTAGACAATTTAGAGAAAGCGGTTGAGTTTTTGAATCCAAAACTGCCAACATACTCCAAATCGGTTGGATATTTCCATAGTAATGGTCATTTTAGTTCCGTGGGTAAAAATGTTCCCTGTCGGCCTTTTACGTAATAAAAAAAATCTGAAGCGACGTGTGATACTGACAATGTTGAGAAATAGACTAAATGCTTTTTATGACGCTAAAGCAGAAGTCAACGGTTATGTAGATCTACTTCTTTTGAAACACAAAATTCAGTCTTTTGTCTTTTTGACGTAGGACTACGTCTGTGTTTTCAATACTGGGGTACACGTTCGAATTGCGAAAATTTGGAGCGTCACGAAAAATATATAGGTTTTGAACGTTAATAACTAAGTCATTCCACGATTGATTTCCAAAATGTTTGCACCAATCAATCGGAACATTTTCTACTCTTCGATTTAAATATTTCAAACTATTGATTTTTAACATGCAACTAATAAAATTAACGCAAATATGAAGTGATGTCTTATAATATCGATTTTTCATAGTAAATTTACCAAATACACAGTACTTTCCGCGCACAGACTTCATATTTAAGTAAGGAACGTCTCCTAGGCAGCCATGCATGTTATAGGTATAACGGGTACACCTTCGCATTTTGAATTACATCCCTTTTTCAAATCCCCATCAGGGATGAAATGTAAACTAGAATATCAAAACACACCACAAAACAAATGGAACAAAGAACAAAGATGAAAAGCCCCTCTGGCTAAACAATTAAATTGTTAAAAATTAAATGTAAAAAATAAATTGAAAAGACAAATAAAGACACATTTTAGTAGTAGCATTTTGAATTAGTTTTTCGGTGGTCGTGGAGCTGTGCAGAGTAGGATCTGCAGTTGGATCGTAGCCGGCATCAGCACTGGTGAGCAGTCGTTGCCCAGAGAGGCGTAGGTGCAGTTGGCTATTGTTGCCGATGCTCCCGTCAACCTCGCTGCGAGAAACATGGCTGCTGAAGCCAACGAGTTGGCGGGAAAAAGCCACCCGTGACAAAGAGACAAGAATCAACTATCCCACGTCACCTGCAGATGGCCACCCGCAACGACTAGTAGCTGAATACCAAGAAGCAAGCCCAAGTTCAATCGCGAACCATGTTTCTACCCCGTCAACTAAATCCGTCCTTTTCAGGATGACCAAATCAGTTTGCCAACTAAAGAGTTTGTTTGGTGATAATTTTCTCTTGTGCTGTTTCAAATTTATTTCAATTATCGCGCCCCGGCTGAACATAGCATTAATTAAACGCTGCGTCTCGGAGTAAATGACAAAGAACGTTAAACAACCAACGAACGAAATTCTAGAACGGATAATTCGAACCGAACTGCGACACTTCAGGCCGACTATGTGGTTGAGTTCGTTGTAGTTCCTAGTTGTGTATAGCGGATTAGTTGCTGGTGATAGCAAATAATTAAGGCATATTTCTGTTAAGAAAATCATCCGTCTAGCGTGCAATAATTAAAACTAATTATTGTGGCGCAATAACTGAATTTCGTCCCCTTTGGTGCAATTTGTATCACATTGCCTTCGTTTGTACCGCCTTCTTTCGTGCACTAGCATCCGACCCCTTTACCTCATAGTTCTTAGCAGTCCATTTTGATTCAGTCTTACGACAGTCGTGGAGCTGCGCAGTGGCTGGTGGCTGTAGGATCGCAGTTGGCGGCAGCAAGCACCATGGAGGGTGTACTGGCGAGCAGTCGTTGCTCGGAGAGGCGTTGGTGCAGTTGGCTGTTGTTGCCGATGCTCCCGTCAACCTCGCTGCGAGAAACATGGCTGCTGAAGCCTACGATTTGGCGGGAAAAAGCCGCCCGTGACAACGAGACAAGAATCAATCATCCCACGAGATGAACCAAGAAAGAAAGCCCAAGTTCAATTGCGAACTGTTTCTCCCCCGTCAACTAAATCTGTCCTTTTCAGGACGACCAAATTAGTTTGCCAACTGAAGAGTTCGTTTGGATGCATGTTTTCTCTTGTGCTGTTTGAAATTTCCATTACCGTGTCCCGGCTGAACATGGCATTGCTTTAAACGCCGCGTCCCGGAGTAAATGGCAAAGCGCGTTGAACAACCAATGAACCAACAGATCCATAACTATCTTCTACGCGTTAGTGGCCATCGCGAACTACAACCGGGGCCGTATCATAATTAAGAGCCACCAAATGCTTTCTAAAGAGTGTACAATAGAATTTTCTTGGCCCTTTTCAGGACTGACTTAAATCAATTAGTGGATGGCCCTCTCGTGTATGGGAATTCGATTGCTGCGTAGTCCTACGTCAACTTTGCGTACAACCCCATTGGGCTGTCCCTTATAGTTTTTTCATCACTTGTTTCTCTTAAATTTAGAAATATGACGCATAATTCAATAGCAGATTTAAAAGTAGGTTATGGATCGTTGTTTTCTGAGCAATATGATGGATTATTGAATGCAGCTTTTTAAATTCTCTGACTTCATCAGAACTGACATAAAAATGAGTCCTATTTAAAATTAAGGCTTTAAATATTTACGGGATATAAGTATTACATCAGCCGGCGTCGGTGGTGTAGTGGCAAGCGTGACTGCTACTTTGCACCCCAGTGGGTCTGGGTTCAATCCCAGGCGACGTCGGTGGTTTTTCTGAAGCGAAAGTGAATATTCATGAGTCGTTAGGTAGAGTCGTCTTTCTGGCGTCGGTGATTGTCACTATGTGAGGAAATAGGCCGACGGAAAATTTGAAAAAAAAAACAAAGAAGTATTACGTCACATGTAAGATTCATAATTTTTAAGAGTGTGAACAAGGCGACAACTTCTAGCATCCTTGAAATATATTTTGGTGATTGCCATTGGCGTAGCATGGCTTTTCCTGTAGGGGGTGCCAACGCAGAGCTAACAAACTCCGTGTGTTAAACAGCGAAAGTGGTTAAGTTTTCTATTACCGCACTACAGATGTGTTGCCAAAACAATGAGTGCAACTAACTTTGTTATTGAGAATCTTGGGAATCAACAAAAAAAGGGAAAAATGTCAAAAAACACTGTGAGATTAGAATGCAGAATAATACTTAGTATAAACAACTAAAGAGCAGATAATTCTCAGGGGGTGCCAACCAGGCTCCATGGGGTGCACGGCACCCCCGGTTGCTACACCAATGATTGCCAGCGGCCGGATTTTGCAGTAATTTAATTAATATGTTCTCATTTTGGGGATAACGAAGGAGCGGATCTTGCACTTGGAGAAGGTGGAACAAAATTAATCCTTTAAGATAAGATTTTTTTACCACTACATAGGGAAACTGCCCCCATATTAATCTCATTGTTCCTATACTCATCCTACGATGAATCAAAGAATTGGGCAGTTGAAGGATCGGTTTCGATTTCTAATTATGTTTGCTTACGTTAAATAACTACAACAAACATTACTAACTAATCCTTCAACTGCCCAATTGTTTGATTCATCGTAGGATGAATATAGGAACAATGAGATTAATATGGGGGCAGTTCCCCTACATGCCGTTGAAAAATCTTTTGTGTTATTAAATTTGATTACCGAAGCTTGATTTTTGACGTAGGATTTACGTCTCTCTTTTCTATTCGTGTATAGGGGCGCCGTTCTAAAATTTCTGAAATCGCAAGCGTTACGCGGGTTTGGAGACTTTGAACGAAAATATCTCCTCTCTGGCCCACAGACATTTTACGATAAGTATTTCATTCGCAAGGTAGAACATCAAAGCTGAATCCCTATTGCAAACTTAATTCATAATGTTTGTTTAAACTAATTAAAATGTACTTAAAAGAAAAATGTCTAAACGCACTACGCTATTGGTCGAAAATGACATCATGTTTGCGCCTCGCTCTGATTGGTTCATACTGCCACAGTTACCGTGCCAGCGAATTTCAAACATGTGGGGGCGACCGGCCAATCATCAGTTCTCGCTGTGCATCCGTATGCGACAGACTTGTCTGCGGAGCACGGTGGTAGAAAATGCCACCCGTGAAAACAAGAAGACCAGAATCATCCCACGTCACCTGCAGCTAGCCATCCGCAACGACGAGGAGCTGAACAAACTTTTCTCCGGTGTGACCATTTCACAGAGTGGTGTCCTGCAGCCCAAGAAGACTGAAGAAAATTTCAATCGCGAACCATGTTATCAACTAAAATCCGTCCTTTTCAGGACGATCAACTCAAGTTGCCAACTAAAAAGTATGTTTGATAGAAATTTCTCTTGAGCTCATCGAAATTTTCATTACCACGCACCGGCTCAATATGGCGTTGAAAAAGCCGCGTCTCGGAGAAAATGGCCAAATCAATCGCCCACATCATCTTCGTGGTCAAGTGGTTAGCGGCGTCGCCCGTCGTTCATTGCCATGAAGTGAGGGTTCGATTCCCGCTCCAGCCGGTGGAACTTTTTTGCAAAGCGAAAATGTCCAGTCTAATCCACTGGGTGTTAGGTTAAGTTGTTCGTTGTAATTCGCTCTATGGTCAATGTTCAGTGTGTACAGTCTCGAGTGAAAGACGTTGCAAATGTCAATTTTTATCGTAGTATTACGTGCTGCCAAACACTCAGGCCATCCTGCTGCCCAGGAAGACCGAGAAGAAAATTTCAATCGCGAACCATGTTCCCTCCGTTAACAACTAAAACCCTGTATTTTCAGGACGAACAAATAAATTTGCCAACTAAAGAGTATGTTTGATTGAAATTTCTCTTGAGCTCATTGAAATGTTCATTACCACGCACCGGCTCAACATGGCTTTGCTTGAAAAGCCACGTTCTGGAGAAAATGAGTAACATTTTTTATTAATATCCGTATATAAATCTCTATTTGCCATGTTAAAACTAGCAGGCACGTTGTACATTCAACAAACGAAATATTAACAGTTAATTTGAGCGGAACTGCAGCACGGCAGACCAATTATGTGTTTCACATATTCAGTGTAGGGGGTAGGTTAGCTTCATTGTAGTTCTTGTTGTACATAGGTTCACAGTGGATTAGGTGCAGATAATAGATTAGGTTAGTTGCAGGTAGTTTTAAAGTGTGAGTTATAATTTTTCTGGCCAATATTTTAAAACTCATTGTTTTGAGTTTAGAAGAAGATGTCTATATCTAATCTTTGGGGGGGGGGGTTTTGGGTATTTTGGGAGCTTTTATTTGTTGTCACCCAAAATAAAAAAGCAAGATTGTAATGCAATTGCGAATGATTTTGTTTCATTTCTCGTAATGGATCGTAACTTGGAGAAAAAATGCAACATTGGTCGTGGGCAAAAAAGCATCACATCAATTCGCTTTGAAAAATTCAATGTGTGCGTGGGTTGTGCAGTGTATTAGTTGTAGAGTTCGGACTGACAAAAAACAAAAATTCGAGTTGCTACCAGGATTCGAACCGTGGCCGCCAGCGTCGTGGCTCTACATAGTAACCATTCAGCCACTTTAACAAGTTGAAGTGGATGGAATAAAAGCCCTACATATGCTTCCATTGTCAAGGCACTCAGTGGTACAGCAACAAAGCAAATGTCGCTCGCACACACTTGCATGGCTTCACGTGGTGATCAAGAAGGGCACACTTGATGAGAGGGAGATGGGAGTGCGATGACGAGTGAAAATAAAAATAGAACACTTGACAGCGGAATTACAACAGTGACCAATAGCGTTGCGGCATTTTGTGGTATTGTCTCACCCATATTGAACCATGGCTTCGTTTATACCATAAAATGCTTTGTGGATCATGATGGGCAAAAGTGCTTTTTCTGAATCATGCAGATTTGTCAAGATATGATTGCAAAAACTGCAATTGCGTTTTTTGCCACCTTTTCAACTTTGATACCTCCTTCCTGTCATGTAATGGTATATGCCATTATTGGATCATCGACACGTTCAGACGTGCGTATCCCGCTCTCGTGATAAAAAAATCTTTTGTGAGTTTTTCGCTGTGGTGGGGGAGAAAAGGGCGCGCGGGGGGGGGGGGGCGGGGGGGAGAGGAGGAAAGGGAAAAAACCGGACGTAAATCATCCCTCCGTAAACAACTAAAATCTGTCCTTTTCAGGACGACCAAATCAATTTACCGATTAAAGAATATGTTTGATTGAAATTTCTCTTGAAATGTTCATTACCACGCACCGGCTCAACATGGCGTTGTTTAAACTGCCGCGTCCCGGAGAAAATGGCCAAATTAATCGCCCGCATCATCTTCGTGGTCAAGTGGTTAGCGGCGCCGCCCGTCGTTCAAGCGGTTGTTGTCATGAAGTTGAGGGTTCGATTCCCGCTCCAGCCAGTGGAACTTTTTGCAAAACGAAAATGTCTAAACTGGTCTACTTGGTGTTAGGTTAAGTTCTTCGTAATTCGCTCTACACCCAAACTAAAAAAGTAAGATTGTAATACAATTTCGCTTGATTTTGTTCCATTCTTGCAATTGATCGTAACATTGATGAAAAATCTAACATTAGTTGTGGGCAAAACAGCAACAGCAATTCGCAATGAAAAATTTAACGTGTGCGTGAGATTGTTCGTAGTGATATTTAGTTGATGAGTAAGAGATGAGTGTTCGAAAGTCAGATGACTCACAAAAATAAAATGTGCACATCAAGATCGAGATTCAGACCAGGACCGCTAGCGCGACGGCTCTTGATGGCAGCCAATTAGCCACTTTGACAAGGTAAGAATGTAGGAATAGAAACCCTACATTTAGTTCACTTGGAGAGAAATTCAGGGTGCAGCAATGAAGCAAATGGACATATTTTCCACCAAGCTATGTGCAACCTGTCGCTAACAAACTTGCATGGCATGGCATTGTTTATTTCATAAAACGCTATGTCGATGATCAGTGAGAACAAGCATAGAACACTTGACGGCGGCAATACAACAGTGGCCAATAGCGTTGCGGCATTTTGTGATATCGACTCATCCATATTGTATATTGTTGGTGTATGTTGGTGATGATTGAATAAGGAGCCTAGCGATAAAACTGTTTCGAGCTATTTTTGCTTGCCAGTCGCTTGCACACATTTGCATGGCTTCATTTGTACCATAAAACGCTTTGTGAATCAAAATGGGTGAAATTGCCTTTTCTGGATCATGCGGATTTCTCAAGATATCATAGTATAAACTGCAATTGCATTTTTTACCACCTTTTCAACTTTTGCGTATATGTTGAATCTTCAGTCTTTACAATCTCGAGTTAAAAACGGTGAAAAGGCCTATTTTTATCATAGTATCACGTGCCGCCAAACACTCAGGCTGTCCTGCAGCCCAAGAAAACTGATAAGAACATTTCAATCGCGAACCATGTTCCCTCCGTAAACACAGGATCCATTTCACACTTACAAGCACGTTGGACATTTTAGTGCCAACATTTGATTAGGAAGAATCTGCTTTTGTAAACAAATACTTTGTCTGCTAATTTATCGGAAGTTGTATACAATTCCTTCAAATTGAATATATCAGCGGATAGAAATAAAGCTCTTCTTCCTTAAAGAGTGCTTAATTTGTATTTGTGACCTTTTGTTCAAGAGCAAATGACTACGAAAGCCATTGTTTACAAAAGCAAATTAGGGCGAATCTAATGTTGGCGCTGATTTAACAAACAAAATATCATTAACAGTCAATTCGAGGCGAACTGCAGTTTCTATAAATTTTCGTGTAGAACCAATAGCGGAAGAAGAACAGGAGCCTCACACACCAACAGCACAGGGTTTCATGGTTCTTTAGACTGAATAAAAGATAGTAGAAATTCATCAATTCGATGACATCAATTTCTTCACATCAACAAGCAGTCCTACACAGATAAAAAGAAACACTGAATTTTCTGCGTGATCTAATGCACATAAAGGGAATGCTAGATTTGGCAGAACATAATGGGAGATTTCATGTAAATTTTAACCTGATAACGCCTGAATCTAGCCTGTTGTATGAAAGAATGCAAACATTGTTGTATGGCACATGAAAAATTGCAAACAATTTCGTCGTTTACGCCTCCTTTGGCTTGAAATTAAACGAGGGGAAATTTTACGCGCTTGTTAAAATTCATTATTTTTTTCTGTGTACGTCAACTTTGCAGTTATGTCACTGACATAACTCATCCTTTTGTTTTTCTGGGGTTTTTTAAAACAAACCCTTTAAAGTAAAACGGGTATCATGAACGATTCGTTTTTGCATCATTAGTAGCGGAATTTGGAAAATATCATTTTGTGTTCCTTAACTTAATTTTACGTCATGTCATGTAAGCTATCATTTTGAGTTTTTATGGTCTTGTAAATTTAAGAATAGACGTAATTTTCTGTCTTACAGGCCGCTTCTTTCATGTGCGTCAAAGAAAATTTAAATTTACATGATAGGGTAACGGGATGTAATGTCAGCCTAGCTCCTTCATTCGGCCTATGTACCAAAAATGTCATTAATTCGCCGATAATCAACAAAATTATACTCCTATCAGGATAACCAATTTATTTCAAAGCAGTTGAGACATTATTAATCAATTAATAGTTGCTCACTTCCGCGTAATTTTCGATTTCCTCAACTTTTTAGACAATATGACTTTACTGGTTAAGCTGAACAGATTATCTACACGATCTTCAAATGATCTTAATTTGCAGAAATCGAACCTATAGACCGAATAATACAGCCAAGATGTACAGAAAATAGTCACACATTATAAACTAACAGGTCACATAGGTTAAATAACAAATATTTAACAAGAAAACCATAGACCCAATGTTAGGAACATATTTTTTTCCACGTTCCCAACTATGGCCTGTTATATGGAAAGCGTAATAAAAATGTTGTTATTGGTAAAATTTACAATAAAAATGTCTGAGTTTCGATTGAAAGTTTTCCATATGGCTCATCTTAACACAAACTAAAGGAACAAAATCTGTGTAGAGTGAATTATAATGTCTTGATTATCAAATGGTCGCTAAATCATATGTGAAAATCACTTAAGTGTTTCTTAGCAGTTTTAGTATAGTTTGATTTATAAAATTGTTTGTTGGGTAGAGCGAATACAGCTGGAAACGCATTGAATCAGAAAATAAGAAAAAAAAATCGTACGAAGACAACATTTAATAACAAATCTGTCGAATGGGACGAACTTGCATCCATGAATAGACCCAATTTGGCGCTTAAAGACCGACATTACATCCATATCCCTCGAAAGTTTCTGACTTTATAAAATGAGTTGTGTAACTTTTCGTGATACATACTACCAAATGGCATATTGAACATATCTAATCAAGTGTATAACTAGTTAAATATCGCTTCCAGCTCAAATACTTTACGAGTTATAGTAAAAAATGTAATCGATTGTTGCATATTAGGCTGAGTCAAGGGACACATACCCTACTTTCTAAGAGTGTTTGGACCAGTAGCGTGTCGGCTGGATGAATGTCTGTAATGTGTTGTGGAAATGACGTGGCGGGGTTTGCCTTTTTTTTGGGGGTTGCGGGGGGGTTATTATTGTTCTGGGTGTGGTTTTGGTTTGTTTTTGTGTTTTTGGGGTGGGGGGTACGTAAATTTGAATGTGTAAAATATGTATTTTTTATATTTTTTTTTTTGTTGTTTGTGGGGGGGTGGGGATAGATGTTATTTATGTGTGTGTTTATTGAATGTTTTTTTTTGTTGTGGGGTGTGTTGGGAATTGATTAAATTGATTAAATCATCATCATTGAAAGTAAATCGATTATTGTCTTCAATAATCGATAGTTTGATTAATCGACAAGTAATCAGACATCAATACATTCATTGTTTTTTTTTGTAACTGCTCATATTACCCAAAACACTTTCCATTTAACCTCAAACAAATATATGAGGTTTTATTTTAATATAGGTTGAGTAAATTTAGGCTTTCAATAATGATTTATCACTACTGATTCCCACCGAAAAAGAATACATCAACGTTTGACGACAAGGAGAGATACAATGTACATAATCGATGCCTTCCTGAGGAGGTCAAAATTACCCCAAATTACTCTAAGTAATCAAGTGCGATATGTTTTACGTTGTCAGCTATTTCTGAGTTGCAGAATGAAATACAATGTTTCAATTCGGGGCACACAAAATTGCAAACAACTTGTGCAGAAAAAATATATTTTGAAGCTTCTTGCATAAATTTAGCTGTTCAAAATATTTAAAAGGAAGTTATAATTACTAGAAGTTAATATTCATACGGGGCTTGTCTGGTATCGTAAAGCTGGAATACTCTCTCGGGGAAGCATTACTTTTTTCCTCTGCTCTATGTCAGCCCACTCGGGTTGAACTGCGTCGAAAACTAAAGCACAATATAATCCCTCTGAAATCCCCTAAATAAATCCGAACCTAACAAATTTAGTGCAGCTCTCGGTAGCATTCCATAATAAATCCCCTTCGTTTGTAGGTACCTAGTCAGTAGTTAGTCTCAATTTCGAAATAAATCATTAAAGCATAGCAACAGTTTCCCTTCCAGTCTCTCAGTTGGTGGGTTTTGCCGGTCGGTCGACATCATTTGTCTGATAGGTCCGTCGCTGCTTTCCGAAACAATATACGTGAGGTCGGCCCCTAGAGAATGACTGGTAAGAGATCCGAACGGTCGTTAAACAAAAGTCAAAGCTTAGTCAACGTTGTTACGATCGTCTCGTGTCTTACCTCTAGCAAGGACGAGGCCGAAACATGGTATCACCATACAACGCTAAAAAGAAATAAACCATTATGTCCAACGGAAAGCGGAGATTATATTTGAATTTAATTACAGCTTCCGGTGCTTCCTCTTCACCACGATTGTCCCAGCTGGCACGAGATGGAGATGGCGAAGGATGTCCAAAGTAAAGTAGTGTTCGATCCCGCGCCCACTTATGTTGCGGTGGGTGAGATAAAACCATTCACTTCCAGGATTCGCTATCTAAACAACCGATAGTGAAAAGAATGCATTCGGTTGTAGATGGTGCTAATAAGGAAAAGTTACTGCAATGGTTTGTGTGCAGAATACAGGAAAACGACGATTTTAACGCCTTGAGAACCTTCTCTGAATAAACTATATAAGTCGAGCACTCGACACTGAAGAAGTCTGTAAGTCGCAGACGAAATAGGCCTATCCCTCAAAAGAGAAGCTTCCTCTAGTGGAATTTAAAGGAATTTGCTCGCGTTTATTAGTGATAATTTTGAAAAAGTGCTTCAATATTTTATTTTTATTTTGTTAAAGTGATCATATGAAGTGTTAATTTTAAAATTCTCCTAGTTTCCCAATCACAGTCGTTCTACTAATACGCTCAAAAACTTGTTTTGAAATAGTGTTTTTAAAAAAGTGAAAGTGAAACTATATAAGGTAGAATTGAACAAGGACACATTTTTGAGCTCTTCAACTGATCATTCGTTCTTACCACATTACTTAAAAGCGGCTAATTATGACCTGTTTACCTTTTCCAGCATAGACAATGTTCAGTAGTATAGTTTTGAAAGTTGAATACTTAATTAATGGTTTCATAGTCACTCTGAAACTAAAAAAAAAAGAAAAAAAGATAGAAACTCTAAACTGAGAATGTGATTTACTAAATCATTGCAACGTATTGAATAGATTCGATGTCATAATACCCAATTCCATCGCTTCCACACTGTTCTCCTGAATAGCCTGTATGTATGGAAATAAGTTCAATCAGCGTGATATATCGCGTTACTCCCTGAAGGCTTCGAAAAGCCGAACCGAAACTCACATTGAATACCAATGCCTCTCACCCAATCGCACAACAACAACACCTTCCCAGTCAAACTTCCTGTGGGATAGTGGCCTCACCATTAAATACATATTATTCATGTTAAAACATATATTAAATTATAACGGTTGAACGGAATAATCGGTCGTGCTTTGCTAAGCAAATAATTCGGATGAATAACTAATTTCAACCATGTGCGTATTATTTCCGGGAACAAAAGCCGATCAGCAAATGCCAGGAACTTTTAGTAAATTTCTAATCGAATAACTGAATTGCCTGACTTCTTGCTATGCACTCAGTTCCTGTCTCTCAGCAGCATTCTGCAACAACGACTTATTCAACTCTTGTGGAAGCAATATTTTCCCCAAAGTGCACTCCGACTGGCAGATGGTAGCAAATATCTACTTCTTTCGAGCAGCACAGAGTGCATCTTGATAAATAATTATTTGCCTATCAACTTCAATGAGCAGTTGCTCATATCAGTTTTTGCTCTGATGCAGTTCGACAAGAGTGTTTATCCGTGTGCATGACATACACACGTACACAGCACACATTCAGCTACCGTGATCTAATACCCATATGGCCTGAATTTGCCGCACATCCGAGGACCGAACCAAAGCAAGGCATATCCAACGTGCGAAAGAGTGAGTTTGTCTAGCCTAGCTGATGACTATCTCTTTAGTTTAATATCTGCCATGTTGGAAACGTAATTCTCTGTGGGCTTCATGATGGTCCCTGTTGTCAAAGACGGTGCTCTCAAATGGCAATTTCTGGATGAACTGTCCTCAATGCTTGGGATATTGCTTTTTTATTTCTAAAAGCTATAGATCATTGCACGATCGCGTCATCAATGCAGTTTTGACAGTTCAGGGAGCTTGTTTACGTGGACTAAAAATATTTTCGGTAAGATCGGTTTGCAATTTTGTGCTCTAAATTTATTACGATTGAAGTGAAATTGCCGGAGAACAGACCTCAGTGCTTATGTTTACATAATTTCCTGAATCTAATCGTACAGAATCCGGAAAAAGCCAATGAAAAATTTCGTTTGAGCGGTTCAAATTCTATCACCTTGTAAACAAGCTCCCTGAACTATCGAAAAAGTGAGGTTAATACATTCCGTGCAATGATCTATATAATAGCCAGCCCCCCCTAACAACATGACAACTCTCATCATAGACGTAACTCGAAGACCGGATGGTCCCATATAAATAATAATTCGGCATCAACATTTCAAAGGGGTGAAACTGACATACGTAAACAAACTGAGTTGTTCGTTAGAGTGGATAGTCAGTGCCATATTGCAATACAAAATTTCTCCAAATCTTATAAAAACCATTTTTTGTCATCATACTATTAACACTTCGTCCCCAACCCCTCTGAAAAAGAAAAAATCAAATTTAAAATTAATGATACTCCTTCGTTAGCCATGGGATTTTGATGCGATTTTTTGCAATAGATCACAAAATTATCCTAGTTTGTGGATCTGCACTGGTTATTTCGAAACTGTCCGTAGTTTTGGATTCCAAGGTGGGAGTAATGGGGTAAATACCTGTCCAGGGATGATAAACAAAATATTTTTAGATGCGAAACATGGCGGCTTATCAAACTTCATGATCTAGCAAAACTAGGTCATCAGAAGACATTTTGAGGATTTCTGACCATACTGGTAACTCAAAGAGGCCCTATGGGGTCCGAGCACCTCCGAAAAAGTGGCCATATTCAAATATTTTCCAAAACTTGGCCTGCGACATATCAAACCTCATGATTTTGTAAAACTTTGTTTTTGGAGGACATTCTGATGGTGTATGACCATACTGGCCACTTACGGAGGCCCTGCGGGTTCTGAGTTCCTCCGGGAAAGTGGCCATATTCAAATCTTTTCCAAAACCTAACTTGCGACAAATCAAACATTATTATT
Source organism: Aedes koreicus (assembly GCA_024533555.2). Classification (NCBI taxonomy): domain Eukaryota; kingdom Metazoa; phylum Arthropoda; class Insecta; order Diptera; family Culicidae; genus Aedes; species Aedes koreicus. The sequence goes on from JAHHFK020003834.1 coordinate 36,546, forward strand.
TTAGGTCGGTATCGTGTTCAAAAGAAATTTCTTTTTCTATCCCAAACCCATGTTAAATTCCGTTTACTGAAACGGAAAAGTAAAGAATCGAAAAGAAATTTCTGCAGCAGTACCGACCTGAAAAGAACGGAAAATAAAATTAGAGTTTGTAAGGTTTCCACGCAAACTAATAGGAGCTGTCACTTTTACTTTCGGAAAAATGTTCTGCTCGATTATTCCGTCAATGAAGGGGACATTTCGTTCCATGCAGATCAATTGTCAAAATATTGTCAAAATTCCGCTTGGTAATATTGAACAAAATTCCGTAACATCTTTACTCTTTAGGCCTTTTGCAAAAAAATGTCTTCGGAAGACATTCTGAGGGTGTCTGACCCAGAGTCATACAATTTCAATTTCAATTGAAAATCGTCATGGGACGATGAACTTAAAATTCATCCCTTTCAATTGAAATACATAATCTTCTTTTGGCAGCAACAAATGAAATTTCAATATGTCTCCGCAGTATCAGACAGACACGCGCTTACCAGCTCGGGGAGCTTTTTGTCGAGCAAAGTTACAGCAATGTGTGCATCGTCAAACGACAATACTTCTAGCAACAATGGCACGCATGTTCTGTTCGCCAACCACTGCTCGGGTTGGTGCCATTGTTGCTAGGGAATGAAATCAAATCAATTTCAACGAAGTTGATTCACGGTCGTTCGCCACGTCGTTTGAAGCAAGCTGAATTTCAATTGAAACGCTTTTGACGGTGGCTAGATCGCAAAAAAATATAACCTTACTTTGAAGTGAAGTGAAATGAATACAAAAGCAATTCATTTTCATTTTAATGCGTCGACGATGTAGGACCCGGTCTGATTGGCTTCTTAGGGAGGCCCTGCGGGAACCGAGGTCCTCCGGGAAAGGGGCCGTATTCAAATCTTTTCCAAAACCTGACATATCAAACTTATTGATTTTGCAAAAGTTTGTCGTCGGAAGACATTCTGATGGTGTCAGACCATACTGCCCACTTGGGGTGGCCATACAGGATCCGAGTTCCTCCAGAAAAGTGTCAACATTCAAATCGTTTCCAAAACCTGGCTTGCGACACATCAAAATTGATGATTTTGCAAAACTTTGTGTTTGGATCAATGTGGATCATTTTCCTTTTCCGCCCAGGCTCAATCTGGATCTGCGATGCTCGAAGTATCGGATTCCGAATCACTCAACCTTTTGCACAAAAACAATTCTCACTATCGAACAACACAAAAACCAAAACGAAACCCCAATAGCTGTTTTGACATTAGCTCTGCTAACTATACTTGTATCGGCTAGACACCCTCAGAATGTCCTCCGAAGATCTATTTTTGCAAAATCATGAGGTTTGATATGTCGCACGCCAGGTTTTGAGATTTGAATATGGCCACTTTTCCGGAAGAATTTTGATCCCACAGGGCCTCTTTTAGTGGCCAGTATGGTCAGAAATCCTCAAAATGTCTTCTGATGACCTAGTTTTGCTAAATCATGAAGTTTGATATGCCGCATGCCATGTTTCGCATCTAAAAATATGTTGTCCACCATCCCTGGACAGGTACTTACCTCAGTACTCCCACTTTGGAATCCAAAACTACGGACAATTTCGGAATAACCAGTGCAGCTCCACAAATTAGCATATATTTATAATTTATTGCAAAAAACCGCATCAAAATCCGATGGCTAGCGATGGAGTATCATTAATTTTAAATTTGATTTTTTCTTTTTCAGAGGGGCTCGGGACGTACGTGTTAACAATAACCAAAAGGCGTAATTGATTTAATGTGGATAACTATTATGAGCTTAGTTACGCTGTTTTCTTTACTTTGAAGAATAAATTGTATCCAGAAGTTTTTGAATAGAGATTAAACAATCTTAGTTTCTTATTTTCAGCAGTTTATAGGTAACAATAATGTAGTACCGTACGTAATACTGATCTAAAAATACTTACGAGTCGGAGATCCGACATATCCGGAAAACAAAATCTTGATTCTTACTGTTGTTATTCATTGGTTCGTACAAGTTTATTTCAGCTCTTTGTGTTGCTATCGATTTCCCGATTCGACGACAAGATATCACCACTCGTGGATATGTTTTCGTTTATTTGGCCTGGATGGCGTCCAGGGAATGGTCTTGAAAAAATCTTCTTGCTGCCTGGCTGAAACGAATACATCCTTCGAATACTGTTTTCCTTCCAGTTTTAATGTTTTTACCCACTCGGAGGAAATCTAGTAATCCTAGGCTATACGGCTACACTAACCAACTTAAGCTGATTGAATCAGTGATGGCAGGCTGAACCTGTTCTGCTATTCACAGACACTAGAAAGGCATAACTTTGTTAGTTGTAGAACGTGGAAAGGAGATGTTACAAACAACAACTTACCTTATCATTCAAGTTTGTGTGTCCTATGCTGTAAACAGAAGTCATATCCATTCGACTCGGTTAACTGCGCTGAAAATAAAACGAGACAATTTCAGCTGTAATCAAATAGTTGGTACGATGATTATTATTTACCTTTCTGTTCCAGCTGACATGTACTGTTACCGGTGCTGAAGGGCGAAATTAGAAATCAAATGACAGTAAGGCGACATCAGTGGACCAATTTGACGGTTTGTAAAAAGGTACCAAACCGAAAGGGAATTAGTTTTTAAGGTTTTTCTAGATAAAAACGTATAGATAAATTAATAATTACTATTTATTGACAAGACAGGTTCCTCAAAATCTGCATTGCACATAAATAAGACCATAGTTGTTTTCTAATTTGAAATAATTTTATATTTTCGTTTCAGAATATTCGATTAAGTATTTCTCAGTTTAACATCAATGCTAGTTTCGCCCTTTTCAAATGTTGAGGCCGATTTTTTTCTTAGCTCATTTCCTCTATTCCTCCATTAGCTTGGTCCCAAGCGATTAAATTTGGAACGTAATGTTTTAACGGCCCTTGTTCTTTTTGATGTCCCGTGTTGGCGGGAAATCTTGTTGTGTGTTAAGGCGTGCCCACAATCATAGGCGCCAACTTTGGGGAGCCGAGGCATCCCCCCCCCGTCAAGAATTATCTAAGGGGACAAAGTATCGTTTCACACCCTCCCTCCAATATATAGACTGTTCCGAAAAATATAAATACACTTTCTTTCTCAAATAAAAAAGACCATACTGATTATTTTATTCTCAAATATAGTAAATAACAATGTTCTCTTTCCATCCTTATTTAAATTTGCTTGATTTTTCGTAGGGTAGGCGAGTTCTCTAACTTTTCCCTTAACACTACACTCAACTAAATAAACTTTCGATATTCATAAGATTACATTATGATTATTTGCTATAAGAAATCAGTATCAATTTCATAAATTTGCCTTATGAAATATAATGATGTTGAAAAAATAAAAATATGGAGTAACCTAGATTCGAACCTTGAACGTAGATGTTATGAGTGCAGTGACTTGCCCATTAGTATATATCTACACTTGTAATCAGGAAAGCTTAAAGGCGTACAAGAACAAAGTCGAGTGAAACAAAATCCATTCATAAGTCAACCTTATGAAATTCCAAAGCATCGTTCATAAGTTGAAGCTTATGAAATTCTTAAGATTATATGCCTGAGTCTACTCATAAGCTTCTGCACAGTGCTTTCTCCTACCTTTTTCACCACTTTTGGCCAATCTTTCTTAAATTTTTTAACACTATCCGCTGGTTTCATGTGTTTTCTCAACTTCGCCTTCGTCAAAGCCCAGAAAGTTTCGATAGGGCGAATCTCTGGGCAGTTTGGTGGATTCATCTCCTGTGGTCAAAATATGACATTGTTCCTTTTGTACCACTCTAGTGGATATTTAGAGTAATGGCAGGAAGCAAGATCGGACCAAAAGATTGTAGGCTTGTTATGCTGTTTGATCAAGGGTAGCAACCTACTAGTAGTAGAAACTCCTTCACGTAGATTTGACCATTCATTGTGTCTGTCGTAATGAATGGACGAAATATTTTTCCACATCCGCATATGACCTGCCACACCATTACCTTCTTGCCGTATTCTTCGGTGTAAATAGCTTTCACTGATCCAGGAACATCCTTTTCCTTCGGCATGGTATGAAACTGCGGTCCCAGCAGAGTTTTATAATCGAGTTTTATGAAAGTTTCATCGTCCATGATAACACAGACATTTTTTGGACTGCCCCAGACAACCACAAATCGCATAACAGTGTTCAAATAGTATCGTATATTCCTATATTTTATGTCTAAATCGCAATTAATTGTAGCTTTTATCGTATTATGTTTAAGTTAAATCGTAAATAGTGCAAATTTTCAACTTATATACGATGTGTCATTTATTCATCGTACTGCGTCACAAACTAAATCGGATATACATCGCTAAACTTTTTATATCGAATTTGTTATTACAAATTCAAGCGCATACGATACCAAATCAACTCGTTTAGGAAAACAATGGAATTTGCACGTATATGGCCTCCACTTTTGCACGTATAAGCCATATTTTTGCATTCTGTACGATTTGTTTACTTACATACATGTGTATATATCATAAAAACAACTTTCAATATACGTGGAAGGATGACGCTTGAAATAGTCCCTTTCCTTTCTGTCGATTGTAGGGTCAGCGGGACCGGGTTTTCTAACCCGTCTCGGGGAATCTACGAAAGAGCACTCTTATTAATACTTCCGTAGTGCGGTTTGAACTACTCCGACGCTCACATCTTCTTCCTTAGCCAGTTTTCTGATCGAAAGACCACTGACGGTGCACCGTTTGTGCACAATTCGTTTTCTTTGCTCGGGAGAAAGACCACGCATTTTCAAACTTTCGTGCGAAAAATTGAAAATCGAATTGCTCGTCCTAAAAAAGATGGATTTTCAATGGTCCATGTTCGATCGGTCTGCTTTGAAACTGTGAACTGTTAATGATCCATCGTTACTTCTATTGCGCGACAATGCATTAGCCAGCAACACAAGCGTCATATTAGCAAGTTATAAGTAGATAATTGAAATCAATGCTAATGTTGCTAGTTTTCGGCACATTTTTTGGCACACATTAGCGATGATGTAAACCTGGCTGGTTCCGTTACTATCACTCAACGTTGCGTCATACCTAAAGATGGCTGTCAATTGGATCATACATATCTTGCTCCTAGTGGTTGCGTCAACCGGCTTTCTATAAATTCTCCACCGGCTTGGTCAACCGACTGCCTAGCAACGCCTGCCGAGCCAGCTGAGCCATCATCTACCTGGCCAACAACACTAGTGCATCCTCCAGGGTACTTGCCACCGCCAGCTACCAATCCAATACTGGCTCATTGCCGCTGCAAACATCTTCAAGACCACCGAACGAATGAGTGAAGAAATTATCAGGAGGTTACAGCGTTGCTGTCGGAAGACAATAGATCATTGCACGGAATGTATTAACCTCACTTTTTTGACAGTTCAGGGAGCTTGTTTACATGGTGTTAGAATTTGAACCGCCAACAGAAATTTTTAATTGGCTTTTTCCGGATTCTGTACGATTAGATACAGGAAATAATGTAAAAATAAGCACTGGTGTCCGTTTTTCAGCTGTTTTGCTTCAATCGTAATGAATTTCAATCGTAATTTAGAGCACAAAATCTAAAACCAACCTTACCGAAAATATTCTAAGTCCGCGTAAACAAGCTCCCTGAACTGTCGAAACTGCATTGATGACGCCATAGTGCAGTGATCTATAGCTTGGCTCTCATCATCGTCACACCTCGTTGTAGTGGTTGGGAGTCCGGCCATTGGCGATGATCGCACTATCATCTGCGTACAGCACTAGGCTGCAGTTCGTAGGAAGTTATGGAACATCGGAGGTGTAGATGTTGTACAAGATGGGGTCCAAGAGGCTGTTTTAAGCCAAATCCACCGGAACCGCTTGCAGATCCGAAGTTGCACCTGAAAGGTGTAAAGGGTGTTCCGATCAAAATTTGGTCGACTTAAACTTGATGCATTTCCTTTCATCGTGCATTGAAAAAATTTGCACACCCCTCATTTTGAAGATGTGTACGTGTAGCAACATGCCTCTATTTTGATTTTGAGATTAGCACTTCAGTTATCAAAATGTCGTCGAAGGAAGAGAAGCCATGCATCAAAATTTTGCTCGTGCATGGCGAAAATCCAAGCTACTCTCACGCCAAGTTGGCGAAATGGTTGAATGTGGCTAAATCAACTGTTACCAACGTATTAAAAGTGTTCGGTGAACGTTTGTCGACAGCCAGGAAAGCTGGACCGGGGGGAAATCGAAAGCCGGAGGCCACAGCGACGACAAAAAGAGTTGCCCGCTGTTTCGAGTGGAACCCGAACCTCTCCGTCCGAGATGTCGCAAAGAAGCTGGGAGTGGCGCCGTCAACCGTGGATAGAGCTAAAAACGAGCTGGACTGTCGACTTACAAGAAAGTGGTGACACCAAATCGATAAACAAAACACGTCGGCCAAAGCACGATCGCGAAAGTTGTACACGACGATGCTGACGAAGTTTGATTGCGTGGTACAGGACGATGAAACTTACGTCAAGGCAGACTTTAAAAAGCTTTCAGGAATTTTATACGGTAACCGGACGGGGAAAGGTGGCTAATATTTTCAAGCACATTAAAGCTGTCAAAGTTCGCGAAGAAATATCTGGTGTGGCAGACATTCTGTACCTGTGGCTTGAAGAGCAACGTTTACATTGCGATCGGAACCGTCACCCAGGAAATTTATCTGAGTGAGTGCCTATAAAAACGTCTACTGCCTTTCCTGAAGCGACACAATTGTTCCGTTCTATTTTGGCCGGATTTGGCATCTTGCCATTACGGTAAAAAGGCCATGGAGTGGTATGCTGCCAACAACGTTAAAGTGGTGCCCAAGGACAAGAACCCTTCCAACACGCCAGAGCTCCGCCCAATCGAACAATATTGGGTCATCGTCAAGAGGAACCTTAAGAAGACTCAAAAAGCTCAAAAAACTCAAGCTGGCGTTCTGCGGCGAATAAAGTGGACAAGGAGACCGTACAAAATCTTATGGCAGGTGTTGAACGAGCGACCCGGAAATTTGCATTCGGTAAAAAGGCAGCTTAGCTGAACATTTCTCCTGTATTCTGTATTAACTGAACTTGAAAAAGAAAAAGAATTTGACTTATTAATAAAAACTTTGATTGACTCACACACATTACTGTTTGACTAAATTTTGATCGGAACACTCTTTACTCGGAACAAACGATTTGAGAGATATTTTCCAATCATTCTCGTGATGTAGCTTGTGACGTTCGCCTGCACGAGCTCAAATGCACTTTTCACGTCCAAGAGTACCGTGGCTGCGTTATTGGAGAGTGATTTGTCTCGTAGGATGATGTCTTCCACTCGGAGCAGTTGATGGAAGGTAGAGTGGCGTTGGACGAGGAGTCGTTCGAAAACCTTGCTGACTGCCGACAGCAACTTGATAGGTCTGTAGCTTGACGGGACTGTTGGATCCTTTCCAGGCTTCAGAATGGGAATGACTTTCCCCATCTTTCATCTGGTCATCGTCGGGTAGATTATCAAGTTGGTAAATGGTTTGCTGTACTGCGGCTTCGTGTGGACTGACCATGCTGGCACCCAGGTTGTGCGCTTCGATGAGCTTGATGGCGTTCGCGTTGGCCTTCTCTGACGGGGAATCAAGTTTCAGCGGTGGAACTGCGATTGGCTTCTTCTTCAGTATATTTGCCACATTCCAAAACGGTTTGGAATGGTCGCTCATCTGCGCAATGCTGTTCGTGAACTGCTGGTTCCTGGTGGTCGTGTTTCTTCAGGAAGCATCTGGTTCGCCAGATGGTGTTTCGTTGCTGAATAAGCTGCTTGGTGTCGGTGTCAATCGGGGTGAATTGTCGCCTCACCGATACCCACCGGATACATGCTTCGTCTGCGGCGTGAATCGTTTCGTCTAAAACACTCAGCTGGTTGTCAATGGCTTCAATGGATTGTACGTTTGTTTCTTCGGGAAGACGTTAGTCCACTAGGCTACTAAAAGCCACCCAGTTGACCCAATGGTGGTCTCTTCTCGTCGACGCCGGCGCTTGTGTTGGGTTGCAGTTAAGTTCACCACCGGGTAGTGGTCGTAGCTCAGTTCGAGGTGGGTGACTGGCTTCAGGTGTGCCAGATCGGACAGGAGCACGTCCAGAGTGGATGTTATTCCAGCTCAAGAGAGGTACGTCGGCTCGTCTGGGAAGTGTATGGTACACGTACCTGAACTTAGATGGTCTGCCAGGTCTTGTTGTATTTGTAATATCGTCACAGACGGTGTACAGGATGATATGGCCATCTGGAGCATGGATTTATACGCTGATTGCTTCCATGATGTTGGTTCGGCAAGTTTTCACAGCGAATGCCTCGCTTGATAATAACGGCCACACTGCCACCGGTTGAGTTGGGGCGGTCTAGCCCGGCGATGATGTGCGTTCGGAGTGAGAAGTTGATCGCTGGGCTGGGTCGGGTTTTAGTGATAACTCTCACGTCAATGGCTGGTTGAGCAAGGAAATTGCCCTACTCAATCTTTTTCGATCGGATATAGCGAACGTTCCAATTGGCAATATGGATGCAGCGGGGCTCAGTTCACCTTTATATGTTCGGTTCCTTAGTGCGAATATTTTCATGGCGATAGGGGATGATATTTGATGAAAAACATTCCTCCACGGATATGGACAAATCTTAAAGTTTACGGATTTATTGATCTTTTAATGTGTTGCTACATGTTAGTCTTAAATTGGCTGTAACGTAAAAATTATGCTCTTTAGCAACATTCTTCTTCCTCCATTCGAAAGCTTTCGAATGAACTCATCCGAATTGTAAAGCACCTTTAGCTTTCCTGGGGGAGGAATTTCCCGGTGGTAGATTCAAACCTGCTCTGAGGCGAGGGTCGGTACGACGTTCGTTTGTCCCGGCATTAGCTGCGGACTGTGAGCCCATAATATTCGATGGCTCGGAGTATGCTAAGCTATTCGGGCCCCTGTCACGTCACTTCCTCCGGTTGATTTTATGTGATCGCTTCTTGCCGAATTTGAATGTACTCGGCGCGATTCGGCCAGCTACAGTCTGTAGCCAGATGAGCACCATCGCAGTTGGCGCATAGGTTCATTGCTGCGTTCTGGGTCTGGCATGTTTCTGTACTATTGGCAGGACCACAGTTGTTGCATCTGCTGTTCAGGTTCTTTCTGTTGATTTGACTGAGTTATTAACGTTCATCATCAGATCTTTTCGCGACGCCTATATAAAAAACAATGACGTAGTCTAAGTTAAAAATCGTATAGTTTATAAAAATGTGAAATGTAAAAAGATTATGGAAACAACGCTTTTTTTCCTAAGAGAATTCCATAATATCTGAGCAGATTGCATAAGTGGTACCAATTGTAATATTCAAAGTATGTAAGTGTATGACACTTTTCATATCGCACATCATTCAGAAAATTGATGATTTCGCATAGGAATATTTTTCACAGCCTGAAACGTCTCGAATGATCAGATATAAATGTTCTAGCCAAACTAATTTGATATTTTGTAGCCATCCCAAGATTTGAAAGCTCATTTTAATCAATTGTACTTGTGTAGTAAGTACATCAGTTTTACACCACTAATCAGTTCCACCAGAATTCACGGTATGCTCTTTGTTTTAATAAAGATCAGAGACCTAGCGAGTTGAATTTATATGCAACTTTCTGGCAAACAAACCATTTATCCTCCACTGAATGTCTCTTACAGGCCAAGAGTCAAGAAAATGTCAGTCAAACACACTCTTTAGTTGTTAAATTGAAATGATCGTCCTGAAAAGGAAGATTGGCAAGGTACGCTAGAAATTAATATCTATTTCCGGTTTTCTTGGGCAGTAGGACACGATCATGTGCTATGTTTACTCCTGATTGTAGTTCATTCACATCCTCGTCGCTGCAAATGGCCGACTTCCAGATATATGGGATAATTCGGGTATTCTAGTTGTCACGGACGGCGTTTCCTATTTTTGAGGATTTCAGTGGCCACACATTTTATCATAGAAGCTAGATTGGATCAAGCAAGCAATGATTCTCCGGCCAAGCTTTGTCTTCCGTGCCGCAACCGGGCGGGCCATGACGTGTAAGGGAAGTCAAAGTCGGAAAAAATATCGGCTGAGAGCTTACGTCTAAAATCGTTTTGCTTCGTCCCCTTTGTTAAATACTAGCATAGTCTGGAAATAGGAGGGTCACGCAGATGTAGTAGGAAGGAAAGTTCATAAAAGTGCTCGGTTATCAAATCAAATCCGGCTATCAAATCAAACTAATCAAATGTGGAATGAAGCTTAATGAAATGGAAAGAAAAAGTCAATTTGAAACCATTTGCTACCTAGATTTGTATGAGAGCAAAAGTATGTCATTTTTAACATTTAATTGAATTAATGATACTCGAAGTACGCAATTTATTATTGTGAATTTTTTCGATCGAATTCTTATTAATGAACTAATTCTGTTCAGTCAAACGAGAGTTATTAGCGTTTAAAAACCTTTTCACTTTAGCGGTACGCTCTAATTTTTCAAAATTTTCGAAATGACACCCGATATAGAAAAGGGAAACGTAGTTCTACGTTAAAACTAAACATCTCTGTGTCCTCCTTTAGCTCAGTCGGTAAAGGCGCGGCTACAAAGTAACACCATGCTGGAGGAAGCTAGGTTCGATTCCCAGTCTGATCTAGGAATTTTTTGTTTAGGAAAATTTCTCGACTCCCTGGTCATAGAGTATAATTTTACTTGCCACACAATCATACTAATGCAAAAATGGTACCTGGCATCGAAAGCGCTTGATTAATAACTGTGGAAGCCCGATCAAAAGGGCATAACATAAAAAATATCAAGATTATAACAACCCTTGTTACGACTAACTGATTATGATATAAATTTGTTAAAGTCTTTTTCATCTGGATAATTGTATAGCATATTTAAAACAAATTAGGATATAATACCCTGGGAGGTACAATCTGCGCGAAGAAATAGATTAATTTAAACAATAGTTGATATAATTTTGCTACATCGTAACAAAACTGTTACAAAGTTTGTTTTGTTTGTGTTATGTCTATATCATAGTTTTCTATGACAATCTTGAGGATTTTTTGTTACAATTTCTGTTATTTTAACTACATCCGCGATCTAAATTTTAAAAACCTCTGTTATAAAAACAGCGTAACTAAATAACAACACTTGATATAATTTAGTTGTTTCCTTCTAGTCGGGAGTGCATTCGGAATACTAAGTTGAGAGCAAGCAATAAGCTAATTGAGAAAGGAATAAGCTTGGAACGCTAAGAACAAGAATTAAACATCTCTTTCCTTAACGTGAAAATTTCCTGTTAAAACCGAAAAACAAATAAATATCTCTCCTTCCCCAGCCAAGTAATAGGAAAAACTCTTCCAGGTTATTAATTTACGAGTAATCGTAGAAAAACTATCCGTTTGTCCTGGATGCATAATAAATGTCACGGAGTGGTTGCCCTCATCACACCACACCCCACATCAAAATAGCTCCTCTATAACTGACATTCTTCGATCGGAGCAGGCAGCACCGTTCTGAATAATTCAAACCACTGAACCTCCAGCTTTTATAGAAGTGTCGCCATCCTTCTTAATCGCATCAGTCTTCTGTGCAACAGCAAAACCAGGATATAAACCAATCGAGGAAGGGAACGACGGAATCTAAAGACTATGAAAATGAGACATAAATAACGAAACTTGTTGATATCAATTTGCACCAATTACTTCCCGCGTATCCTCCACCGATGTGGCAGATGTGACCTCTCCCGCTCGGTCCCATCGATTTGTTTATTTAGTGACATTTCGATATGGCATCGCCTGTTCCAATCGACTGTGTCCCTCCTCGTCGTCTGCGATATCAATAACAAAGTTTCGCAAAATTATGTTTAGATTTTATGATGAGTGCACGCTCGGGCACTTGAATGTTAATAAACTTTCAAGTGTGCAATTTCATCGACCGCAGCCGCGCTGGGTGGATGGAGTGTTGAACTTTGAATGTGAGTGGGGAGAGGTATCGTTAGATTAACGAATTCTCGATCAACTTCTTGATAGGACCTAATTAACAATGAGAGATTTCTGTTTCATTCTCTTTCAAAAACTACGACGCCGCTGAAATACATTCAAACGGTTTTTTATAGGTTGAAAGGTGATGCTTTTTTTTTCTTAATAGAGTGACTTTCAGCCACCCTGGGTGGTTCGTCACTAGTAAGATGATAATGGCTAGCATAGACTAGCAGAGGAAATGATGGTTAACATTGAAAGGAAAAAGTTGTTAGCCAAAGAAAGAGTAAAAATGAAAGTTTATCGGTGTTACTAAGGATATTTTGTTAAGTTGATCAAAAACTATGCATTACTTTTAGCAGTCGTTATTATGACAGTTAGATTGTGGTCTAAGGGGTGTTGCGAACAAAATTTGGTGAAACAGAAGCGCTTGTGAATTGAATAAATATTTTATTAATATTTTTTTTTCTATTTATGGTCATTCAGTAGTAAAATACAGAAAAAACAGCTAAACTTCCGGTTGACGAATCCGGATTGTCGAAACTTTTTTGAAATGCCTCTTTCTGTTTTGGAAAAAAAGATATGACACTGCAAATGGCACTTGCGCATATTCAAGTGTTTATGACGCCTTTATTGCTGAACTTTAGTCAAGCAAAAATAACGATCCATGACAACATGGTTGACGTCATTTGGTAAGTACATCGAATTAAAGGATGAGGTAAATAAGCAAAAAAAGTCAATTAGCAACGGAACAGATCTTGTCACTTAATAGAAGGCGATTTTAAACAATATCTTTCACCTGACATTCAGCTTGCTAAGTAAAATTTTCATTTTTCATATTTAAACTGCCCAAAACATTCAATTATAAAATAATGGCGGGTTGCATTTTGCAAAAAAGCTGTGAAATAACCGGTGCCTTGAAAATGTAGTTTCCACAGGCGTAGCATAATTTTTGTCATTTTTGCACAAAGGAATGTATCGAAAATAAGCTATCCACGTACATTTGCGTTGTACGCGTGTATTTGTGATAGTTTCAATGTGTTCATCATAGCATGCTGTGCGTTTGACTGTCATCTTTCGTTTGTTTACTTGTGCACCGTTTGAGAGGCCTGAAAATTAAGGTTTTGAACACATGGGAAAAGGGTGTAACTATGCGACAATTGGCGAAGCGCTTTGGAATTCATCACGCGACTGTAAAATCCATCAAAACTGTAAAATCCCTCAGTTTGGGGATTGTTCGTTGGATGAAACGCCAGGAAGAGGAAGAAAACCCGGATCTCCAACCCTAAACTTGATCAGGAAGTGGTAGCTCTTATTCGGAAGAACAAATCCATGTCGATAAGTGATTTGGCCAATAAATCAGCAACCAGCGTCGAAATGATTCAACGTATCAAGAAACGGAACAACCTGAAGACCAACTCGAAGCAGAAAACCGTCAAACAAAGTACAGAAGAACAAAAAACAAAGAACAGAAACAACGCGCAGCAACAAGCGCCTGGAAATTGTATTCGCGAGTTTTGCAGAGACCGGATGCATGTATTTTGATGGTCGATGACACCTATGTCTAAGAGGACTCAAAAACCCCTTTAGGTCCACAATATTACACTGACGTCGTAGGGGAGGATGTAAGCGATGCAGACAGGTCGATTCAAGTGGAGAAATTCAGTCGAAAGTGCTAGCATGGCAACCGGAACTATCCGGTAACCGGAAAAATCAATGCGGAAATCTATCAATCTGAGTGTCTGCAGAAGAGGTTTCTGCCTTTATATAAGAAGCATAGTACTCCTCCACTATTTTGGTCGGATTCAGCATCGGCGCATTACGCCAAACAACTCTCAATCGGCTCACGGAAACGGGTATAGGTTTCGTTGAGAAAGGCATCATTCCGCCAAATGCCCTCAGCTTCGGCCCATCGAACGTTATTTGGCGATTGTGAAGAGGGTCTTCAAAAAGACTGGTAAGTCAGCTGAGAACATACAAGGGTTTAAAAAAAAATTGTGTTAAGGTGTTCAAAAATTCAATTTGATAAAACACTCCGGAACATGATGAAAAGTGTTTGATCAAAAATTCGCAAATTCGTGAAAGAATAATAGGTTTTCACAACGTTCATGTTCAATCACCTTAAATAAAGAATCATCCATTTGTTTGAAAAGGCATCATTTTTTTTATATGATTTGAAAGAAAAATATGTGGATAACGTATTTTCCATACAGTCCTTATTGGACAAACAATCCAAGATTTCAAATTCAGTTGTTATTCAAAAATTTGAAAACAAAATGACGACCGCATGTATGCAGCTGTCATGTCTCCTATAAGACATTGTCGCACACTCTCGCCTCATCGCAATGTCTCGATTGTTTTCAAATCATATTACCTGATTTTCGATCTGTGATAAGTTTATGGTAAATTCTAACAACACATGAGAAATCACTTTTATAGGATGCAAGGCGAGCAAAAAATTGCTCTTTGTAAGAAGTAGGGAGCAGTGTCTCATCAATAGAAGACCTGACCATATTCGGAGCACTTTGCGATTTAGGCGTAATTGCATTTGTAAACAAACACTTCATCCACCGATTCCACGCGAGTTTAAGCTCAATCCTGCTACCAAATCATAGAGGTATATGTTATCTACTTGATTGTAATGCTAGTTTTCAAGATTGAGCTTATATTCGCGAGGAACCAGCGATTGAAGTGTTTGTTTACAAATGCAATTACGCCCAAATCGCTAAGTGCTCCGGATTTATCCTACTTAACCTTTTACAGACTTCCTCAGAAAGTTCTTTATTTTGGCTGCATCCTGTTGTTTACCTTTATGTCTCCACACTTGTGTAGCAGTTTAATCGTATGCAACAGTTTGTTTCAAAATGCGTGGACTTTAAGCGGAACAACGTTGAAACACTGTGCACAAATGGTGTACAGAACCCGGAATGTCACTGAGAAAGTTGGAAAAAATGGAAAGAGTTGGAAAGCCGTGCGAACAGCGATCAGGAAGTTCAGTAAGGATAACACGTATGAGGAAAAACCGAAATTGAGTTGAAAAAAGGTCCTGCAAACCCTCGTTTGGATGAGGTATCCGTATTGACCCCAGTTTCGGGTTTTATCATTTTAACTGCTTTCTGGGTAGATAATTGAACGTCAGCATCTTTTGTTCGATGTTTGAAATCTGTTTATAGCTTGGGTTTCGTTTGGGTTGGGTTCGCAAATTCCACCTGGACTCCAACATCTTTTGAAAAGACTGCAACTGTATCAGTAATTTGAACTGCTACATCATGGCCTCCGTGCTCACACCGAGCTCTTTCCGAGTTGGACCAACATCCTCTCTGGAGCTTCAGCTGTTTGTACGTCTTTCGTAATTGTTCCCAAACACGTTGCAAAATTTCATCACGCTGCTGATGGCCCGCCTGACACTTCTCTAGTTCATCATACTGTCTCAGTAGATTTTGCTGATCGGAGAACAAACTGAACCCTCTGTATTTGTATGTCTGGAAATAACCATCACCGAGATCGACGCAAATAATTAATGTAGTCTTGTCCCGTTTTTGGACAAATTGGATTCTTTTATTTTATTTGTATGTAGTGGAAAAAAAAATTGCCTCATCGAGAATATCTACAACAGCGAAGCCAACCATGAGAAGGGGAATATTCCGAGCTTCCGCCTTCCTGTCAATTCAACTGAAATAGTTTTCACCATGACAGTACTTTCAAAGACGTGGCTTTTTCTCGCAAAGATTGACATTTTGTTACGACTGTCACTGACATCCGCTTATGGGATTTCCTATAGGAGTGAGGAGCTAATAAGTTAGCGTGAAACTCACTACAGAAGAGAAACATCAGAATGGGGAAGAGAGGGCCAAATGGATAATAACTTTAGTAAAAATAGTGGGCGTATATGGGGTGAAATGTTCATTTAACAGTTTTTATTGTTTTTCAATAGTTACAGCCTTAGAAAAACATAGGTCCCTTAGAAACGCAAACTCTAAAAATTGCAAGGTATCTAATGAGCCAATAAAAAAATCCACATGAAAGGTGTATTACAGATTTGCAGTATTTTTGTCAAAGCACGATTGGAAAGTTCCGAATTTTCCATGTGAGCGTACACAATTTTTTCACGCGTCTCCAGTGATTCACTTCCATCTTTGCCGCATCAAACCATATAACTACTAAATCTACAAGGATGTAAACAATACACTTCAAAGAGGAACTATGCAAAATTTTGTTAGTTTCTGTTCGGTGGAACAATAAGCTACAGCCAGTTGTAAGTGTTACAGTAATTTTCACGGTAAGCCAGTTGTAAGTGTTGCAATACAAATTTCTTACTGATTGACTGCTTCATAGTCTAAAAAATAATTTGTTCAACACTAACAACCAACATTTAGAATTTTGTGTGTGTATTTCATCGTCAAGATCAAAATATTACTATCTTCGCGAATCTTTAAATTGACCAAAACTTATTGAATTTGAATTATTATTTTTAGATCTTGATAATTATAACTTGTCTCAGATATCTTTTCAGCACTGAATTACTAATGATAGATGAGACTAAGAAACACAATGGAAACCAGTTGATGAATTTGTAGAATATTTCAGCAAGAAGCTTGTAAAACTTTTAAATCATGATCCCCGGTGTAGTGGTTGACATCCATTCCTTTTACGCCAAAGTCACGAGTTAGAAAGATATCCAAAGAGGTATTTGAGTGACTACATCCTGATAATCAAGATCAAGACAAAAAAAAATTATGGCATGAATATATAAAATCTTAGCAATCTCAGTTTTTGAAAGAAACAATCTTCATAAAAAGAAGACGAATAAGTTTTTATTTTTTATTTTGAAGGAAATTGTACATTTGAACTTCAGGGTGCTATTCAAAGCCATCATTGGAATAATTATAAGGCAACAATTCAGCCGTTTATTATTTATTATATGGATTCTGGAACGCTTAAAAACTAAAGCTTTGTTGTGATATCAGAAGTTTTGAAACATGATACGGTTGCGGTATAGGTCCTCATTTCAAACGTCTTTGAATCAAGAAATGAATGAAACAAAAACATTTATCCGTCTGCTGGGGCTGACTCCCAATACAAGAATGAGAAACAAATAGCCAACAGGAGCAAGCTTGGCTGGACAACACGAAAATCCATTAACAAGTACATATACATTGTATGATGGCTAATAAGAGAAATGAAGATAATTTTACAACAATATTATTTTGTTATGTTGCACAAGAAGAATACGAAAAGGGGTTTTGCAAAATGCAGTGTAAAGCTTACAGCTTTACAACAGTACGTCCAATCTTCTTGGTGTCAATAGGTAAGTTGAAGGCAATTATATGCTCTTTTGGAAAAACTTGTCTTTCTAAATGTAGTATTTATTTGTTTGACAACATCTTCGACACAAAAGTCGCACAGACTGGTTAAGCAACACTCGTAATCCTAAATTTAAAAACTGCTTTGCTAACATTAAAATCGAAACAGTCACACACTTCATTGAAACGTCTACAGCATAAGTCCAGTGGGTTGTTCAGGCCGTAATTTGTTCGATGGCTGGGGCTCCATAGCAGTTGCCGATTTCGGAGCTGACGAATAGGTACAATAACCTCACATTTTCGAGAAGGCTGTCGCACTCGATGTGCACTTAAACGCGTCGAAAATGAACAATCTTTGCATCATCACTCGACCCCTCACCAGCGGGTGTAAATCGAGGGGTGCGCATCGATGGTCATATGGTGGTAGGTTCACTGGGGTCGTTCCATGCCAGGCCGCGTAGAGCGCTTCTGGACTCTCTCAATTCGAGACATATGGACGACATGATACGGACCCCAAACCTGCACTCCATATTCTAGTACACTGCGAACTAAAGCGCAGAACAGGGCCTTCAGTGCATGTACGTCATTAAAATGGGCTGTGTTTCGGCGTAGGAAACGTAACATCGTATAGGCTTTCGCAGTTGTCACTGAGATGTGTTCGTTAAAGTGTAGTTTACTATCAAGTATGACGCCAAGGTCCTTGATCGACGGGACTCTTTCTAATGGAAAATTGTCCAGCCCGTAGTCAAAAGATACAGTAGTCTGACATCCAGTGAACATCATTACTTTACATTTTGCCGCATTCATCTGCATTCCGTACATTTCGCACCAAGTTGAAACACGTTCAATATCAGCTTGTAATGCACCGCAATCCACTAGCGACTTAATCACGCGAAACAGCTTAAAGTCATCTGCATAGAGGAGTTTCCCAGACTTGAGGATATTGCACATATCATTGATGAAGAGGACGAATGTTGCATATCAGGGAACCAAGATGGGACGCCGGAAGGAATATCAAATACATTCGACCTTGCATCGTGCACTTTGACAAAAGTTTTCCGCGCAGACAGATATGATTTCAGCCACTGAATGATCCAAGAAAGTAGTTCCAGGCGGTTCAATTGATCAATTATCAATCAATGTAAATCAATTTTTAGAAAACCGTGTTGATGTTCAGATATTACAGGCTGCACGACAGGATACAGCACGTCGTGCAATAGACTCTCAAAAACTTTCACTAAAATTCTGTCCAGTTAGAATCCGGAATTCTTTTACAGAGGTTTGTTTACCTAGGCGCCCACTTTCTGTGGTATAAATTTCACGGTGTTTCGTGCAGTGAGTCAAAAGTTATTCCAGATGGAAGCCGAGAGTAGAGAAAAAATTCTGCACACCCACATTGATAATCCAACGTGGTCCGCAATACAAATCGCAAACACGTTGAAAATCGGCAAATCAACCGTGTATGATGTGCTCAAACGTTTCAGGGAGCGAAAGAGTGTGGATCGAGTGCCTCAAGGTAAGCGTCGTAGTGGAACATATGACCGCAAGCTGAACCAGAAGGTGTCGAGAACCGTCAGAGCAAACCCTGGACTATCAAATAATGAAATCGCACAAAAATACGTACCGTTCGAAGAATTCATTTGCGAGCAGGATATCGTTCTTATCGAGCCAGCAAGCAACCAAACAGAACGTTGAAGCAAAGTTTTGTCACCAAAACTCGAGCTCGGAAATTGTACCAGCAGGTTTTGACAAAGTACCAAGGATGCCTGCTCATCGACGATGAAACTTACGTCAAAATGAATTTCGGACAGCTTCCTGGCCAAAAATTCTACATGGTAACGGCACGAGGAGATGTTCCTGCGAAGTTTAAGTTTGCTTGTATGGAAAAATTTGCCAAAAAACTGATGATTTGGCAAGGGATCTGCAGCTGCAGAGCAAAGACCAAAGTGTTCGTGACGAATAAGACGATGGACTCGAAGCTGTACAAGGAAGAATGCCTCAAAAACCGCGTACTACCTTTCATTAAAGCCCATAAAGGTCCCGTGAAGTTTTGGCCAGATTTGGCGAGTTGCCACTACAGCCGGGAAGTCATCCAGTGGTACTGCGATAATAACGTAGATTTCATCGATAAAAACATAAATCCTCCTAACTGCCCGCAGTTCCGGCCCATCAAGAGATTTTGGGCAATAATGAAGCGGAAGCTTAAAAAAGTGTAAAAACGGCTCGGGATGCGACTCAGATGACCAAAATGTGGAACAAATGTGCCACGGAAGATACAGATGATTTTATTATTCCGGATTCTAAATGGACATAGCTGTAGGCAGGACCAAGACCTTCAGATGAATCGACAGCGCTGAGAGCTTTCAGAATATCGTCATCATTGAAAGTGACTTGAGGAAGTCGAAGGTTATAAGATGGAAGACTTTCCAAGTAACTATTGCTGCGACATCGGAGGTGGGTTGTCGTCGTGTACGGAAAGGAAGATCTCGACAAATAGATTCGCAGTTGTGACCAATGAGCATGAGCTATGAGACTTGTAGGAAACATCAATGGAAACTCAATTTTTTGTGTAGATCCAGAACGAAGAAGGATGTCGTCCGAAATTTGCTTGAATACTGTCGATTTAATCACGGAAACGAATCTGTTGCAGATGAGTGTACTCCTCTTCGGCAAGCTTCAACTCTCTCGTGCTCGTAGAATTCCTGTTGCGAAAGAATAGTTTCCTGATTTTTCGTAAGCGGTTACGACAATTGTGGAGTTGTGGCGTCCACTAAGGTTGGCTAAACTGTTTAGAAGGCCTACGAGGTTTTTCGGGAAAAGTATTCCGGATGATTTAATGGATAGTTCTATAGAAAGTGGTAACGGAGGCATCGATAGAAACGTTTTCCAGTAGCTGTTTCCAATCCTTGGAGGCGATCATTGCGTTTATGGCGTGGTAATCACAGCGCAGTCCAGGTCATTACGCGGCGAGATACCTGATAGAGATTCATCCTCGTGAGAACGGGCGTCCACAGTTAAAATGAATGGCTTATGATGAGCGTCAATTTTTAGGAGAGTAGATGGAGCCTCGAATAGACCTACGATACATAGATCACTTACGAATACTAAGTCAAGTAGCTTACCGTTCGCGTTCAGAAGATAGAGGCCCACTGACAACATAGACTCAACTAGGGTAAGCTCATGTTCCGTTGACATATGAGTTGGCAAGTATCCCAAAATCTCTTCATCAAATTCGGTAGATTGTAGTCTCCAAAGTATACGATTACATCACGAGGGTCTTTGAATGTGGTTGACTGATTCCACGTGCCTTGCGTAGCTCTCTGGACAGCAGGTTGGTCGAAGATAAATGCAGCAAACGAATAAGGAAAATTTCGGAAGAACAACCCGAACAGCCGTTTGTTCCAGACTATGACAATCCACTAGGTGTACAGCCTTGCAGTTCAGCTCCAATTTTACAGCAATCAGCTCGCTACCACTTCTTCGCAGATTGCTGGTAGAAGCATTGCGGTCGCATCGATAAATAACGTAGTTACACGCTAATTCTGCGGAAGCGATTTGGGTGTGCAACCACGTTTCCGTACCCAAGCAACACAAAACCGTAAAATTGTTTTACAGCAACTTGATTGTGACTTAATTGTGCCATATTGACGTTATTTCAACTAATTAGAAACAAGTGTGCTGCTAGGGTAAAAACAACAATATCGAAATTGCTGGCCATCAGAAAGAGGAGCAGTGCATTCGTTCTAGTTCTCAGCCCACGAACGTTCTGGTAGTATGCGGTGAGTGGTGACGAATTGGAGAAGGTTCTGGAGATTCAATGTGCTGGTCGTTGGGCCTGCATCTGCGTTCTGCACAGGTTTCCAAAAATTCATCGATCTCGTGTTATCCTCGATGAAGTCACGAATAATTTATTGGAAAAAATGTTGTCAAAATTTTTTTTTTAGTCGAAGTGGAAAAACACGATTCGCCACACCGAAACCATGTACAACGTTTCATCCAAATTGGAAAGGGTTACGGAAGATTATGATTTTTTGACTGATTTTAGAGGGAAATGCTCGATTTTTTCGTATACTACAGGATCCCTACAAATAACCTCTATATAAGAGTTTAGCCCCAATTTGCCCAAGTCCCACATGCTACGTATGTTCGTTAATGAAATTTTCTTAGACGCAGTCCCAATTATTTGTGCTAAAGTAATCTTGACTGTATCTAAATCTCAATCTAAGAAAATAAATTTTTTGATGATGATGATGATGTAATACTACCATCTATTGCAGCAAGGAAACTTTCCATAGCAGTGGAATAATCTGAAAAACGATTTGATCAGGATTCTATTATTGTTTGTGATCATCAAGCTCCTGTATGAAGGGCCAAAAACGTTTGGGCGGGCCCGTAAGCAGAGACACTTACGCGAAACCCGCGAATATAGGGAAGAGAATCTCCTTCCAAAAGCAAGTTCACACTCACAGCACTAGAATCGAGCCCTCGATTGACAGAATAAACCCAATAGATGGGGTCGAAGAGCCCGCCCTCGTTCCACGAAATGTTAACAATAGGGAGGAGGCAGTCCCATGCTCCCTATCCAAATCGTTTCACTTGGGTGCCCTGATGGTCCCTCCCTTTCCCCGTTATATGTTATTTAATATATATTATATTTTGTACACAACAAATTAAGATACCATTATAGACAAAAATGCTAATTTATTCAAATTTCAAACTTGAATGGATTGTTACTGAAAAATAAATAAAAGTTAGATATGTATCAATATCCTACTAGTCCTGGGAAAGCTGAAAACAGAATAGATCATTCGAAATATAAAAGATAAAATTTCAATAAAAGATATTATTTTATAAAACATAGTAATATTTGTAATATTTTTCTTTATACTGTTCTAGCAACATTTCAAAGATAGAGTGAACGAAGAGTCCGGTGGGATAATTTCTGAAAGAAATGGCTTATCTTACCATAATACCACAAACACAACATTAAAATATAATCCTACATTACGTATAAGCACATGCCAGCCTTTTATGAATATAATAGTTGAAGTTCAGAAGTGCAATTTTAAATAAAATGGTATGCTGAAATGCTGAGATACAAATTCCGCCTTTGATGCCTGGCATGTTGCTCCCGGCTCTTACATAGTTTTGGAATGCAAAGATGATTCCAAAGCGTGCTGAAATTATTAGTAAAATGAGAATAGAAAATATAGAATATGATTTAAAAGTATAAGATCTTCGGTCGCACCCCCTCACTTCGCTATTGTCAGATTGACAACATTGCCCAGGCTACGCCAACCAGCGTCTCCATGTTTCAGCTGGCAGTCTTTTGTGATCATATGACTCGTGGAGGCGTGAGGTAGGAACTTGTGAGGACGAGAGGTCGGTCGCACCCTCCTTCGAAGTTGTCACTCACCATTTGAAGCCCACAACAGGCCTGCAATCACTTAGTCATAAACCAACCTTCTGCGAAAGGAATTGCTTGATGTGATTACTTCTATAAAACCAAATAATTAGTTTTTGGGTTCCACCGTTATGGGTTGGTTGTTCCTGTCTTAGCGGGGGGGGAAGTACCTTTTTTTTGAAATTTTTTTAATTCGGGACGCGGTTTTGGGGGGTTGGTTTTGTCGGGGGGGGTGTGGTTTTAAAATAATTGGGGGGGTTGGGGGGGGGGGGGGGGGGGGGGGCATTTTTATTTTTAAAAAAAAATATAAAATTTTTTTATGAAGGGTGGAAGGGAATGTTTTTGTGTGTTGGGTTTTTTTTGGATGATTTCTGTCACTGTCTGTGCCGGAGTCAATTTACTTTCATTAAAAAGGAAGTGAAATTCATGAAGATACTAGCGATAAATAAAATTAATCAAAAATAAAGTAATGACGGACGATGCTCGATAACGCATACGATTTACTATCCGGCTTTTGTCTGTTACAAAATTCCATCAGAAGGATGCACAGAAGAACGGCGATGGCTTTAACAACGATTATCTCAAGGTCCAAGTCATCATCGGTAAAATTTGACTCCGAACTAACTGTCTTGTCCCCGTAATTCCCTAGGTGCTTGAGTTGTGGATCCACTCTCCCACGGTAACATCCAATTTATGTGGCTTCGCGGTTATGTGAAAGACTCGATTTGTTTACGATCATTTTCCTCCTTATTTTGCACTAATCTGGGGGCGTGGAGTTTTATGACTTACTTACAGCCTGGCTCGACCATGCTCCCAAGACGAGAAAATTCTTTTTAATGGTTTCGGAAACGCGTTTTCATAGAGCAATAAATGTGTCTAAAATTAAAGCACTCTACCGTTGTGGGGACTTGGGGAGGCTTATGGGGAGGTTTGAGGTGGAATGGTTTTCCGGGAAAGCGTTGACAATCGCTCTATGGGGAAGGCTAGCTCGTGAAGCTTGAAAGGTCAATTGTTGCCTCAGGCACCGGCACGGTTTTGGCAGAACACAAGTCCTAGTGGAAATATTGGTCGCCGTTAGCCACCAGTCACAAAATGACAACAAGGGGATTATCCAGAGATTATGCAATTATTTGTGAGCGAAATTGCAGTGCGTGATGCAAATGCTTGGTTGGTTGGTGCGGAAATTTAATTTTAGATTAGCGGTCTCTTGAAACGGGATAAGCGCATTGTGTTGTGTTGAACATTGGAAAAACAAATAAATTGATGGTAGAACTGATTGCATGCGAAACAATGTGGGACTCATAGGAACGTATTTGATTAGTTGATGGTAAAAAGTGCTTATGCATGCGAGGCCTTCCACGCTTAATCATAAATTATCACAAAATTTTGATGTTTCAATGGCAACTGGAAACAAGCTATTTCGTGACAAAGAAAGGGTTGCGAATGGCGTCGCCAGAGAATGACTTTTGAGTACCCTATGTGTTTCTTCAAATTTCTAGGATATCTCAATAAGTATAATTATTACTATGCAAAATTTAATCAATTATATTATACATTAGTGACTCGATTTTATCACACTGTCGCACTGTAACAATTCCACAATGTTTCCTGAGGGCCAAATCGGCGATCGAAACCCTGAAAAGTTTATTTTAGAGGTTTGGTATCTTCGAAGATGTTTCTAAGGATACTAAACCCCATCTATTTGAAAGAATCTTGTTTGTGATTAATCACTCTAAGAGTGAGACAGAATTTTTATTTGTCTATAAAGAAGATAAAGCAATGTTTTCAACAAAGTTGTACAGAAAAGCAATACACCATAGCTCTATCCACTCACATTTATGAGATACTTGTTTTCTTTTATGGTCGACTCCTGAAAACCAGGATTATTTTTGGGATTTTTGATTTATTCTACAAAGCTGTTCACTGTGATAAAATACTTTCTCTCATTCTACCTTCTCTGCAGACAAGACAATTTATCTATTCATTTGAAATGGCCTATTGCATAATCAAATAATATTTTCAAGTGCAGGATAGTGCAGGAAATTCATCTTTCATTTAATATGTGGTTCAAAAACTTCCGATGACACATCAAATCATGCTAAGCACTATTGTCCTCCTAAGATAAAATCTGTCGAAAATATAAAAGAAAAACTTTTTTTTTTACCTGCGGGTACGCGAGAACCTATGCTACGCATTGTTCAGTAATTTACCAACCCACCTTTGATCCCAGAATCTTCAAATTTGTCGGCATATAGTGAAGTTTTCCTGATATTCATTTTTCATTTGCGAGCAGAGAAGCAAAAGCCCAGAAATAGAACCCGGTTTGGAAAACTTGCAGAGACACATGCAAAGAATGTCGGCGAAAGAAACTGAAAAGAAGAAGGAATTCTCTGATTCATCGCAGAACCTTTATGACATCGCGAAGAAGTATAAACCGAAGAATAAACAGAAAAAAATGCATTTAGGCATTTGCAAGAACAACGAGAACAACCCACTCGACAAGTGGGCCTGGTTCGACGGAAACTAGTTCACCTTCCTTGATGTAAATCGTCAGATCAAGATCAGCGAAGGGCTAATTATCTTCCAACAGTGTACAGTTAGTTTGCTAACTCTAATTTTTAACAAACCACCAGACGGAAATCCTAATGTGTATTGCTTATTTCTGTAATAAGAGCGTTTCGTTGGAAGGGGATTCTCTATCCTTTCGTGGGTTTCGTGTAACTGCTTCTGCTTATGGGTCCACATCCCCCTTTTTAGCCCTTCATACAACTGAATAGTGAGGATTACAGGTATGTACAGCTTGATCTTGCCATTGGGAGGAACTATACGCCATGGCAAGTCCTGCATTGGTGGTGGCTTCCTATCACATCACATCACATCACAAGACAAGCAAACTTGTGGTTTAAACAGTGCAATAACGGCAAGTAATTAATTGCAATTGCCAGTCGTCAAGCCGTTTTGCACAGCATCTCTGCGTGGTCACGCACACCAGCAGCCCACCAAGTGATAGATTCTATCCGTTTCATTTCATCGGCTGTAACGGTTTATCGCATCACACTCGTTGCGCTTCACACCTCACCAACGTTCGTCACCCGGCAGCAGCGACAGCTCAGTGAAACATATAAGATAAGTTTATTGTTTCTCTTTTTCTATCCTGAATACATTAATATTTCACGTTGAAGTATTGTATTTAGCTTTAGTTCTGTATCTGTGTTGTCATAGTTTCAGTGGTTGAGCGTTTAAAGCTCCCACGAGTGAATCATGCATGATTTGTCGGAGGATGATTCATCCTTGACACCAAATATTTTAGTGTCTCCCAAATGAGTTGTCTATTTTCAACCCAAAACAAAACCTTTATATATCAGATCAGATTTCTAAGGATCTGACGAAACGATTTTCGGCCGTGACCGAGATAATTAAAGGGAGATCCAATAAACTTCGGGTCGTTGTGTTCAACCGGAAACAGGCTAAGGGTCTGTTCATAACCCCCTCTCCCTCAAGAAAAGTTTACGTAGTTTATGAATAGTTCCCAACGAGATTGCTGTCTCTCAGTACTTTACACTCGAGTATAGAGTGTATATCACCGCAGCGAGTTTGAGCCCTGAAATCCTGCTGAAACAGGCGGTTGGTAGTTTTATGACCCATCTGCTTTCTCCAGTGAAGATACTGGATGTGCAAAAACTAGGCACAGTATCGATCACTAAGGGTGAGAAGAAGTTTATCTCTTCAGACTCGTTTCGTGTGACATTATCTGTTTCAGCCCTCCCTCAATACGTCGAGTTGGAAAAACTTCGACTAGCAGTGCGTAACTTGGGTCATAATCTGCCAAAAATGCAAGCTAGTGGGACATACGACCTCTCATTGTGGCAATAAGACACGCTGCTCGAATTGCGGGGAGAAACATGAGGATGGCGCCTGTGCAGATAGCACATCAAAACGTGCTTTCTGCAAGGGAACTCCTCCTCGTGCTCTCTCGTCGTGCCCAGCGTACAAACAACGCGGGGAAAAATTAGAACGCTCGCTAAAACAACGTTCCAGGCAATCTTTCGCAGAAATGGTGAAAAAAGCTTCCCCATCACCCAATGTCAATACAAATCCCTTTGCTTCTTTGTCAGATGACGAGTCTAACTTTGATTTGGCTGAAAAGGGAACATAAGTCGGTTTTCTGGAAGGTGCTTAACGGAAGCGAAGACGCGCCCGCCCACTGAAACTTACTGAGCAAGAGCCCCAAATCAGCCTGCCCATTTCAAGGAAAGGAAATTCCAATTCCTTCAAAATTAGATTGGACAAAGTTTAGGACAGCAGTAGATGAAGCCGTTACGATGGGAAGGGCTTTCACCGTTGGAGGAATATTACTTCCTCTCCAACCTGATCTTAGATAGCGCGCTTCAAGCTCAAACTCGATCAGTTTCAGGGATGTCCTTTCGCAGGAAACTTTCCTACTCCATGGTGGGATCAGCAATGCACCAAGGTTTACCGTAAAAAGTCCAAAGAGTTTAAAGTTTTCCGTAGACATGAAATATTAGACAATTTGCAATTATACTATATTAACAATATAAGTCACTTCTATTTTCCACATACACATGTACGGTGACCTTTGCAGCGCTGCCAACAGCACCATCTAGTGCTAAAAATGGCAATCAAATTATATTTTACCTTTCCATTGAGTAGACTTCATCTTAACGTGTACCCACGGTAAAACTAATATGCTCTTTTTATGAGTACTATTTGCTTACTTCTGAAAATAATTCCGATACGTCAAAACGTGCTTTTTACTCCTAGATAACAATCACATTTACCCATTTCAATTAAGCAATTCAGGATTCAAGACTTGTTTTATCCAAACCATAATCCAAGCTGTATTATTTTTTGAAACAAATACATATAAACTTATTCTTTAATCGAGGTGATAATTGCGTTATGCATTTTTCAAAACATCAGCGCCAATACTGCCAACATATTTGACGCATTTTAAACTTGTTTTGCTACACTGAAAATGTTAGTTTATAATACGAAACCGATGGTAGAACTAACAAATCTATTCAGGAAGCATTTGTTGACAAAAAAAAAAAAACATTCGCGCATTATACGAAAACAATACAAAGAGCTACGATAGTTTTGTTACAAATTAAAAAGAAACGTCTCTCTAGTGGCTGCCTGGCTGAATGACTGACATCTACCATAACGACTCGAAATGTAATTTAAAAAAAAACCGCAACCACGTGGAACTGTCCAGCGTTTTTTTAATGTTTCCGACATTATTCTATCCTGTCTTTTGGGAAGAGCTGTTACTGAATACGTGGTTGATCTCACTGGGCCATGGGGGCTCGTGAGAAGATGATTGAATAATGACCGTGAAGTTATAATTCGCAACGCTTCCATTTTTATATTGGGATAGATAAATTATTCCCGTCTATCCCACTAGCAACTCCATTATGCATGAGTACGATAAAAGAGAAGCAGCGATTGGCTGGTCTTTACCAAATTCATTTCGTGCATTATACAAAAAGGTGTAATTATAACATATCGCCAGATAAACTAAAGATTTGTTCTACGTCAGAAACTATGTTTACGAAACGAGTGAAAGCTAATTTACGAAAATAGATTTTCAGTGCAAACTACGCATTTTTTACACTATATGAATGAGTAAAAAGTATGTGCTATTTGGCATACAAACAGTTGACTCATAACTAAATAAATTAAATACACTCCCCTCAGAAATCCCAATTTTCCACGAAAATGCGTACATTTGAAATTTTTTAAATAGAATCGACGTCTCCTTAAGGATTCGTGACGTTTCTCTTCGTTTTGATTTCGAAAGAAAATTGCCATCGTGATTTCATCGTGCTCATTAATGTTGAACATTCCTTCAGACTAGTTAGTTCAGACATTGCATCTTTTTTTTACCGTAAAAAATGGGTCGATTGTTCCCCAATGTTTATGAAATTGAGTCTACAGGTAGAGTTTATAAATATATGAACGAAAGTAAAATTTAATAAAAATCGGTGTGTAAATTTTCCCGGAAAAGTTTTCAACTTTTCCGAAGCATCAACAAATTCCAAAAAAGATAATAAGTAAAGACTCAGGCTAGTGAGCTAGTTCTTAGTGAAACTTCGTTAGATTCATTAGAAACAAGCAACAAGAGAGTAGGTTGACATGTGTTTGTTTCAACCAAAAACCAATAATAAAATGTTGCGAATGGTTTTGTAGGCAACTAAGAGTTAAAAAAATATGGTGTTGTTCAAGTCGCGAATTGAGGATCATTTTCAAGCCAAAATTTTATCCAATTGCATCAAAGTATCTCTCTACTTTGTAATATCTGAAAATCATTGGGGGGTAATCAAAAATAATAATTGCAAGCCGTAAATCTCGCTTTCTTCACTGCGGACGATCTTTGTCCTTCCTGTTCAAGTTGCAACAAACAATAGTTTCGTGTTGCTTTTGTCGAGACATTTGCAGCTGGCAACAAATCGGTGTAGCGGCGAGTTGTTCGGAAATTGATTCCTTAGTTAGGGCCTTAGGTTTTCTATTTTTTTTTTTTTTTTATTTGGCGGTTGGGTTTTTTTTGAAATTTTTCGGTGGGTGTAAAGAAAGATCGATAGATTACAAAAAGGGGGGGGTGTTTTTTTGTGGTGTTGTTGTGTTTTTTTTTGTGGGGGCGGGGTGAAAAAAAAAAAGGGGTGGCAAAAAAAATATTATGTTTTTTTTTTTTTTTTTTTTGTGGGTACAGGGTGCGGTAGAAAATAATGCGAAAATTTGTACTATTTCTTTCAAATCCCATTTTCAACTAATTCAAGCAATATCAACATTTTTGAGTGCAGTTATCTTTATAAAGTCCTTTTAGACAAATTTATTCAATGTGTTCTCCATTTTTATTAATAACATCCTCGAGGCGACGCCGGAAGCCAGAGCATGCCTTTCGGACGTAGTCCTCCGACATTGATTGCCATGTGCGTGTTATGGTTGACTTCAGGGGTTTCACATTAGGGTGTGATGTTTTGCAGGCTCGTGCTTCAACATATGCCCAAATCGAATAATCCAACGGATTAAGATCTGGACTGCTAGGGGGCCACAAATCCTTCGGCCAAAACTTCATGTTATCGTTCAACCATTGTTGGGTTCGATTGGACGGGTGACACGGCGCTCCATCCTGCTGTAGGACAACGTGTTGGTCCTCGGAGAAGTTGGCCTTCACCCAGGGAAGCACTTGGTCCTTTAAAATACCGATATACACTTCGGTATTGATTTTAACTCCAGCATCAATGAAAACAGGCGGCATTTTCAAACCGTTGGACGCCACCAAGCCAAACATCATGACACCAGCCGGATGTTTGGTTTGAAATTAGAATTTCATTTTTTCCGGAACGTTCTCCATTTTCTGCGGTGAAATGAACCGGTCCGTGCGGCTGTTGGCCCCAGCATCGATGCTGAAAAGCTTTTCGTCGGAGAACAGGATTATAATTTTTTCTTTCTTGAACAAGGAAAGCAATCTCTTGGAACGAGTCACTCGTAGTTCCTTGACCCGGTCCGTAATCAAGTGGCGTTTTATTCTGGCTCTGGAAGATGCATGCAGGTCTTCGTTGATGATTCTCCACATGGATTTCTCCGAAATATTGGCTTCCTTTGCAAGTTTTCTTATGGAACGCACCGGGTTGTGAGCAATTTTTGCACGGACCGATTTGATCACGTTCGGCGTGCGTGCAAAGCGTGGAAGTCTGCTTCCCAGCTTCCGCTCCTTAGGACCATCCTGCAGGGACTTTTTTAAGCGGTAAACTTTTGCCAAATGGCACCCTACCACATTGGCAATCTCTTTCGGCTTCTTCTGGGCGAGCAACAAACTGGTGATCACTTCTTTCGTGAACGTTTCGGTTTTCAGAATTAACTCTCCGACTTCTCACCTAGTTTGAAGTTATGAACCCCCAGGTAATCGAAAACATTGAGAAGCTTCTTAGAGTTGAATTCTCAAACTTGCTTCATGGCTTTGTTCCACTTGTATATTACACTTTTCAGCCTTCTGTCAAATATTTCCAATCGTGTATGCTTTTCCGACTTTGACAATTCGGTTAATTTTGATTCATCTATGAAGCAGGAGCTTCGTGGAACCCACCAAAAAGTTCTTCACTGATGGATCACTGATGGAAGAGTCAGCAGGCTTTGGTATATCTAATGAATTTCATAGCGCCAATCTTAAACTTCTAGCTCCTTGTTCCGTGTATCTCATTGAATAAGCGCAATACAATTTATGCTACAAATTATTGCCTCACTTACACCGGATAGGTACTTCATGTTCACGGATAGTCTCAGTTCTATAGAGGTTATACGCTTCTTGAGGCCGGTAAAGCACTCCTCTTATTTTCTCATGAAAATACTCCTCTTATTTTCTCATGAAAAATCATCACCTTAGTATGGGTCCTTTTTCATTGTTTGATTCTGGGCAATGAGAAAACGGATTCTATTGCAAAGGTAGGTGCTATGGAAGGCGATATTTACGATCGACAAATCGCCCTCAATGATTTTTTTTCCCTATTTGTGTCACTCGTCAGCTGGCAGTTTATATGGAGTAAAGGATATTTCGGGTGATGGCAGAATTCAGTCATCCCAAAGGTGTCGAAGAAATTTTGGTTTGAGGGGATGGATGTGGGTCGAGACTTCATTCGTGTGATGTCTCGCCTCATGTCCAATCATTATTCTTTGTACGCTCCTTTATACCGTGTTGGGCTGAGCGACAGCAATTTCTGTGAATGTGGACAAGGTAACCAGGACGCAGCTCACGTAATTTGGTCTTGTGCTGAGCATCGTGGAGTCAGATTTGAGCTTTATGATTCCCTTCGGTCTCGAAGTTGACAACCCAATGTACCGGTTCGAGATATTTTGACTCCTCGTGATCAGGAGTTTATAAAACTTATTTATGTGTTTTTGACTAACATTAGCCTTAGATTGTAGTTTTTTTTAGCCTGTATGTTTATTATTAGCTTTCTTTTGTGTTTGTGTATTTTTTCTTTCTTTCTCGAAAAGGTTCCTTTAAAAAGTAAATCAAATGTTATAAAGTTATGAGTTATGATTAGACGATTTAAAATTTAAAATAAATGTGTTATGTATGTTGAGTTATGTTATGTTATTAATATCCTCATCCAACTTTCCATTCGATAAATTGTTATTCCTCTTAAGGTCAAGGCGGCCGCGAGTAATCGGTTCCATTCCCCTAACTTTAGTTCTACGATAACTGATGTATATTAATATGAAAACTTGGCTCTGTAAAGTTGATTCGAATGAGTCTGTACAAATAAATGAATTTATAAAAAAAAACATATATGTGTTGTATGATATATTTATAAACGGACATCATAGTTCAAAAAGCGTAATGAGACATGAAATGCAGTTATTTTATCTGCCAGGCCTAAATACAATCTCATATCAGTTCAATTCTGTTTGTACGAACTCTACTGCGGTGTATTTTCGATGCCAACACCAATGTCTGAATTTGTATATTTATTTGACAAGTACAATAACATCCTTTTCTCAGTGGAGACAATTTTCATGTCGAATGATCTGCTCGGCTATACCGGGAATTGAACCCTTTACCTCCATTTCCTATTTGAAATTAGGACAGATGAGGACAAATTCAGGAAAATTTGTTTTTTTCTTATTTGATGAGCTAAAAGTTTTTTTTTAGCAACTACTGCGTTATTTAATCTTTTTACACTTCAGCTTCCATACTTAATTATACATTAATCTGTCTAATTTCGTAGAATCCCTTCAAATTGACAGGCGTAGAATCCACAGAAAAAAATAATTACTATCCAATTCCAACTAATCCTTCTCTGCAACGCTAAATCCATTCGGTCAACCAATGATTAACACCATAATTACAATGCCGTCATTATCAGCACCAACCGCGTGTGCTTTGTTTATTCTTCTCAATTGATTGGGATTATGCACGTGAATAATTTTCGATTTCCAACGTCAAACAATATTATGAGCGTAGATTTTTCAACTCCCTTCACAGCATATCTCTCGCAAAGTGATGTTTACCGATGATAAATATATATATTTTAAAATCTATCCATGATGAGTCCATTGATGAGATTAAGCCCTTCGTGGATCCAAGCTCGGATGGTGCCACCTCCCGACGGTGATTGTTAGTGAAGTATTGAAATTTGTACTATTTCCATAACTGATAATAAACGACCGACTGGTATCTGATA
Source organism: Aedes koreicus (assembly GCA_024533555.2). NCBI lineage: Eukaryota > Metazoa > Arthropoda > Insecta > Diptera > Culicidae > Aedes > Aedes koreicus. The sequence goes on from JAHHFK020003834.1 coordinate 69,482, forward strand.
TAATGTAGCGTCATGCAATGGCTGGAAGTTTGTCCCACAATACCCATTAGTATCCTACCGGCTATGTGGTCACGGTCAAATCAGCGAAGGATGGGATGCTTTGCATGACAAGGCACTACACTGTGTTTAATGCGATTAGTAAAAATAATTAATTCAGGACATTTTTGCGAATGTGTGTGATGGTGTCAAGAGAAAACGATTGATTTTGAATTGGTTCTGAAATCTATTTCAATTCAGCTATTCCATGAAATACCGATATAGGGAGTCTCGAAATTTCGTGAAAATTGGTAGTTTTGTGCCTTATCACAAAATATTAGACACTTATTTTTTATTTTTTCATTAGGGTGACCACTAGGGCGGTTCCGAAAATCGACTTGTCTCGTCCTTTCCCGAAAATTAATTTTTTTGAGAAATCATTATTTTTGAACCGAAATCAAAGATAATCTTACGTTTTTTAAAGCAAAAATATGATGGCATTGAAAAGTTGGAATGTCGTATTGAAAAACATTGATTGTATTTATATTTTGCGCTTCTCATGGTGTCTGACCAGAGGGCGCTGTACAAATTTATATGATTTCTTGAACATTTAGATTGTTTTACGCAATATTTAAAAAAATTGGAGGAGAATCCCTTTTCGTTATTGAGATATTTTTTTTTGAAGTTATCAAGTTATGGGTTTTTGCGCCATACCCATATGCGGCTAAACTGACACAGGATAGTTTGATTGATTTATGATGACTGTAACATATAGTAGTCATATTATTTACACTTATTTCAATTTCGGATTCTAGACTACCATGGATTTCCCAAAGACTTGAATAAAATTTACGAATTGCTGTTGGGTATCATAAATTGTCTCAGGGATTTGTAGAATTGTAAATAAAGATGCATAGGGTATCAAATGGAGTATTAAGAAATTGAACTTAGGAAATGCATCTTTCACGAACAACACGACGGCCCGTATCGATATCCATTTGGACTTTGATAAGACAATCTTATGGTTTCCAACTATACATATGTGTAGATTGAAACTAAACTTATTTCCCAGGTTTTCACATATTTTTATTAATGTAAGAGCTCTCACAGTTTAACGGAATGTTCTTCTTCCGAGAAGGATAATCGTTTTACAATAATATTATATAATTTTCATTTTGTGGCCTAAAACTATGGTTTGACCGGAAATTTGCTTCACAAGATTATAACGGGTTTTAACTTTTCTTTCCATTACTCTTTAATCTTTAACCATAGTGTACTTTCGAATCGGTCTTGTAAATTGTACAAACTGCCTGATCCATCCGAGAAAAGGTGAATTTGCTTAAGGCCTCCATATAATAAATAGCAAATGGGTGAATAGTGCACTGCACGTTTGCCCAATGAAATCCTTGAAAATCACGTAATATGTAGCCAGTATTGGCAGAAAGTAATACTCAGAGCAACAACGTACAAAAATTGATGAATACTTCTAATAGTGGGATATCATTCTTTGAAAATGTCGATATCCTCTCCTTAATGAATCACTGCAAATCTTCGTTGGATTTAAACAGTATTATCCCCTTGTTTTTTAGTTAATAAAAATAGCGTAGAAGAAACACCGGCACCAAATGCAGGTAACAAAAATCAAAGAGAGAGTGAGAGAGAGAGAGAGAGAGGGGGGGGGGGAGGGGGAGAGAGAAAGGGGGAGAGAGGTAGAGAGAGGTAGTCATAGAGAGAGAGAGGGAAAGAGAGAGAGAGAGAGAGAGATAGAGAGAGAGAAAGAGAGAGAGAGACTCATCGTCTATCTCAGACTCATCGTCTATCTCAACTGCAGTAGGTGGTGGGATCTAAATGTCCTCCAGAGAGGTTGTAGATTGGTCCAGCTTGGCTACAATTTCATCTAATGTTGCCAACTCTTCTTTCAACATATCATTGATTTCACAATGTGTCATTTCCGATACACCGAACTTTGCGCCCAGCTCTTTGATTTCTGCCATAGTTTTTAAATCCTCATTGTCAGCCTCGGATTCGTTGCCTTTCGAATGTGCGAAGTATGAAGGAATTATCTTGTTCCAGCAATTCCACAATGTGTTCGCCTTAATGTCTTTAACGGCAACTTCCATGCAAGCAAAACAATCTTTAAGGGTAAATTTCTTCTAAGCATTTGTAAGCGAAAATTCCTTTTTCTCGGCAGTTTCCAAAATATAGCTGTAGCTTTTCTTGACATAATTCAGTTTATAATTTCGGATGATCCCTTGGTCGAGAGGCTGTAGTAATGAGGTTGTACTGGGCGGCATATACATTAATTTAATGTTAGGATATTCAAAGGCCGGTGGATGGGAGGGAGCGTTGTCCAATTACATCTTCTTTCTTAGCGTTTCAAGCTTGTTGCTTTCGCAATTAGCTTATTGCTTGCTCTCAACTTAGTGTTCTAAATGTACTTCCACAGTTATTAATTAAGAGTATGAGTGTGCGGCAAGTACAATCATACCCTATGCCCAGGGAGTCGAGAAATTTTCCTTAACGAAAAATTCCTAGACCAGACCGGGAATCGAACCCAGCCACCTCCAGCATGGTGTTGCTTTGTAGCCGCGCCTTTACCGACTGAGATAACGGAGGATTCAATAACAGAAAAGCTCCAATATTTTGGGCTGCGCCAAACTTCTCTAGCTCCGGTGCAAAACAATTGTCAATCCCGTCTCCGAAAAGTTCTTGAGTCATCCCACTCTTTCTGTCGCTCCGGGAGCGCAGAGAGAGCTCGTTTTTTTGCAATTTGTTAATTGCTCACAATTTTTGTTATTTTGTCTATATCTTTTGTATAGAGTGTTTGGAATCATAATTAGCGTTAGAGGAAAACAGAATGGAAAATCTTTTTTATCCCTTTTGGATCCTGGAATTGTTTTTAGATGCTCTGAGAGGTAAAACCTTTGGGGGGACTTTTTATAGAAAAGTTTTGTCTCATCGCAGTTAAAAACTTGGTCGAGACAAAACTGCCCACTTTCTATTTCTTTTTCAAACCAGGGACGGAAACCAGGCTGCAGATTCAGTATCAGCTGATGCCATTTCTCCGTGTAGACGTACATTGTGGATTCCAAATCGTTTCTTAAACCTATTGAACCATCCCTTTGTGGCGTTGAACTGTATGCCTTCCACCTCCGACACTCCTGATTTATGTTTATAAAATGCGTAGAACGCTAATGCCTTCTCACGAATAGTGTTGAAGTCAATTGGAAACCCCTTGTTGGTAGTATCTTCGATCCACGCTTTAAGTGCTACTTCCATATCCAGGAAAACTGGATCTCGTAGCTTACAAATATTTTTTCCAATCGTAGAAGCGGTGGACGCAAGTTCTGTAAGTTTAGACTTTTGTTTGAGGACATACCGGATGCACGTTTGGTTTTGTTATATTTTCGAGCAACTTCTCCTTGCAACAATCCCTTCTTTTCAATATAATCGATAATTTGATCAAGAATTGAGCCACTAGCACAAGTTAGCTGAAGAAAGCAAAGCCCTAACTAGTAAAGGTCTCTAGATATAGCATACTTTAATTGGAGGCTCATATGCACACTAGCGCCACGTAGTGAATTAATTCCGAACTTATGTGACTACCACCCGGAAGGGCTTGGTCACTAGCACAAGTTTGTTGAAGAAAGCAATGTCCTAACTGATAAGACGCTCTAGATATAGCATAATAAAACTAAAAGCCTATATGCACAATAGCGCCGCGTAGTGAGAGAATTCCGAAACAAATATGCTCACTATTCGGAAGGGCTTGGCCACTAACACATGTTTGTTAAAGAAAGCAGTGTCCTGATTAGAAAGGTTCTCGAGATATAGCATAATATACCTGCAGGCTCATATGCACACTAGCGCCACACAGTGAGTGAGTTTCAAACATCTGGAAGGACTTGGCCACTAGCACAAGTTTACTGAAGAAAACATCGTCCTAAGTTGTAAGGCTCTCGAGATATAGCAATAACAAATTCGAAGGTTATATGCACACAGTTGCACCTAGCGCCCCCCAGGGAGTGAGTTCCGAACGTATGGGACTACCCCCCCGAGGGGCTTGGGTTACAAGCACAAATTGGGGAAGAAAGCAAAACCATAATTAACAATTTCTCGTAATAAAAAAATAAATAATCAGGAACCTCACATTAGTACTGGCACCTAGTGAGTGAATTCCGAACGTATGTGATCATCATCCGGATGGACTTGGTCACTAGAAAGAATTTACTTAAGAAAGTGATATCGTAATTTGTAAGGCCCTCGATATTCAGAATAACCAAACTGAAACATCATATGCACACTAGCGCCACGTAGTGAGAGAACTTCGAACATATGTGACTACTATCCGAAAGAACTTGGCCACTAGCACAAGTTTGCTGAAGAAAGCATCGTCCTAACTAGTAAGGCTCTCGAGATATAGCAATCACAAACTGGAAGATTATATGCACACTAGCGCCGTATAAAGGGCGAACACGAAATTATTGCGACACCGAAAATGACATGTCAATTTTCTTATAATGTTAAGAATCAAACCAAAATTTTAGGGTAGTTTTATACATATATTTACTTCAAAAATCAAAAGAAAAGTTAATCGATGGAGCCTTGAGTGTAAAATTGAACGCATTTTCGCTTGATGCCCTCCATCAAAGTCTTTACAGTGTCATCCGGTACCAGTTTCTCAGTTTTTTTTTTCATTTTCTTAACATGTCCTTCTCGTCTTTGACTGTCTTCTTGCTCTTCCGAAGTTCCCGCTTCATCATTGCCCAGTAATGCTCCACCGGGCTCAGCTCCGGACAGTTTGGCGGATTCATGTCCTTTGGAACAAAATGGACAGAATTGGCCTCATACCACTCCAGGACACTTTTAGAATAGTGGCATGATGCCAAATCTGGCCAAAATAGCGGAGCTTCGTCGTGCTGCTGCAAGAACGGCAAAAGGCGCTTCTCGAGGCACTCAGATTTGTAGATCTCGCCATTTACTGTGCCCTTGGTCACGAAAGGCTCACTCCTCAGTCCGCAAGAGCAGATGGCCTGCTAAATGAGATATTTGGAGGCGAACTTCGACATTTTCTTCTTCTTAAATTTGTCGTCCACATAGAACTTGCTCTTGCCGGTGAAAAACTCCAACCCCGGAATTTGCCTAAAATCGGCTTTTATATACGTTTCGTCGTCCATCACACAGCAGCCATATTTTGTCAGCATCTTCTCGTAAAGCTTCCGTGCCTGAGTTTTAGCCGTCGATTGTTGCCGCTCATCGCGGTTTGGGAAGTTCTGTACCTTGTATGTATGTAGTCCAGCTCTCTTCTTTGCATTCTGGACGTAGCTCTGCGACATGCCGATCTTTTTAGTCAAATCACGGCTTGAGACGTTGGGATTTGCTTTAATCATCCGCTTCACCTTTCCCTCCGTCTTTTTGTTCTCCGGTCCCGGTTTTCTTCCAGCTCCTTTGCCGTGGTCCAACGTCAACCGCTCCTGGAACCGCTTCAACACTCTGGAGACGGTTGAATGGTGAATGTTCAACATTTTTTCCAACTGCCGGTGCGACAGGTCAGGAAATTCCAGGTGTTTGGAAAGAATTTGTTCTCTCGACTCGCGTTGGTTCACCTCCATTTTCGTTGAATCGAAAAACACGACTTCGAGTTTGACAGCATGTAAACAATACACATCAATGAGAAAGTGTGCAAAATTTGGTTGATTTTTACCCAATGGTAAAAAAGTTATGCCCTGTTGAATGTGTCGCAATAATTTCGTGTTCGCCCTTTAGTGACCGCCTCTAGGAAGGGCTTGGCCACTAAGACAAGTTTACTGAAGACTGATATGTCTTAACTGGTGAGACTTTCGAGATTTCCTAGGATGAAACCAATTACCCCTTATCCCAACGCGTTACAGTACTCAAATTTAGTAACTCGAAAGTAAAGCGCCTCTAGCGGTGAAATTCCCAATTAAACCGGAATCCATTGACACAGATTTTTTGGTCCAACCACGTACAATCTCAAAAATGATTTTTTTTTTTATATATTGTGTTATACAGTCTAAATTTTCAAGAAAACATAATATTACACAAATACAATCAATGTTTTTCAATACAAAATACAAATTTTTCATATTTTTCATATTTCATCATATTTTTCCTCTGAAAAATGTTTGATTATCTTTGATTTGGTATTTTAGTATTTGAAATCAGCTCAGTGGTTCAAAAGTTATGATTCCTCGAAAAAAAGTCATTTTCGGAAAAAGTCGAAAAAAAAAAACAATTTTGGGAACCACCCCTAGCAAGAAAATGGTCACTCTAATGAAAAAAATAAAAAATACGTGTCAAAATATTTTTTGAGAAGGAACAAAACTACCAATTTTCACAAAATTCTGAGAACCACTATATCGGTGTTTTATGGAATGGCTGAATTAATGTCCCCATATGATCCTATAATTTTGGAAGCTTAGACTTTGATAAGAACCAATCTTGCTGACGCATCCAAGTAATGAATAAAAATTTTAAATTGATCTTTCAGATCTTGAATAAAAAATGTCGATTCACCTTACTGAAGTATTTTCCTTCCACTTCCTCTCTAAATTCAATTACATTAACCCGAGGGATGAATAAACCCGTCGCTTAGTTATCGTTCTCCATTGCCTTGAATTAGTTTAATGGCTTCTAAACATGGAAATGGCATTCGAAAATTGAACTTTGAAGAAGTGTTAATTCACCCGGTGCGCAATGACATCCGCTTCATACTGTTTGCTTCCCTCCCAATGTGGCCATCCATACAACTTGAATCGACAATGTTGCAAATTTTGTCTGATCAAGACCTATCCCCACCCCCTTGGTCGAACTTAGGAAAGAAAAAGGAAGCAAACTCTCACATTTTCGACATAAAATGGACACCATACACTGTACGTTCGATGTGAGTGCTGCTGCATCCCACCTCCAACAACGACGAAAGGATCACATTCCGACAAGATGAAGCATTCACCAAACGAACATAACAAAGTCGAATAATCTAAGGCGTACGACAATCGCATTTGCATGCATAGCAAGATGCGACGAAACTCCTCGGAAGGGCACGCAACTGCGGTAGAGGGAAAATGGCAGTCTCTCTCTCTCCCTCTCTCGCTCGATAGTACCACATAATCTCCTTTGAAGTATGGAAAGTGGGCAACTTTTCCAACAAGCTACCATCTCCACAGCAACCGGCTTATGCGGATCTTCTTTTCGGTCGAGAAATGGAACCGACCTCCATTCCTTGCCCGCTGCCCAATCACACTTTCTAAACTGTTCTTAACTGCTTTTTCGCAGAAAAGGACCATTCTTGTGCCGTCGACGTTCACTAAGTGCACACTGCATCCGTACCACCACCCCGAAGAGTTTTCCCACATTTAGGCGCAACATTGGATCAGAGTGCCCTTTTGCGGATGATACTTGTCCTTGTGCATAGCCTTTTGACTCTCCTGCATCTTGTGGCCTCTTGCCACTCCTCCGGATCAGGTCAACAGAAGGTCATGTTTTTCGAATAGTAGGTACCTAGTCGACAGCCGGCCAGTTTACAGCCCAGGACAGAAACAGGAAGAAATAAATTCATCTCCAGCTTGGAATGTGTAGCAATTGTAGCTGACGCAAAGATGGGTGGATTACAAGCACAATGCTGGGTATGTAGTTGCATTCGTACTGGATGGTACTGCAACATGTTTACGGGGTCGTGTTGCTGCAAATCTGTTTACTGAGCGCTACGGCTGGATTGGGCGCTGCTACGGAAACACCGTCGTTGGCCTTATCTTTGCAGGAGGCAGGATTGTCTCTGGATTCGGGTAATATTCATTAGTTGGGTTAATTTTGAATCAGGTTTTATTTCTGCGTTTGAAATGGAGATGTTACTTTTTGATTTTCCGATAATTCACGTTGTGCACCATACACTACAATCTTAAGACCGGCTATCATCTTAAACATGTGTCTCATTTACTGCACCAGTGTGAGGTAATTTATTAATAATGCTATAGAAATGCCATTCTTTGAAACCATCCCTTTCGAAGAATTCAGCAAAAGCAAATCAAATGGTAAACTAAGGGCATATTCCAACAATCTCAATTCTAATAAACAATACCGTTTACATTCTCCATTGGCCACAGATTCGAAGAACAGCCGCCCCTGTCCAATCAAAATGCTTTTGGTTTATCGACGCATCTCACACCAAATAACTTTTGGTTTTGGAAGAACAGAAGCAAAACCAATGTCACTGCAGATGAATCACCATATACAAATGGCTACAATGTTCCCAACATAGCTTTCGCCAACCAGCGACTGTGCCTATACCCGAAGGCTTACAACTTTTATGAAACTCGCATAAAACAATGTTCACGCTAAATCAAATAAAATTAGAGGATAGAAATTGTTGCGAACAATAAATACTTTGATGAAATATAAAATTCTCGCTTCAGCTGGAGTTCAAAAAGTGTAGGTAGACTTGCTGCCTTATCCAACCAAACGAAAATCGCAGCAGATTCCTATCAAGTGGGTGGTGGTCCTTGACTTTGAGACATATCACAGCCGCCTTCTAGAGATAACAACAAAAGCAACGATGGAAAACTTGTGAAATATTTTCCGAAAGTTAGCCTTCAGCTGGCGCTAGGTAAATAGCTATCAAATTCTTTTCATAATTAGTGACTTCAAAGGGTCTTCGCTTAAGCTGAACAGAAGGATGCATATGAACCAAACGATGATGCTGTAGTGAAATGGTGGACAAGGTTTTTCTTGATTATTCAACGTAGTTTAGTTTATTTTGTCATAATTAAAGGACGGATACTTTAATGGAGCTTTCTAGCTTTGGTGAATTAATTAAGCATCTTTGTCGTTGCTTTAGTCGGATGAAAATGGGACTCTCTTTCATCCTAACAGGAACGATTGAATTAAAGACATTTTGCAGTAAGTCTCTCCATAATCTTTTACCAAATAGGCATGAGCAAGATTGACCGCCTGAGGTTGCTACTCCGTTACTGCCAGATCAGCTGTTATTACGCAGGGAACCATAAGATGATGTTTGAAATTAACATGTGTAGCAACTGGTGATCCTAAATTAAAACAACATCGGTGCTGGCCCCGCTTGAGTGCAGTCCAAATAAACAAAGAGTAGAAATATGTTGAGGTGATACTCGCTTTGTTGGAAGCCAATGAATTATTGGTACTTCGATGAGAAATCACTGTGATGTTGGATAACAAGTTGGGTTATTTTGGTAAAAAATATGCTGAATTCTTGTTTTCAGATTATTCTTCATTTAGTGGGTTTTAAGAAGATGCACAAAAATATATTCAAATATAAGTCCCGATTTAAACCAACGGTAAAGATGCCATTGGAACCACTCAAAAAGTGCGGCGGTGGAATTTAATTGCAAAGACAAGGTTTTAATAAAGCTTGAATGCTATTTTATACCAAAACTAACACGCAGAAAAAAAAATTCGTCATAACAAATAAATGTCAGGTAAATTTAAACATAATCTTAGTTTATTCTGGCTTCAAATATAAGCTTCCTTTATTTCAATCATATTCTATGTTTAAAACTAAGTGACATCGATGTTTAAAATAAAAATAATAGATTGTTCATTTAAAACATATTAATGATAAGAATAAACGTACAAATTTTTGATATTAGAAAAAGTCAGATTTTTGAAAAAATAATTTTTGGATTTTATTGTTTACCTTCTAAATTTGTTTAATTTACTATATGTATCGGAGTTATCTCATTTCTGGAATACAACATAGTTTAAATGCTAACATGGTTTACGCAAAGTTTTGCTATAGGAATCGCGCATATAATCTACCCATATATGTGACGATTGGCTCATGTTGCGAGCGTCGAAACTCTTCACGTTATGGAGAGGGAAGCACACGGTCAAATTCGCCTACCCAATGTCTGTATTGTTGAAACTAACATGCCTTGAATTTTATTCAAACATTGCTAGTTCTTTTGGGAACATTCTATCAATTTACTTTAAGCAATTCTTATGTTTCAAGTTGAACATTGAAATTTTTGATTTAAATTGACGTAATTTGTATCCGTGCAATATTTTCCAATACACTATACTACCACACTCTGTGAGGTTTAACGGTTTTTTTTTAACGCCTTAGGAGAGTCAATATGGAAATATTATGTGTCAACAATGAGGGTATTGTTGGGGCCTCTTACTAAATGTGATGAATTATAATGGTAGAACAAGGGCTGATTTGGACCGACCTAAACCAAACCGAAAAAAACCGAATGAATCCACCGATGGTGAGACTGGACCCTTCTTACACTTCACCAGAATTACGAATCCAAATGTAGCCAATATTGTACTGGATACATGTTTTCATAAAAAATTCCAGAAAGATCCAGGAATAATCGATATGTCATACATTCAGTTTATAAAATGAACTATTTGTCAATCCTGAACTTATTGTTCAGCGATGTGATTAAATATTGCCATTAAGAGTCTTTAACGACCTGTTTATGCTAGTTATGTAAAAGGAGAAATTACATAAGAAATTTCATATATTCAGTCCATAGAATGAATTCAACTAGTTAACAGCATTTATGAACTCCGTAAGCTGATCATCATTTGTTATGTGAAATGTTATGCAGAATATTAAAAAGCCGTCAAATGAACAAAAACACATTTACTTAAAATGGAATATCTCCAACGCGTATGATCCAATTGCAAATATTTTGTCATCAAATAAAACAAAATTAAGTTTAACATCGATCTTTTCAACATTGTAATATCCTAGGAGTAATAGTTTCGACGCTATCTATAAGTATATATAATTTATTGCGATTTTTTTTTGAGATTTGTAAAAAAAAAAAACGTGGTAAACATATGCTTAATACCAAAATAACGTCAAAAAAAAAATATTGCATATGTAGCTTAAAGCCAAAGAAAACACTAAGAAAATAAGCGCTCAATGATGAAGATCGGTTGAAAAATGAGGAAATCATGCTGGTTTTTAGAAAAAGTGCAGAAATGCGGGAAAAAAACCGAAATTCGAATGAAATACGACCACCCCCCCACCCTCTCTCTCACTCTCGCTCACTCTCTCTCTCTCTCTCACACACACACACACACAGACACACACAGACACACACACACACACACACACACACACTCACACACACAAACACTCTCACACACACACACACTCACACACACACACACACACACACACACACACACACACACACACACACACACACACACACACACACACACACACACAAGATTTGGTTTCCCTACTGTTCTATAGTTTGGTAAGATATTCTGGCACAAAATTGTAATAGCTATTGGTAACCCTTCAAAACAAAACAAATTGTGACAGGTCGTTGTTCAGTTATCGGAGTGAGAAAAATATGCGCTGCTAAACGGGAATTCAAATGCAAAAATGATCCACAAAAGTTTTTTTATGCCTGTGGCGTCTACATTTTTACGACATCGGTTAAAGTCACTGCTTCTCTTCAATCTGCGTTCCGTTTTTATTTTGAAATTTGTCCGGAGAATCTGGATAAACCATGGGTGCCTAACGTTCTGCGTAATTCGTGCAAAACATGCCTGGCTAGGTGGATAGCAGGTAAAAGGTATGTATGGCTTACCACTAGTCCCATTCAAATTTGTTATATACTCACATTTCTGCCCCTGTAAAGCCGCTAATAGTCCTTTGATAAGCCAGTTATTTGGAATGAACGTTTTTGCCATGCTACGGATTGTTATTTCTGCCTCACCGAAGTTCAACAACATTGATGTGCAATCCGTAGAAAAACCAACTCCACATTCGAATTCAAACCGGTTCCCTATTTGCCCAAAACGAAAAAGGGGGTCTTCATTTGAAGATACAGCCAAGCTGGTAAACGAGGACGCAGATCAAAGCAACACAGAATTTGAAACAAAACCATCATTATTTTCCCAAGCAGAACTCAATGATTTGGTACGTGATTTGGAATTGTCGAAACAGAAATCTGAACTGCTTGCTACACGCTTAAAAGAAAGAAATTTATTAGAGCCTGGTGTGACAATTTCGTACTACAGAAATCATGATGAACAATTCGCTAAATACTTCTCCAAACAAAATAACGCTAGTTTTTGCCGAGGTGTAAACGGTTTGTTCGAAGAGTTTGGAGAGCATCACAATCCAAGTGAATGGCGTTTGTTTATCGACAGCAGTAAACTGAGTTTGAAGGCTGTTTTACTGCATCAAGGAAACAGGAAACCCTCGATACCGCTGGCTCATGCTGTTAACATGAAGGAATCGTATGAATCAATGGCGCTGCTGTTGAATTTGATAAATTATAAGCAACACTCATGGAAGATTTGCCATGTTTACTGGGTTACAACAGGGGTACAAAAAATACATGTGCTTTCTCTGTAAATGGGACAGCCGAGCACTTAAGGAGCATTACGTTCAAAAAGACAGGCCAAAGAGGACAAGTTTGACTCTTGGGAAAGAAAACGTGAAATGGGTTCCTCTCGTGGATAAAGATCAAATTATTCTCCCACCGTTACATGTAAAACTTGGACTCTTCAAAAATTTTATAAAAGCGTTGGAAAAGAATGGACTTGCATTTGAATATCTGAAATCAGTATTCCCAAACATATCGGATGCAAAGATTAAGGAAGGTGTTTTCGTGGGTCCTCAAATAAAAAAACTGATTGAGGACAAATTTTTTTCGCAGTTTTGGCTCCTGATGAGCAAGAAGCGTGGAAATCATTTCGACTGGTTGTTACGAATTTTCTAGGAAACACTAAAAGTGCAGATCATGTTGAAGTTATTGAGATTTTGCTGGAAAACTATAAGAAAATAGGTAATATTGAATCTAAAAATAACTTATCAAGTTACCCATGTTTCATGTACATAGTTTATAACTCCTTGCTCTTCATAACTATAGGTGTGAACATGACATTGAAAATCCATTTCCTCCACTCACATTTGGATTTCTTCCCACCGAATCTTGGCGACGAAAGTGATGAGCACGGTGAACGATTCCACCAACAAATGAAGCAAATAGAACGCTGAAATGAAGGCTTTTGGGACGAATCAATGCTGAGTGACTACTGTTGGTTTCTAGTTAGAGAAACCAAAACGACGCATAAACGACGAAGCTCAAGTTTGAGTCATTTTTAAGTTTTAATAAACTTATTTGAAAGAAATTAGCCTATAGTGCTCAAGAACGACAAAAAACTGTGTGGGTGCGTGTGTGTGTATGTGTGTGTGTGTGTGTGTGTGTGTGTGTGTGTGTGTGTGTGTGTGTGTGTGTGTGTGTGTGTGTGTGTGTGTGTGTGTGTGTGTGTGTGTGTGTGTGTGTGTGTGTGTGTGTGCGTGTGTGTGTGCGGGTGTGTGCGCGCGCGCGTGTGTGTGTGTGTGTGTGTGAGAGTATGGGCGAGTGTGTGGCCAAAAAAGTATGTTGTTTTTTTTATTTTCTAAATTAATTTGAGTTTTTCGTCAAATGAATATTTTGATGGTTTTATCATCCACTCATTAAAATGACTATGATCTTTGCGAAAACTGGTATAGTACAATATCATTGTATGATATGTATGATATGTACGATATGTAGCACGGAAACTAAGTCCAACAGCAATGGGCTCTCCACTCTGTTAGACTTGATCAAGCTTTAATAACCACTGATTATCCTAATCATGCCGTTGTATGAAGGGCCAAAAAGGGGTTGGGTGGATCGATATGCAACATCACTTATACGTATCCACAGGGATATAGAGAATCTCCTTCCAACAACAAGACTGAACAATTGGTCAAAAGAGCAAGCTATCTAACATGAAGATGCCCCAATGGGCGGGGAGAAGAGCCCGCCCTCTATTCACAAACTGTTAGCAATGGGGAGTTGGCATTCCCACTCTCCCCATCTAGAGTGCTTCAATCGGGTGCCCTGATGGTCCCTCCCATTCCCATGAAATATTTATATGATAGTGTATATATTTATGTAAATGGAAAATACTACAAGCATTCGTATCTATAATATATGATCTTCATTCGGTTGATCCTGAAATGCAAGAAATGTTGTAAAGTGCTAAAGTGTAGAAATCTGTGTTTCGGGCTTAAGCAAGTTTTCGTTCGTTTTCAGCGATAGCAGCATTTCACCACAATCTTAATTTGAGGTATCCTAAAAAAGTTTGTATAATAGATTATAATAGCTTTATTGAAATTTTACAAAACTTGACAATTTATACATTTTAATTTACTGTTGCCATGGTCACTATTTGCTACTTGATGCTGATTTTATAACAGCAATCCGCTTTTATTTTTGCTGACCTTATAGTTATTGCTACTGAGTTAGGCAAGGGAAGATTTAACTGGAAGGGAGTTAAAGATAAATGGGCAAAAAAAAACAATAAGTAATCTTTGAATAATATATGAAGTAAAATAAATAAAACAATATTACCAAACATAATGATACTGTAAGTTATGATGAAGTAATGACAAAGATTGAATGTAAAATCAAACACTAGCCAAATGGCACACAGCGCTGCATGAATCAGATCAGCTCAGAATTGGTAAAAAGTCCATTTGCAAACCGGAAGTGAAAAATACATTCAGCAATAAGTGCAAAAGCCTACCACAGATTCCGTAATTTTCAAAAGCCTACCACAGATGTAATTTTCTGCGTTATATACTGGACATATATGGAATGCTAGATGTCATAAATTGAAGGTATATTTCGTGTTTAAATCAGATACCGTTAAATCAGGTTTGTTGTATGAAAATGTGAAGGTCATGATATGATGGAAATAATACGATGTTGTAAAGAAATACTACATAATGTACATATAATAATTAAATGCCATTATTTGCCTCTTCCGCTGCGATGTTAGATGATTGAAACTCTAAAATAGCGAAAATTCCAACGTGATATAATGAAATAAAGTTGATAACCTGGCAGCCTAGCAAAATAGCAAAGAATATGAGTATGACTACTGCCCAAAAACGGAAACTCAAAAAATCCAAAACGAAAAAAAAATAAAAATAAATGACAGGAAATTCTTCGATAACTCTTTTTTCCTACTGGGCCCCTAAATGACTCTCCACGTCTGTAAAATAGAAAATGTAGGATCATAAACAATTATATTTGTAAAGTCTGCATGTCTGCTGATCCTGCTGCAATTGTAGACGGACTTGCATTATCATAGCCACGGGGGAAGAAAACAATTCAAAACCATTACACAATACTTGGGAGTTCCATGGATGATCTGAAATTATATACCGTATAAAGAATACTTCCATTTTTCGTGGTAGGATAAGATTTCAGCATGCTACTTTACCGAAGTCACGCTGCCTACATCGCCTTGGTGCGGCTGCCACCTAATAGTTGACGCGATACAGCGTTTCTTACTCAACCGCTGGATGCCAGGACAGACGCTGTTTGAGCCGCACCTCCTTGATGGACAGACGCTCGACACGCACCTCCTCAATCTAGCTGAAGTCAGAAGGACAACAGTGCCCAGGCTGCACTACCAGCTAAGTACGCAACCCTTAGCTGGCGGTCTTTGTCATCTCTTGACCCGTGGAAGCATGAGGTAGGAACTTGTGAGGACCTAGCTATGTTGCGGGGACGCACGCTCCATCCCAGGTGTCTACTCACCATTTTGCAGCCCCTCATTGAACGCACTGGATTCACCTGAATCTTCCTTTTGATGGCAGCGATAACCTTTAGAATCCGAGCTGACCTCTGACGACCTGTGACTACCTTCGCGGATAGTTGTCCTTTCTTTTCCCGGTCTAACACCCTTTTCACGGTCACTACTGGGACACTTCACACGGCGTTTGAATTGTTTTTTTTGCGACATTTGAGCGTGCGACAAATCATGAATACGCTGCTTTCACTCCGTCAGGGTGCAACACGTCAAATTAAGGAAATCAGCTTTTTACACTGACAGCCTACCACGAGGTGACATTATCATTCTAATCATAGTGCTCCATCACTCGTAATCGTTGTTGGAGTATGCAAAAAAAACCAACGCATTCTACTGTTCAGTTGAAACGGGAACCTTATTGGCACGATAATGTAAATATTATCACGCACCTAAGGTATATCTTTTACATTTTAGAATATCAGAAGACACAACTCTCAATTTTTCATAATTTTTCAGTCTTATAGCCATGGCTAGAATACTTTGGTCATATTAATTTTAATTACAAAAGTTAGAGCAAAGAAATAGATTTTTATAGGCAATTCCTGACAAAATCCAAGTAATGAGTGAAACCCTGACTTAAGTACTACTTGCAATCATTCAATCATTTGAGCAGCTGCAGCAAAAGTTTGAAGACCAAAGTTGCTTGAAATTTGTTACTCTACAACTTAATTAAAATGTTAATATATATTTTTGCAAACAAATTGTTGGATTTTTGATTTATATAAAAGTGAAGAGCACCTTATTATTCATGCTCCGGAAAAAATTCTGAAACGTTACAGACTCGTAAAATTTACCTCCTCGGAGCCTACATTAGCTCAGTCAGCAAATGCGCAGCTTCAAAGCAACACTATGCTGGAGGTGGCTGGGTTCGATTCCCGGTCTGGTCTAGGAATTTTTCGTTAAGGAACATCTCTCGACTCCCTGGCCATAGGATTATAGGGTTATAGGCCATAGGGTATGATTGTGCTTGCCACACAACTATACTAATGCAAGAATTGAATCGAAAAAGCCCAATTAATAACGATGACAGTGCATTAAATAACACTAAGTTGAGAGCAAGCAATAAGCGGATTGTGCATAAAGCTTGAAGCGCTAATAAAGAAAGAAAATATACCCTTGTTCAATTGCAAGCCATAACAAGCGTGACCAACGAAATTGTTTGCAAGATTTTATACCACAGCCCTGATTTAGGCAAAATTTGGCTTAAATTTACATGAAACATCCCATGAATGTATGCCAAATTTTGCATTTCAAGTATCCCAAGTAGTATCAAAAACATATATAAAAAGTTATATTTTCCATGTGTCATGTTGTAGATCTACAAAAGTCCAATTCGACAAGTTTATTCATGTACGTTTCATGTTATTCGAATTTAGAATCTCTTTTATGACTAATTTATTTTTCATGTACGTGTTTCATTATTTATAGTTAGGACATGTGTGTTTATGTCTGGCATCTTGTTTGCATATTAAGTTGTTTAAATGTCGCAACACAAGTCTTCAGTATTAAAAAACCACAAACATATTCAAAAAATGTCAAATGCCAATAAAATTTGGAATGTTCCAGTATTTTATAACAGGACCAATAGCTACCCAGCATGTAATTATACCACATTTCACCACCGCTAAAACATTCAATAACCTAATTCAGTTATGTCAGTATGATGAAATATTAATTATTCCTGTAGCAAAATCCATAAGCAATTTAATATTATTTGCACCGGTAAAGTTGCTATTATGATGACGCATTATCACAAACTGAAGCATAATCGACCAATCATAAGAGTATGGAAAATTATTTTAATTTAAACATTCTAATAATTTTTGCCTGAATTGCTTATCTTAAAATGAGTAAATATGCTCCCAATCACTTGAAGGCTTAAGAGGATTCCAATGGTTCCTTTCCTCAGATGTTAGAATGGACAAGTGCTTAGAAGACCCATCTAGTGAGCTTTGAATTTATGGTTCAAACCTTGTTGATGAAAAGCTTTTTGAAATCGAGGAAACAACTTTGATTTCATGGTACCGTAGAGTGGAATAACATTGATTTAAAAAAAGATCGTTTTGAGTCGCATTTGAAACAGCGTAAAAAAAATTGTGAACGAGATCAACAGTAATCTAAATGGTATTTGATCATGTAACATCATTGATTGATTAAGCGTGTGCCTCTTAGAAAAAAAAAACTCCAGACATTCAGTAGATGTAAAACAAACATTGAAACAATCGGTTACAATATTGTACTGACTGATGTCATTAACTTCGGAGTGGTTTAGTTTTGTCTGTCTTAGTTTTAATGAACTGAAACATTTGAATAATATCGGTAAAATATTCCCATTCTTGAGAAACTACTGAATTTATAAGAGATATGTCCAGTATTTTTTTTATGTAATTGCTTACGTGTACGCGTAATTATACATTTTATTACATCTTTTTCATACTTCCTGTAGAAATACCACTTCATATGATAACTTTAGCAGTTACTTCACAGGGAAGAAGTAAATAAATAAATATCACATCAACCATGTCGAAAGAACGATTTGATTTGCAAAGCTGTTCAAAAAGAGAATGTACACAAAATCAACGGAATAAAAGACATATATTGATGTAATATTACCTATCATGTTTGTACAATTTCCATTTGTTTAGTTATCACAGTCGTAATTCATTGAAGCTATTAACCAAGAAGGTATCAAAAAGTTCCCGTTGTTTAATATTCAAAAATCTTTTTATTTTCATTATTACTCAATTTATTGATTTAAAAAGTTGCTATTTAACTGCTTATTACTTTTAAAGAACATTCAGGAGAAAATCAAATGAATTAAATCTAATTACACTACCAGTCAATAGTATCGAATCAATTCGAAAAATTGGTTACACTTGAATATTGCATCACCCTGAAAATTATTGATTCGCTTTGAACATTACGATTAATAATATTATAGCTTGAAACCTTGAATTCCTGCAAAAATGTTGATTTTAGCTAACTTGTTCAGAAGGTCAAGAAATTCTGGAAGGTGGAGAGTATCGTTTGGAGCTCGGTCACTACGTGATGCTTGTGCGTATGTAAAAGAATGCATTTTATAACAAGTTTACATCGTCGTCCCAAGCTTCTAGAAAGTTGGAACCTTTAACAAAGTTGTACAGAAGATCAAGGGCTTCCAAATAGTGGACAGTACGTTTCGGGAAACTGTCACAACGTGGTGCTTATGCGCATGTAATAGAATGCATTTTTCAACGAGTTTACATCATAATCTCGAGTTTCTAGAAAGTTTGAACCTTCAGCAAAGTTTTTCAGACGGCCAAGAGCTTGCGTAAGGTGGAGAGTATGGTTTGATCAATTTGTGGCGCTAGTGGCCATGTAAAAGAGAGCAGTTTTTAACGAATTTATATCGTGACTCCGACCACCTAGAAAGATGAAATTTTCAGAAAAGTTGTTCAGAAGACCAAGGAGTTCAAATGGTTCTGGAATTGGTTAATATGTGGCACAAGAGTGCATGTAAGAGAGTTATCTTTAAAGAGTCTTTATCGTGATTTCAACCACCTAAGGATTAGCAATGTTATTTTGAAGTTCGAAATTTGGTCCCTACGTGGCTCTAGTGGGCATGCAAAAGAGAGCACTTTTTAACGAGTTAATGTCGTGATTCCGACCACCAAGAAAGTTCAAACCTTCAGCAAAGTTGTTCAGAAGGTCTAGGATTTTTTGGAAGGTGGATAGTAAAAAAGAGACCATTTTTTGAAGATTTTATATCGTAACCCGACCACTTAGAAGGTGAAACAAAAATTGTTCAGAAAGTCACAAAAAATCAGAAGTCGGAAAGTATCGTTCGGAACTCGTTCACAACATGGCGCTAGTCGGTATTTAAAGGAGAGCATTTTTCAATTAATTAAAATTCTGATCTTAATCACCTAGAAAGTTTGAACATTCAGAAAAGTTGTTCAAAAGGTCAAGGACTTTCAAAAAGTTCCGAATTATCTACTTACGTGGCACATTTTTATGCCCTTATCCCAACCTCCAAAAACATTTGACTCTCCAGCAAAGTTGTTCAGATGGTCAAGGGCTTCAGGAAAGTAGACAGTCTGGTTCAACTTTGTGTTACTAGATCGCGCTATTTTGCATGTAAAAGAGAGAATTTTCGAACATTATACCGAGATCCCTGAAAACCTACAAAGTTCGAACCATTAGGAAAGCAGTTCAGAATGCTAAGGGATTCCGGAAGGTAGAGAGTATGGTTCAAAATACTGTCACTATGTGGCGCTAGTAGCATGTAGAAGACAGCATTTTTAAACGAGTTTATATCGTGATTCCGTCCACCTAGAAAGTTCGATATTGAAGGTGGTTGGGGCGAGTATGGTTCGAAACTGTGTCCCTACGTGCCCCTAGTGGGCATGTAAAATAGAGAATTTTAACGAGTTTATATCGTGATCCAGACCACCTGGAAAGCTCGAACCTACAGAAAAGTAGTGCTATAATTTTACTTTGTTGTTGTTTTGCATTCAAAATGCTTGTTGAACATGAAGCGTTTATGTAGCATTTAAAATGTGACTTTTCAGATATATCTTATACTGACATAATGTTAATATAATGCTTTTAGCATTTGAAATGCAGATTCAAATGCAGGGGTTGGCTTATTGTATATGCCAATGCTTATTGATTACGTGAATAATTTTCATTTCGATTTTCTTCCTCTTGGTTTTTAAGCTCTTTTTTCTGCTCTCTTTTTAGATCAAGTTTTCTAGAAACATTTCCACAGTTATTGATTGAGTTTTCGATGGGAAGTCCAGGAAATTTTTCAATTAGTTTCCAGCATGGTTTTGCATGAAAACTGCATCAACCTACTGAATTAAGGGAGACCTCAACTTCAGCAATGATGTTGAAAGTATACAAGAGGAAGCCCAACATTTCGGTCAGAGATTTTGCCAAAAAAGTGGATGTAGATAAGTCAACTGTGCAGGACATTAAAGTGAGAAGTGGGCCGAGGTCATTCCAAGCCCAGAAGAAACCTCGCCGAGATAATGAAGAGCTTGAAAAAGCGAAAGTTGGGCCCGAAATTTATATGATTCGTTGTTAACAAAACATACAGGTTGAATCATACAGGACGATGAAGCATACGTGAAGGCTGGCTTTTGACAAATCCCTGGTAATCAATTCTACACTACTAAGTATAGAGGAAGCCTAGAGTGTAAGTTTAAAGAACAGAATCTAGAAAAAAATGCGAAAAAATATCTCGTTTGGCAAGCCATCTTTACGTGCGGTAAACTCAGCCAACCGTTCATCTCAACCAGGGATATTAACAGTGAAGTCTGCTACATTAAAGAGTACCTTAAAGAAAGCCAAATTTCTAAAGCAGTGTTCTTGAAACACCCCGAAGGCTGGTTGCCGGTAAAGGGGAGGAGAGTCAAAATCGGTTCAAAACTTCTAGCAGAAGTAGACAAAAAGGTCAAAAACCAGAGGAGAGAAGTTTGTCCAAATCTAGATGGCAGGAGTCAAGTCAAAGGTCCGAAAGTTTCGGCGTGCGGGTGAAATTTAAATTTATTGTAAAAGTGAAAAGAAACATACTTGGGGAAAATAAATGTTGAGTTATGATACAACATTAAATTCCGGACATGCTTTATTTAAGTGATTTTTAACTTTTAAGAGTCGATTCTCAATTTTAGGCTGCGCACTAACATTATATTCAAGTTATTCAGTACTGACTCGCATATCCTTATGATTTCACACATTTCAGATATGCTTCACTTCTTATTGCTAAGTATTCAAACTTTTCAGGACGGACTCACCGCACATTCAAGCGATGGTTATTCACTTTATATACAAGTGGTTTTAAACGTTGAAGCCAGTATTTAAGTGATCTTAAACTTTTCTGGATGATTAGACGCCTCTCGCTCATTGCAAGTGGAGTGCCAATCCAAAACAAGAGGGAGTTAGCAGGAGCATTGACTTACATATTTGTTCTTCTAAAAGTGCCTTTATTTTCAACCAACAGATAAATATTCTGTTTGACTGGTAGTGTTTGTTTTCGTATGCAATCTAAATGATTGTAGGAACTGATCATTTATCTTGAAATTCAAAATTACATCTTTTGTAGTAGGGGAATAGAAGAGTTCCTTATCCTACATGAACAACAAGCGTTTGTTCAATCATGTAAAATTCAACTAATTATCGTACAGAGGTCACCTTTGATTCCGTACAGTAAACCAGATAAAAAAAACCTCACAATCTGACCAATCCGGCAATACTTAAATCAAATTCTGATACGAAATCAAAATAAATATAGATTTCGATTCTAACCTCGCCTTGGACAGCAACGGTGACATATCCTACCAGGCTCATGCAATATTTATACCGTGACATGAACTTCTGTTCTAAATTCGGTTTAGTATCTCATACATAAATGTATCGCTTCCATTGCTGTTTTCATTCCCATTTTTCTGGCAATATGCCTGCCGGTGAATGTCTCTAAGGGTAGCGAGAAAATGGTAATTTTCAAAACGCCAAAAGGCTACAACAGCTATCAAACGTCAGCGGATGGAATGAATGCGGATGTGCGGTCAGGAAAACGAGTGAAAACACTTGTTTTTTTTTTTTGGGATTAGAGGGGCCAAAGTGGGTGGTCTGCTTAGAAGCGAACGATGCAAGTGGGTGACTTTGTGAAAGTCCAAAGGCAAGTTTGGGTGGATTGTTCTGTGCACAGAAAGCGGATTGGGGATAGAGTTGTTTTTATTTTGTTCCCTGCTGTTGGTGCGAATGTGTTTCTCTCTTCGTTGATGGCCATCAGGATATTTAGTGCATGGGAAGGTCCCATCGAATGAACGATGAACTTTAGATAGGTATCAGTTTAGTGCTTGTTTTATCTGTTCCATTTGCATTTGTGACTGTGCGCGTAAATAAATTATCTCATTATGCTCAATTTAATCTGCTGTGCTTGGTTGGGTTGCTAAGTGTGGATTTGACGAATCGTTGAAAAACTAGGTGGGAGTGGTGGAGTAGTGGTTTGAGAAGATTTATTTATTTTTGTTTTGAAAAAGAATTATTATGGTTTTCTATTGATACTAATGTTGCATTTTTTATTTCCTTACAGGTAAGAAACTTTTCATTTAAGGTGTAAGTATGATAATACGTTTTCTTAATTACCCACTATATATAATCATAATGATCAGTTCTGATAACGGATAAGTATTTGCTAAATGAATGACACGAACAACATTAATAACTGTCGAGTGTGTCACAGAACATGAATGCATAATAATCAGTTGGGTCACGGATACCTGTTGCTTGCTATCGCCTTTGTACCGCACACTAATGACTCTTGAAAATGTGTCCATTAATTTTCTTTGTCATCAATATGCGCTAATAGAGCACTGTGTCATTTTTCCTTACGGCGACCACCTTTCTCCTTCTTAAATCTCATTAATATACATCCACTTTATTCTTCAACTTCGACCCGAACAAACGACGTCGTCTTTCACTAAGCTTAGACCGGATTCATCGAGGCACTATCTTCATATTCTCTGTTGCACAAATCTGCAGCACTATGTATATCCGACTCGAAAGTACTTAGCTTCACTGTCAACGTTATTACCATTATCATCACTGTGCTCCATTCTCCGCTGTTGCTTCTTATAACGAACACACAACTTTCGGTCCCGATTTCCGGTGCCATTCCATTCAATTTGGGTTCGGACCATTAGTCCGCCCAACATAATATGATCCTGGATGTCCGGAGGCCATTTCGATTTGCTCTTCCTTTGTACAATGCTTAGCGGAGCGGATGCAGCACATTCTCCACAGCATATAGAACGTTCTCCAGGACGATGTCCTTGAGGATTTTCCAAAGTAGAAGGCATAGCTTACGATAAATTCAATTTTTTTGTCGTTCGCATCTGTGGCATTCTGCTGGCCGGTAAAGCGGGTGTTGTTCGCTTCTTTTTAAATTGTTGGATCTGCTCTGAGTAGAAATATCATAGCGTAATTTGTTTGGAACCAGAATTTTCAAATATGGTTTCCAAATTTCAG
>JAHHFK020003835.1:0-43974 GCA_024533555.2 Aedes koreicus
GATTATATTGTCCATCATCTGGCACTATCATTTGCAATAACAAATATGTTTTGGAGCTGTCCAATAGTACCCAACGATAAATAATGCTTTGCTGTTGAGCGGCAGCTATGGCATGACTGTTGCTTTTGAGAGAGCTCATGTTTCCTCTCTTCTTTGTTAACCATGGATATAGCGCACCGGTGATGTAACGTGAAGCCTGCTGTCTCTTGCATTGGGTTGTTTTTGAACGAAGCATCCCGTCTTTCGTCACAGTTGCATTGGCTAACACTTGCCAATCTAAAGATCAATGACAAACTAAAAGTTTTGTTGTGTAGGTCTGTCTCATAACCTGGTAGTAGAGAAGTTTATGATCGTAGCAATCGACATGTTTTAGTTGATTGTTTTCGAGAGCGGATGGGTAAAACGAAGGAGCGGGTTGAGGAAATTGACGTTTGCAGCAAATCGTGAACTGGCCTATTTCATTTCGCCTTCGCACACATGCACGGAATCGCACTCATGCAATATTGTTAGTTTATGCACAGATTGAGGTGCTGAAGAAAACATTTTTTTAACCGGAAAGCAATCCGCATGCTTTTAAACAGTCCCTGCAATTGGGAACTTTATTCCAAGGCTATGGAATTTTCTGAGCCTAATGCTCGTTGCTGAAGGTATGTTCCGATAGACCAGACGTAAGCAGAGGGATTAATGTCTAAATATTGGCAGTTCTATTTACAGATTACATACAGCTTCATCAAATGTCTCAGGTGCTGACTAAACTGCTTAAAACCCATCCCGTACCCTATCAACACACGAAAATGCTTTGAATCCATCGTTTTGAAGAATCACAAAAGTAGCGTCACTTAAACCACCGTAACTCGATAAATAACGTCATGAAATTTTGACAGTAATCTTTTGAAGGTTGGTACTTTTGAAAAATCATATGGATATTTTGTGAGTGGTACCATCTGGTAGTTAGGCCTGGGACTTATTGACCGATGTGTTAAATTCACGCATTTCTTTTCTTTCATGGTGCCCGTTACGCCGTAATGCAGGCGTTATGATGGTTTTGCAGAATTGTGTTCATGTTTCCAGGATTTTGGTTCATGGTATATGTATATTTGTAAAGGAAAAAAACGACTTGTTTCGATATTTGTGACTCGAGGTTGACGTATTTGAGAACGGATTTTTTTCTGTGCATAATTTACTATGCATTTAATTTTAATTTTTTTTTTCTTTATGATCGACACAGCCTAATGGACCGTGTACTAAGATATCGTGCCATACCGCTGCACTGAGGTGGTGACTAAACTATTATATCAGAGTGTCCTCTAAACGTCATTGTGGAATTCTTCGCATTCCTCCAAACGAACATTTTTATTAGTTTTAAGCTTTTTTTTTATTGAATATTAGGGTTGGGCTATTGAGAGTGATTGGTAGACCCAGTTCCAAAGGGCGAATCAGGGCGAATTGCAATCGACTTGCAGCCAATTCGACAAAACTAAGGCCTAACTGACAAACGTAAACAATGGCTTCTTCCGTAAATTTCTCGTGGCACAAATGCTACTCATGTAAGCCTCCAATTTTATCGGATAGATGAACTCTTCCTCTTCGAAACGAGCGCAGTAGATTGATTAGGGGAGTTTTCAATGACGAGAAATTCACAGAAAAGCCATTGTTTACGTTTGTCAGTTAGGCCCAAATGAAATATCGTTGTCGAATTCAAAGCGAAAGTTTCCGATTTAGTACATTTGATCAATTTTGCAACACGCTCATTCCGCCAGTTGCAACGATTTGACATTTAACACAAAGCGTTGCTAAATTCAACAACTGTGCAATTACTGTCAAGATGATTCATTTCGATTTGCAGCGAATTTTTCATTGATTCAGTTGCTTTGAGGAATTGAAATTGATTTCAACAAATAAGTTTGATCGAATCCATGTGAGACAACCCCAGTTATTGCTTGATCTCTGTCGCAGAAAACTGTCCAGTCGCACACATTTGTATAATACGGTTCCTGTCACGGTTGATTTTCTTCGAATTTTCTTTTGTTTCCTGCATGTTTCTTATCACTGCTACCGATCTGTGAATCCTTCGAGATATTTGACGGTCACTCTTACCGAGATTCTTGAGTTCACTAATCAGTGATTGCTCTGACTCACTCAGATATTTCCCTCTGTCCAATCAATATTACGTAACTCCAAATTCCAACCCTTGGTCATGACGCACAAAGAGCTCCCTTTCCCGAAAATGACAGTTCCAGAAGATAACAATGACATAGATAGGCTCATTGTGGTTGTATGGGGGTGTCCGTTTGAACGAATTTCTTTCTTTTTTTTCGCAAGTATGTATTTTCGTCATTGGTTGGGGCATCAAATTTGAACCATGTTATGAAAAAAATAACAACATATTTGATTAACTATTACACATGATAGAATTGAATTATTTTTGATCAACTGATTTATGATTTTATACAAAATTGACGATGCAATGAAAACAAATTTACCGCCCGGTAGCAATTTTACGAGAGCCGATGAAATGCCGACCTCATGTCGGCCTAACGGAGGGCCTCGAATGCTATGAAGAGTTCTCTCGCAGAAATCGGAGTAAGTTTTAATCACAAGGGCCGTTAGTTTTCTTTTTGTACCATTCTAAGTGTAAGCTTTGTGAATTAAAATATGATTGCTTTTTAAACTGTCATCAATTAGAAAAATCTCAGAGAGTACCAGTGTTTGATAAAGAACTCATAGCTCTGACAGTGAATCTACAGACTTTAACTTTCACTCAGCAATGTAGAAAAATTGCATCGAATTCCTTTTCATGTAGCTTGTCCGAGTTGTTCGCAAGACCTAGCCCACAGCGCTTCAAAAAACCCAGGATCGTGGCGGCACGCAGCACATGGAAACGAAATTCCTCAATAAGTTTCCCTCGTCTTTCTAACTATCCGGTACTCATTCAGCCAGCAACAACAGAGGAAAAAAAGCTCGGGAAAATCCTCTCCGCACAAGAAACCGTTCAACACTCGGTAGCCCACGGACAGGAATCCTCAACAGCTGGAATTTTTCACACCGCACCCTGCCACCATTTTTCGAAGACGGCCAAACCAAGCCGACGACGACGGGATATTTTTCTTCTCCCGTCCGGACCAGCAAGTGCCGCCCTTTATCGGCGGATTTCAACGGGCGTGAGTCGGTCGGTCGGCGGTCGGTCGGCGGAAAGGTATATATATTTTATGAAGCGTTCAGAATTGCTTTTAATAAAGATAAATTGTTAGGAAATTAAGATAAGGGTATGAATTTTTTACACACTTGGTTTCCCTTTGCTTGCTGCTTCGCGATCGGGTTGGAAAAGTGTAGAAGCCAAGCACGAACAACCTTTCAAATGATAAGCATTGTGGCAAGAAAGGATAATGACTGGAAAATATCACGAAAGAATAGCGACACCAGCTGGTTCGGAAAATCTCCGCAAAATATAGCGAAAAAAAAATATTGCGTGGCCATTGTCGTCATCCCTGTGTGGTATAATGAAATTCGAATCGTAAACCATCATCCGCCAAGGGTGACGGCATAGGTTAAATCCCATAGATCTGTCGGAATGATAAGTTGTATCGTTTCTTCGGCTTTTGTTCGCTGTGTTATGATCGTTTTTATTAATAGTATTATTTTTCTGAGTTCAGTCTTTGTCGGAGACGCTTGTCAGCAGCCGTACTTCACTGAGTGCATATGTCACCGTGTCGGACTGAGCATGAAAGCGGACTTGGGTGTCGCTTCTGGCGTTTTCCTCTAGAAATTTGAGACGAGCAAAATGAATACTGCTGCTTGTCTTTGTTCCATCGTTTTTTTACTCCCGCGAGCTTCAGTTATATGTAGCTTGGAATAGCGCCTTCTTCCTTTTGTCTACTGCTGAACACGATGTTTGAAAAGACGACGACGACGACGACGACGATGATGATGATGATGATGATGATGATGATGACTTTATGGGATCAGTTATCTATTGACAGTAACTTTCTCGTTTCAGCTGAGTGGATGCAGTGATCCTACATGTGTCGTTATCATGAGCAGGTATTGTTCAACATACTATGGATTGTATGTTGAACCTGTTGCCACATTTCAGAAACAAGGTGAAATAATTGTTGCCATTCGTTTCAAAAATTTAATCGTGGCCTCTTTAATAATGATCCTGTTTACCTCATAAATAGTAATTACAAAGTCCATTCATCTTTGGAACATATCGTAAAATGGTTAAACAATGTTTTTCTTATATCTCCGGAACCAAACCATCAGATTTCGAACAATTGATAAGATTTCTATAGATACCTTCAATTTGGTAAGCGTTGCCTGCAATTTCCCTAAAAATTGTTCGAAAAGACGACTCGGAATCTGTGTTTTACGGAAAATACAAGGGTGGGTCAATAAGTCCGTGACTTTTTGAATTTTCCCGCCTTTAAACCGAAAGGGTGTACCATCTGTTAATGTCTATGCTAATAGGGAAGCGGAACCTATGTTCACCATAGTACATATATTCATCACATTCTGCAGTCATCCAACTTCAAACGTAAAAAGATGTTTAATTTCTCCAATAAACGGACGCAGTTACCAAAAATATATAATCATGGCAAATAAAATTAGGTCTTGAATATAATTAAAAGCTACAAAAATGTTTCGGAGACTTAAATTTCGTAAAAATAATGAGCAGTCAGATTTTCAACACAATTTCTTACCTTTGCACTACAAATTCGTCGTATTGATCCAACCGTACTAGGGAATATACCCGAGCCAGACTCCAAGTTTTCTCTTTAATTGCACTCTATCCTCACACATTTTCGTTGCGTAATTGCACAAACCATACAAATCACACTTCACTTATTTCACTAGCCACACGAAAATCTACGAATACGTGATAAAATACAAGAAAACTATGGGATTAATTTTCACAATAATTTAAATTCGCTTGCACCTATTCTGAACTGTGTTTACAATCGACGAAATCGCTTGATGTTGCCAAACTATTTTATTATGACTCTTATTCGAATGAAATAGGTTTGGCAGTACTTCAATATCACCTTTTTTATGGGAGTGCTACAAATCGCCCAAAGTTGAACTATTTTATTTTTCCATAGATTAAATAAATAATAACATGCTTCTAATTGTAGATTTTTTCAATATTTACCGAGAAATAAAATCCCACATTTAATAATATTTTTCCATCTCTAGTTGAATTTGGCGGCACTGCTCACATACTGTATAGCATACACATCAACACGCACACTAGTTCAATTCATAGAGCATTCTATGCCCAACGTTATGGTGAGTCTTGTTGTCAATATTCTCATGGAAGAATAACAAACAAACCCGTTCATTTTGTCTTGGTTATATGCATGCTACCCAACACACGTTAAGTGCTGTCAAATGATCTACTTCATGCGAGAAATTTAATTTTGGGTGTAGTAGTGGAGAGCGATAACTTGTTTATATTTTTTCATGATTAAAATCAGTACGATTAACATATGTACACATATGGGATTAATGTTTTTCGTGATATTATTAAAATAGGTACATAGCAGTGGCAACTTTTCCGTATTAAATTGGAAGAAAATTATCAGAATCGAATGTTTTGTGCGTTGCTAAACGATTAACGGTAAGTGGACGAATAAATTGTGAATAACTTGTGTACTTAGTGTTCGGTATTCAGTGAATATTCACCGATTTCCACTGGAGGTCTGCTTATTGAGCTCAAGATAGGTACCGTTTCCCTATAACAAGTATACATCTGTGTGTATCTGTGACAATACAGTTAGTTCGGGTTCGAGGGAGTTAGTGTTAGTTCGAACAGTCGGTGGAACGATCCGCTTAGTGAGTATATAGTGCATAACAAACTACTATCGGACCCAGTCTCGGAGTCAATACAAGGGGCAACATTGTTCCTGTCACCTTAGCAACTGTCAGTTTACTCTTGTCAAAATTTGACAAACTGCATCAATAAGTTTGTCTTTGACAGCCATTGATATCAGACCATCGCGTGTCTTGAGGTGAATATGGAAAAAGTGAATTTTGTGTGCTCATTGAGCATTATTATTTTCGGTGAAAAAACCATCACAATGAGGAGAAGAAGCTAAATCCCTTCATCGTCGGGAAGTCCATGACGGATCTCGTCGGCGAAATTGATGACACGACAACCGAAGGAAACGGAACCCGTTATGTACTGCGAGTACGTAGCGTCGAGCAAGCAAGGAAGCTGCTTAGGAGCTCGTCTGCATTGTGCTCTCATGCCGTGCGATTCTATTTTCTTGGAAGTGTTATTGCTACCTAACGCTACAACAAATCTTAAACAGCACCTTTCAGTGCAAAATAATAACTACAATTTCTAGACTTCCTCTTATTCCTTTTCGATCCTTGTTAGGCCCTTCGGTCAACCCGGCTTGGATGTGAAATTCTGGCAGTTGCGGTGTGTTGGGCATGTAGCCAGAATGTCTGACGACAACCCGGTTAAGATGGTGTTCGATAATGATCCGGCCGGTACAAGAAGAAAACGCGCGCAGTGGCCACGGTGGATCGACCAAGTGGAAAACGACCTGCGGACCCTTCGCAGACTTCGAAGCTGGCGGCGCACGGCCATGGATCGATTAGAATGGAGACGACTTCTGTATACAGCAAAAGCCGCAGCGGCTTTAGTTTGGTTATCCATTATGAGTTTATTTCGGAAATGAGTTTGAATTTTTCATAAGGACGATGCATTTTATTAATAGCGAGTGGGGCCTCCGTCTGCCGCCAGAACAGCCTGGATTCGACGCGGGATGGATTCATAAAGTTGTTGAACCGTTTCCAGAGGATTTTTTTGCCACTCGTCGATAAGAATTTCTTCCAACTGCTTTAACGATGATGGAGGAGGAAAAACGTTTCTCACCCTTGCTTCGAGAATCGACCAATAATAAGGGTGGGTTGTACGCATGTATTTGTGATGGTTTTATATGCTCTGAACAGTGCATGCTGGTGAGTCATGGTGGGAAATCATCAGCATGTGGTGGCTTCGAACCACATTATAGTTACCGGCAACACTGTTTAGTGAGCAGGAATCGGCGGTGAAACCACTGTCGGTTCCCTCGCAACTGGAGCAGAAAGTGGTTTCGCTAAGTGCAATGACAGTTCGAGAAGTAGAAGTGTGCAACAACGGCACAGTTTATTATTGTATTGAAGTTATAGGCGAAACGTGAATTTATAAAAGAGCTCCAGAAAGTTAAATTTGGATTATTGGAGTAAGTGTTGTTAACTATATGTTTCGAATTATTATACTAAATTACAACTTGATAGTTACGTTTAGTAGGATCAAACCCATCAGTTCGGCAACAGTCAGAACCAGACTGTTAAAGTAGAGACGAGTAGGTTGAGGTAGGTTTAGCTAGCAATAATTACTTACCAATTATACAGTTCATAACCTGAAATTGAAATGGAAATGTAATTACCTATAGATTATACGCTCCACGCTTCCCCGGTTTACCGACACACCTGAAAAGAATAGGAAAACACTGAAATTGTAAGAAACATATACCTACCTTGAACTGTGCTATCTAAAATAAAAAAAACATTAAATTTCAGCTTGATAGCTGCTAAGTCTGCAACTAAAGAACGGTGTTTGTTCTGAAATTCGGGAACACAAGTATTGATGATCTTCGCTCTGTGAATCGGAGCGTTATCATCCTGAAAGGTTCCATCTCCTCCAGGAAAGAACGATTCCATCATCGGCAGCACCTTACCATCAAATAAAAAATAATATGTTATATTCAGGATTTGTCATCATATGAACAAATACCTTGTCTTCGAAAATAATTTGATAATCGGCAACCTTAACTGTTCCCTCAAGTGCCATAATAGGACCAAGTCCATGCCAAGAAATGGCACCCCATACCATTTCTGAGCCACCGCCATGCTTGACGGTAGGAAGAAGACACTGTTTATCATAAGCCTCTTCCGGTGAGCGCCAAACGTATACTCGTCCAGTTGTTGGAAAAAGTGTGAACGATAATTCATCAGACCACACGGCCTGCTGCCTTTGATGCGCTGTCCAGTCTTTGTGGGCTTTGCACCATCGCTTTCTTGCGATCGCATTCTTCGGCATTATCAGCGGTTTGGCAATAGCAGCGCGGCCATGCAGGTTCATTTTATGCAGTTCTCTACGAACGGTCCAAGTAGAAACTGAATCTTCCATAGAGTCATTCAAAGCAGCAGTTGCTTTTACAGCAGAAATTTGACGATCCGCCGCAATGACCGTTGTTGTCGGTCATCCAGCTTCCCTTTTCGTCCTACGCTTTTTCCTGGTGATGTTTTTGCCTCCTTGTATTTGGCCATGATTCTGCAAACTGTTGCGGGAGATACTCTCACCAATTAGTTGGTTTCCGTAATCGATGCATCTGCTTCACGTGCACCGACTGGAAACCGAACAACAAGAAGACGACTTTTTATACAACAACAAAGCTTCTGCACACCATCCCATGAGAACAAAAGAAGCAGACAAAACAATCCATAGTTCTGACCGTGACCACTGAATAGAAAGCGCACTCACACTCATGCGAATTCTATAACGAAAAACATAAGGCAAAATGAAGCAACAAAAATACAAAAATGAAATTTCATCAATGTATTGTTTTTTTAAGATGATTACTGATTACATACACACCTAGATAAAATTCATAAGGTTATTTATGAGCTTATTAAAGGTCGTCCATCAATGACGTAGCATTTTAGGGGAGAGGGGGGATCTAGTGGATTTGTGACAATATGCTACGCGGCGGAGGGGACACTAATGAAAATTGAACATGGCACCATTGATGATGGCCATTTAGAAGTATCACCTCGAATAATCTTGAAGTTTGATACCCATATTGATATGGTTCCGGACATTTTCCAAATTGGCCACTTCCCCCGGGGCACCTGGAACCTACTACGGAGTGTTCAGGGCAACAGATCGTTCTGAATATGCTCCCTGCAGCACCTCCATGAAAAATCTTGATGTTTTGGTGATACATATATTCATGATTGGAAGGATATACATGATTGACCATAGTATCCGGAACCAGTTTTACGGAAATGGCCATATTTCGGAAGTTTTTCAACGGATCTTAGTGCAACCACCGGCATTCAATTTTCAATGAGTTCTAGTTTCTAGGAAAAAAGAGGTTATCGATGTAACTTCACACCACACAAAAAAACGAGCAGCAGAAAAAATGTCTTTTTGACATGCCCTCTGAAAATCCGAAACATCTCCGGTGTCCAGTGGCCAGTATTCGTGACCATGCATGTTCCTGAATTTTGACTAAACTTGCCTTCGAATGCTTTGGTTTTGTCCTATCCTCTGTATGGCCACACCAAGTTCGCGAAATGCAGGAACTACTCCGGAGTCCTCAATTTGGAAGAAAATTGCTCTGCAGCTGCTTTCTGTTCCCACTGCCGAAGAAACCGCGGACCATCTACCAGAAACTGCCCAATCTACATCATGGCGAAGGGGTGTTGCAACTGCGGTACATCAAAGGCGTATCAGAGAATAAAGCGATCCGGAAAACTCAGACTGGCGGTGGCGGTGGAAGTAGTCCGCGAAACCCCTAACGAATCCAAGCTGCTCAAAGAGAAGGACGAAACGATTAAGCAGCTCATGGAGATTATCGAGAAGCTGACACACAGAATCGACAATTCGAAAACAACAGGCGAAGAAGGACAAGAAGCGAAGCCAGAATATGCCAGTTGTTCCGACATGGACACTGACTCAAGCGCTTATAACTCGGAATCCGGACAAACAGCAACTGGACAAACGGCAGCGCTGGTTTCCTCAAAGGTAAGTGCAACTGCCTTTCGATCAAGCGTCCAGAATGTCTACAAACAACACTACACGACCGAGATCCGTCCCCCGATCAGCAAAAAGACCCCCGCTTGTACCAACAACACCGATGGACAAACGTAAAGCCCAAAAGACTCGACTTCTGATTAACTTCCCATACAATTCGACGACGGCCCCACAAGAAACCCAACGAATAACCAGTTCTCCCCCAATCAACCACCGCTTTGTACTTATTTGGCACTGCAATGTAATCTTTTAGGTTTACGCACAAGATTACCTGAACTACCACTTCTATAATTTCTCAATTTAACTCCATTGCCCTCGTCTATAGGAAAAAATGGACCCTGAGTTCAAAATCACCTCCGATTTCTTGAAAGGTTTCGAATTATTTATCTGCGAAAACTCAGACAACATCTACAAAACTAGCACAGCAATTGCAGTTAGAACTGATAGCCCTCACCGTAAAATCAATATTTCCTCACTAATAGCAATAGAAGTTCAAATAGTCTTTCCAATTAAAATAAATCTGCTTCCAATATATCTCTCTCCATCAAAGCAAATCACCGCTTCCAACCAGACCCTTTTTCCCCGTCATCCTCTATATTGGACGATTTAAAGTCCCCAGTTCTTTTGATGGGCGATTATAACTGACACTCAACTTTTTGGGGTAAGGTCTGTATCCACATTAATCCGGACACCTTCAAATCATTGTAACTTTTGAAATATTGCACGTAGGAATGAAACATTTCACTGTGGTATAGCTGAGAGTCTTTGATGAAAAAGACTATGATTGATGTTTACATTTCATGTTTAGTATTCAAGATGGCGACGAAAGAAAAACAAGTGCGCGAGCGAATTTTGTACGGGAGTACGGCAAATCCTGACTTGTCAATACGGGAACTTGCAAAAACATTGGATTTGCCTAAATCCACTGTTCACGATGTGCTCAAATCATTTTCGGAACGTTTAACGGTGGAGAGGAAACCGAGTAGTGAAAAAAACATTGGACGCGCTGATCCTGTTATGGACCGAAAGGTGAAAAGGATATTAACGAAAAACCCAAATCTCTCCATTCGATCGGTGGCTCGTAAAATAGAGATGTCGCCTGGTTTTGTCCAAAAATCAAAACAACTTTTGGGACTTAAGTCGTATAAAGTAAAAACAGTTCCAAATCGCAACAACAAACAGAACTTGACAGCAAAATCATGGGCTCGACGTTTTTACTGCGAATATTTGACGAAGTTTTCATGCGTTGTTATGGACGATGAAACTTATGTCCTGGAGGATTTCAAGCAGCTTCCAGGGCTGGCTTTTTATTCTGCTATGGCCAGAAATGCTACAGCTGAGCATTTCAGAACGAAGAAGGCATCGAAATTTCCCAAAAAAAAAATACCTTGTGTGGCAAGCAATTTGCACGTGTGGCAAAAAGAGTAAATCTTTCGTCACTACAGGCACAATCAACAAGGAGATCTATCAGAAAGAGTGTCTGCAGAAGCGATTGCTACCCTTCATCAAAAGTCACAAATAAAAACCTTTGTTCTGGCCCGATTTGGCATCATGCCACTATGCTAAAACTGTGATGGAGTGGTACCAAGCAAATCAAGTGAACATTGTACCAAAAACCTCAAACCCGCCAAATTGCCCAGCGCTACGACCAATCGAGAGATATTGAGCTCTGATGAAGCGGAAGCTTTCTCGAAAGAAGCAAGGAATCAATCAAACATTTCCAGCAAACTTGGACAAAGACGGCTTCTACGATTTCTGAAGAGTCTGTACAAACACTAATGGACGGAGTTAAGCGCAAAGTTCGAAAATTTAATGCAAATACCGAATAACTATGTTTTGTCTTCACGAATTGTTAAAACACATCCCATGAACCTGAAATAAACAACTACGACGGAAATATAATGCGAAATTTATGTTTGATTCATGTTTTGAGGTGTCCGGATTATTGCGGATACAGACCTTAGTTCTTCAAACGAAGTACAAACACGAGTACACGAGCAAAAGAAGACCCCACAAGAATTTCTAGCGTGATCTGTCACAGAAATCTTAGTGCCGCATACTGAATCAACAATAATGCGATAGTAGAGTTGGCGGCATCTGTTTCGCAATTGGTGAGTGCAACGCTTCCAACCAGTAACCATCTGGATGTAAATGTTTTGCTGATTGGAAAGTCAGCTGTCGCTTTGACACCGTTCGATCAAGTTATGAGATTGCGTTGTATTCGATTTCGGATCAAACTAAGCGAACTTGAATGAACTGCAGTGTGAGTGAACTTGTCGTGATTTTATTATTCAAACAAAGTCCCGGTGGATATAAGCAAAAAAATATCTGCCATTGTCATGCAGAGCGAAAGCCACCGACCGATGCTATCGTGTCTCTTTCACCTGTTTTTGCACCTAGTCTTTAACAAAGACCATCCAATCTAGGATCTGGGTAAAATGACACAGCTTATCACCCTCTAGCTTTCCGAGTTTTCTACATCATACGAATATACCTTCATAGCTATTTCTATCATCACAAAGATTGACTAAGCATTTCTCGTTTCTCCATTTTCCAACAGATACCGCACCTGGAAACACGCTGGGATTATCGTCTTCGGCGTGAAAGTTGTCTGGTGAATCTCTATCCGCATCCGAGCACACTATCGAAGGTAAGGTGGTAGTCGTCGATGGGGTTCAATGGATATTACATGTCAGCCCATTATGGCAGAATAAGTGGCTTGTGCAATGACATCAGTGAATCGATCGGGAATGGAAGACTGGCGATTGTGACAATCGTTGTCATGCAAAGGACATGATGAGATTATACGCTGGTATAAGCTGAGCATATAAGTCAAAGTACAGCTGACGGCAGTTCTATACGGAAGGCAATATCAATTTATTACCATCACACTTTTTTTTACAAACCCTGAAATTTTTTGAACGTTCCTGAAATTATGATCATCTTCGAATCTAATATTCATCGTTTGAAAGTAAATAGAAATAGAGTAAATTTCAGCCGTAAAAGGAATGTTTATTATACACACTTAGTTGAGCTCGGTTGTTTTCGTATCTTTTGCCGAGATCGACAGCAGGGATGACAGGTAGTTTTTTAAAATATCTGTAAGGAATATTTGAAAATGTCTGTTTTTTATAAAAAAAATGCAAAAAGAATATACCGTTTGCATTAAAAACAATGGACTTTTTTTTCGGATGGTGATAAAAAAAAGCTAAGACAGATAATTGCTTTTGATAAATTTCCCATAGGAAGGTAATTATTTAAGATTCTTTCAAAAAAATTTTTCCCCCCTGGGGGGGGGCCTTTGGGGGGTTAACCGGAAAATTCCCCAGGGGGGGGAAAAAAACGGGTGGGGGGGTTTTTTGGTTTTTTTTTTTGTTTTATTTATCAACTAGCTGAACCCGGTGCGAGCGCTGCTACGCCTGCAGCTAAATGAATTTTTTTTAATAGAACTGGAACGTTTATGGTTGTTTTTCGGAATGAGTTTTTTTTTCTTGACTAAGCAGGGGTTCAAACTTCTATCAGAATATGCTTTTTACCCGAAGAATACACATTTTGTGTTTTAGTAACCTGGATAGTTCTCATGTTTGGTAGAAATTTATGTTTCATTTGTTTTCTCAAACCATCATACAATCATTGCTTTCAAAACCCCCCACATGCCAAATTTGGTTCCATTTGCTTGATTAGTTCTCGAGTTATGCAAAAATTTGTATTTCATTTGCATGGGAGCCCCCTCCAGAAAGCGGAGGGGCCTGGACCACCAAAGAAAACTTTTCTCCTCCAAAAAATCCCACATGTCCAATTTGGTAGGATTTGCTTGTTTAGTTCTCGAAATATGCATTTATTTAATTTGATGGGACCCCCCTCCCCCCCTTCAAAAGCGGTCTTGATCTACCATAGAAACATTTCTTGCCTCCAAAAACCTCAACATGCCAAATTTGGTTTCATTTGCTTCATTGGCTCTCGAGTTATGCTAAAAATTGTGTTTCATTTGTATGGGAGGCTCCCCTTCCAAAAGGCGAAGGGGTCTCAAACCACCATAGAAATATTTCTCTCCTTCAAAAACCTCCACCTGCAAAACTTTGTTTCATTAGTTCTCGAGTTATGCAGAAATTTGTGTTTCATTAGTATGGGAGCCCCCTTTTCAGAAAGAGGAGGTGTTTCAAGTCACCTTAGAAACATAACTTGCCTTCAAAAACCTCCACATGCCAAATTTGGTTCAATTTGCTTGATTGGTTCTCGAGTTATGCAGAAATTCGTGTTTCATTTGTATGGGAGACCCCTCTATCAGAGGGCGGAAGGGTCTCAAACCACAATAGAAACATGTCTTGCCTTCAAAAACCTGCACATGTCAAATTAGGTTCGAGTAACTTGATAAGTTCTCGAGTTATTCAGAAACTTGTGTTTCATTTGTATATGAGTCCTCCTTTCAGAAAGGGGAGGGTTCTCGAGTCCCCTTAGAAACATTTCTTGCCTTCAAAAACCCCTACCTGCTATATTTGTTTCCATTTACTTGAGTAGTTCTCGAGTTATGCAGAAATTTGTGTTGCATTTGTATGGACCCCCCCCCCCTTCCAGAGGACGGAGGAGTCTCAAACTACCATAAAAACATTTCTCTCCTCCAAAAACCTCCACATGCCAAATTTGGTTCAATATGCTTGATTAGTTCTCGAGTTATGCAGAAATTTGTGTTTCATTTGTATGGGAGCCCCCCTCTTACAGAAGGCGGAGGGGTCTCAAACCACCATAGAAACATTTCCTGCATTCAAAAACCTCTACTTGCCAAATTTGATTCCATTTACTTGATTAGTTCTCGAGTTATGCAGAAACTTCAGTTTCATTTGTATGAGAGCCCCCCCTTCTAAAGAGAGGAGGGGTCTCGAACCACCATAGAAAGATTTTTTGCTTCCAGAAAACTCCACATGTAAAATTTGGTTCCATTTGATTGATTAGTTCTTGAGTTAAGCAGAAACTTCTGTTTTATTTGTATGGGAGCCTCCCCTTTCAGAAAGGAGAGGGGTCTCAAACCACCATAGAAACTTTTCTTGCTTCTAAAAACTCTCACATGCTCAATTTGGTTTTCCTTTGCTTGATTAGTTCTCTTTTCTTGATTAGTTCTCGAGTTATGCAGAAATATTTGTGTTTCATTTGTATGGGAGCCTCCCTTTTGAGTTATGCAGACATTTGTGCTTCATTTCCAGAGAAGGGAGGGGTCTCAAACCATCATAAGAACCTTCTCCGGTTCCAAAAACTTCTCCATATAAAATTTCACGCCGATCGGTTCAGTAGTTTTCGAGACAATAAGGACAGACAGACAGACAGACAGACAGACAGACAGACAGACAGACAGACAGACAGACAGACAGACAGACAGACAGACAGACAGACAGACAGACAGACAGACAGACAGACAGACAGACAGACAGACAGACAGACAGACAGACAGACAGACAGACAGACAGACAGACAGACAGACAGACAGACAGACAGACAGACAGACAGACAGACAGACAGACAGACAGACAGACAGACAGACAGACAGACAGACAGACAGACAGACAGACAGACAGACAGACAGACAGACAGACAGACAGACAGACAGACAGACAGACAGACAGACAGACAGACAGACAGACAGACAGACAGACAGACAGACAGACAGACAGACAGACAGACAGACAGACAGACAGACAGACAGACAGACAGACAGACAGACAGACAGACAGACAGACAGACAGACAGACAGACAGACAGACAGACAGACAGACAGACAGACAGACAGACAGACAGACAGACAGACAGACAGACAGACAGACAGACAGACAGACAGACAGACAGACAGACAGACAGACAGACAGACAGACAGACAGACAGACAGACAGACAGACAGACAGACAGACAGACAGACAGACAGACAGACAGACAGACAGACAGACAGACAGACAGACAGACAGACAGACAGACAGACAGACAGACAGACAGACAGACAGACAGACAGACAGACAGACAGACAGACAGACAGACAGACAGACAGACAGACAGACAGACAGACAGACAGACAGACAGACAGACAGACAGACAGACAGACAGACAGACAGATTACACATGACCACGTCGAAGACAAACAGCCCTTGAAGCATCACTCGGCGACTCGATAACGGCTGAATATTTAGCAGCGCACATCGATCTTCATATGGCGTCAGATTGATAGGATCGTTCCAGGGAAGGCGTCGTAGAGCGTATCTAATGAACCGCTTCTGGACTTTTTCGATGCGTGCAATATGAACGGCGTGGTACGGAGCCCAGATTTGCCCAGACTTCGTATTCCAGCACACTACGAACTAAAGCACAATACAGCGACTTAAGTGCATGCACATCATCGAAGTGGGCGGTGTTACGCTTTAAGAAACCGAGCATTGCGTTTGCTTTCGCGGTTGTTGCGGAGATGTGCTCGTTGAAACGAAGCTTCCGATCAAGTTTGACTCCTAGGTCGTTGATCGACGTGACCCTCTCCAGTGATATGTCGTTTAAGCCGTAGTCGAACGTGACAGTGGAATGACAACGAGCGAAAGTTATCACTCTGCACTTAGCCGTATTCATCTGCATTCCGTTTAAATCACACCATGTAGACACATGTTCTAAATCGGCTTGTAAAGCACAGCAATCTACAAGCGACTTAATGACACGGAACAGCTTCAAGGCATCCGCATAGAGCAATTTACTGGAGTTGAGACCTTCGCACAGATCGTTGATGAAGAGGATGAATATAAGAGGACCAAGGTGGCTGCCCTGTGGTACACCGGAGGGAAATATCAAATAAGTCCGATCTAGCGTCGTGCACCTTGACAAATGCTTTACGTGAAGACAAATACAACTGAAGCCACTAAATAATCCAAGTGGACAATCCAAGGTGGTTCAGTTTTTCAATGACCAGTTGATGAGGTACCTTGTCGAACGCTTTTGAAAAGTCAATGTAAATGGCATCGACCTGGCTTCGCTTCTCGAGCTCGTTGATCACAGTATCGGTGTAAGTCATGAGGTTTGATGTCGTTGACCGCTTTTTGACGAAGCCATGTTGATGCTCAGAGATCACTGACTACACAACAGGGTACATCGCGTCATGTAACAGCTTCTCGAAAACTTTTGCAAGGCAGGTGTAGTTCTCAACGCTGTGTGTTTTTCCAGCCTTGTGGATAGGAGTGATTGATGCCAGCTTCCAAGCGGCAGGAAACACTCCTTCGGTCAAGGATCGATTGAAGATCGTAGCGATGGAACAAGACAGCGACTGAGCACACTGTAGACAGGTGGAATGTGATCAAGGCCGGGGCCTTTCGATGCATCGACTGTGCTGAGAGCATCGCGAATATCGTCATTATTGAACGTGACCAAAGGAAGAGGAAGATTATACAACGGAAGCCCTTCCAAGTAATGCTGCGCCAGCGGAGGTGACTCAAAACTCAGCAAAATTATTTGCGGTAGAGACCGGTGAGCAAGAACTACGAGATTGGTACGTGACCTCAACGGGAACCCTGGTCGAGCTCTTTCGTTTGTTGATTTAGGCCTAGAAAGATGAAGGGTCTTGTCGGAAATTCATTTGGATACGATCAATATACTCACGGAAACGATCATCTTGCAGTCGGCGATACTCTTAGGAATGGCTCATGTAGCGGAACTTACCGTTCTGGTAGCGATTACCTGTTGGCTAGGAGGGAGAAC
This sequence comes from Aedes koreicus, assembly GCA_024533555.2. Taxonomy (NCBI): domain Eukaryota; kingdom Metazoa; phylum Arthropoda; class Insecta; order Diptera; family Culicidae; genus Aedes; species Aedes koreicus. The sequence continues at coordinate 17,525 of JAHHFK020003835.1, forward strand.
AACTTCGGCCGTCGTCTGAGACCTTTTTCGGTACTGAACTCCTGCATCAAGCTGGGTGACGTTCTCCAACTGTCTCGTCGTCTCCGGAAGATTTGCTATTTCCGGATGGTTCGCGTTGTTCGTACCTCCTGTACTATAACCAACATTGGGTGAACTTCCTTCGTTGGATTTCGAATGCCTTGTTCGACCGTCGACTCACCATTCTTCTGTCTGTTACAGAATTTGTAAATTTGTTGGCGATCAAAAAACGAGGCTGCTCAATTTGTGAAGACTATATTAAGAATTACAAATTCCTACAACAAGACAAAACATGTTAGGTTAGGATCACTTTAAGAACCGTAATACTTACTTCAGTAGTTCTTCTCTATCGAACACCAAAATGCGTACTAATTAGCACGAATCATTTCGTGCAGCTTCCTGCATCAATAGTTCATAAGTAGTAATTTTTATTAAGTGTTTCATTAGACCAATTAAGTTTTCTGTTTACCTGTATTATATTACGTATACTCTTACAAATTAAGGAGATTATTAGTTTCACACTGCCAGGCTTGTGTTCTATGCCATTGGAATATGAAGCCTCAGGCTGCAAGGTTTGTTTACCAATTCGTGGAATTCGTGAAAGCGATAAAGTTCACGTGCTAATGTATTTAAACAAAACGTTTAGAACATACCGTTTACATTAATATATAACTCTTCACTCCTAGGCAAAGACATAATCAACAACAGTCATTATGTGTGTAATACACTATTGAGTATTCCTTACTTTTTCGCTCCATTGCTAAATCTCATTTGATACCCCGCTACTCCACCCGTCTTCCCTACCAACTGAAGAAAATAGACCACTTGAGATATTAGAGTCACCTTGGGTTGGACTAGGCTCGCCGGCCAACGTTGCGCACTCAACAATGCTTTTTCTCTGCTCCGGAGTAAGACCACGCATTTTGAAAGGCAACCAGAAACTAAGCTTATTTATTCTTTAGAAGCATTTGCAAATGTTCGTTCTAAACCTAACTGTTGTGCGATAAAAACTACACGAGTAGAGTCTGAGATCAAATAGAAAACTAAATATGATATTGTGATGTTGTTGATAATGATTAATCAGGTTGCTCTCGTTTTGGTCGTTTTAACGGTTAAAAGATCAAAAGTGATAGCAAAAATATATTCCTGTGACATCAAATTTAAAATTGATCCTGCTATCAGTGAAAGCAAATTGAAAAGTAAATTTGCTGTACATTTTTTTCCTGTTGATAGCAAAATTAGTACTCCACTTGATGTACTGATAAGACAAGGAAAACAAAACTTCTTTTCTCATAGAAAATGAACGCAAGATTACAGCAAGATTAAAACTAAATTTGATATCAAATTTGACAATTGTGAAGTGAAATCAAATTTGGAATTCAATTTGATGTTGATATAAAAACAAGTTTTTGAATATCTATTTTTAGAATGTTAGACTTAACTCGGGTACACCACTCTATGTCGTCTTCTTTTTTCAAGTTGGATCTCAAATAAGTTAAATCAGTAAAAAAATCAACCGTCTTTTTTACTTTGAGTATCCCACATTCAGCAACTCCTCTTCTCTGTCGGAGATGAGCTTTTTTCCCAGTAGGCGAAACCCTCCAGCTGAATCCATCTCCAACTACAACAGAAATAAATGTAAGTGTAAATATTACACCGGCACCGGAACCAGCTGCGAAATCATGTTCAGCGATACGTAAATCCTTTCAAATCCCGATGCTCTTGCAATCACACTGCCAGGTTGATGGCTCAATGTATTCCTTCTTCCAACGGTATCGTTAGTGAGACGGTTCGAATCAATCACATCCTATGGCTTGAGTTCTTGTTTCACTCTCGGATTATAACCGAAGAGGAACCGCGTCTCAATATTTTCTCAATATAGTTCCGGCAGCTCTGTCGAGACAAAATTCCCGATGCCAGCACATAAATCACTAGGCTCCAGCACTCAAACACTGGGGGAGCTTACCGGCATCGTTGGTGGTGACCCATAAACGATTTCACTGCCAATGGAAGAAGTAAATATCTTCCGTACCGTACGGTGCGACGAAGTTCTCAGCTCGTCGACCGGGATGTGCCATCGAAAGTCATAGATTATGTTGCCGAGAGGATATCTATAATTGAATTTATAGTTTTTCCGTTCCTTCCTGTCCCCTTTGGTACTTCATCTACCAGCTGAAAGCCTCAGGGTTGAGAAAGGCAGTTGGGGGAGCTGCGGGTGAGATGGTTCATTGATCGTTCGGTGGCTCGGCTTTTTATTAGGTGGGTCATCGTTAACACAATCTTCCATAACATTAATTAAAAATTCACTATCAATTCTGGCATCACGTTCAAGAATGCGTGCATATTACCAAAATGCATGTAAATTTTGGTGCCCTTAGACCTAAACATTCGAGCGGCTTTTAGGACATAAGAATCAGTCGAAATAGACGAGAAAATAAATTCAATGAAACACACATTTTGTACGCGTGCGTAAATACAATTTTGAAAATTTAGACCGTCACGAATTACAGGGTGCGGCAGAAAATAATGCGAAAATTTGTTCTATTTCTTTCAAATCCCATTTTCAACTAATTCAAGCAATAATATCAAAATTTTCGAGTGCAGTTATCTTTATAAAGTCATTTTAAACAAATTTATTCAATGTGTCCTCCATTTTTATTAATAACATCCTCGAGCCGACGCCGGAAGCCAGAGCATGCCTTTCGGACGTAGTCCTCCGACATTGACTGCCATGTGCGTGTTATGGTTGACTTCAGGCTTTTCACCCTAGGGTGTGATGTTTTGCAGGCTCGTGCTTCAACATATGCCCAAATCGAATAATCCAACGGATTAAGATCTGGACTGCTAGGGGGCCACAAATCCTTCGGCCGAAACTTCATGTTATCGTTCAACCATTGTTGAGTTCGATTGGACGTGTGACACGGCGCTCCATCCTGCTGTAGGACAACGTTTTGGTCCACGGAGAAGTTGGCCTTCACCCAGGGAAGCACTTGGTCCTTTAAAATACCGATATACACCGATGGTATTGATTTTAACTCCAGCATCAATCAATCATTCTGCGGTGAAATGAACTGGTCCGTGCGGCCGTGTTGGCCACAGCATCGATGCTGAAAAGCTTTTCGTCGGAGAACAGGATTATCATTTTTTCCTTCTTCAACAAGGAAAGCAATCTCTTGGAACGAGTCACTCGTAGTTCCTTGACCCGGTCCGTAATCAAGTGGCGTTTCACTCTGGCTCTGGAAGATGCATGCAGGTCTTCTTTGATGATTCTCCGCATGGATTTCTCCGAAATATTGGCTTCCTTTGCAAGTTTTCTTATGGAACGCACCGGGTTGCAAGCAATTTGTGCACGGACCGATTTGATCACGTTCGGCGTGCGTGCAGTACAATTTTAAAATTGAGCAAGAAATTAAATCCTGTCCAAAAAATTTTTTCAACTATGTCAAGACCAAACTGAAAAGTGACAATTTTCCGTCTTAAATGTACCTTGATGATAGTGAAGGTAATTACTCGGAAGAGATATGCAATTTATTTGCGAACTTTATTCAAAAAAACCTACTCAACATATTCAGAACCAGATCGCGATCTTGAATACTTTGGTTTCCATCCTGAATTTCCTCCTGACATTAGCATTAATGAAATCAATGTGCATGACATTTTGGAGGCATTGAAAAATTTGGATGCATCCAAAGGCTCGGGACCTGATGGAGTCCCTCCTGTTTTATGAAAACTTTGGCATCTGAGCTTACAGCTCCTTTATTTTGGATTTTCAATATGTCACTGGAATCCGGAGACTTTCAAAAATATGGAAAAAGTCATTCCTATAACCTATTTTAAAATCTGGTAAAAAATCTGACGTCAGCAATTATCGTGGTATAGCCCTTATCTCTTGCATCCCAAAACTTTTTGAGGCGATCATAAATGAAAAACTATATAACCAAATAAAAAACAGAATTACTACCTCACAGCACGGATTTTTCAAAGGCCGTTCAGCAACCATCAACTTACTCGAATTTGTAAATTATTCTCTGGAAGCAATGGATAGCGGAAGCCATGTAGAGGTTTTGTACACGGATTTTAGCAAAGCATTTGACCGCGTCGACATACCCATGCTTCTTTTTAAATTACAAAATTTGGGAATACAGCCTAAAATCATCAAATGGCTTGAATCACACTTGACCAACCGTGAACAAATTGTAAGATTTAACGGGAAAAAATCGGCTTCTATTCATGCTAGTTCGGGAGTTCCACAAGGCTCTCATTTAGGACCACTTCTATTTATTGTTTTGTGAAGATTCTTTAAATTAATTTTTTTATTTTTTGGTAAATACAAATATTCCACACATGGTGTTACAAAAGCCTCCTAAAACTTAATGTAAAAAAATGTAACTTGATTACTTTTACAAGTAAACGAGACGTACTTAACTTAGTAATTACTTTAGGAAATCAGAATGTTGAAAGGTGTGATAGAGTCAGGGACTTAGGTATTATGTTAGAGTCTAAACTTTCATTCATTGTTCATTATAACACAATTATAAACAGAGCCAGTAATATGCTAGGCTTTATAAAACGGTTTTGCTATAATTTCCGTGATCCATACACAATAAAAAACACTGTACGTTGCTTATGCCAGATCAATACTTGAATATTGTAGTTTGGTCCCCATTCTCAATTACACATGAAAATAAAATAGAATCTGTGCTAAAACAGTTTTTATTATACGCACTTCGTAAGTTAGGCTGGACTGTATTTCCGTCTTCGTCGTATGAAGCTCGATGCATGCTTATCAACATTCAAACACTGAAAGAGTGTCGAGAACTTGCGATGGTTTCATTTATCAATAACATTGTCTCACACAGAATTGATTCGATGGAACTTTTAACAAAATTAAACTTCTACACACCAACCACGTTATTTGAAGCACCGACATTTATTTGCAACCAATTACCATCGTACGAACTACTGAAAATTTGGACCCATAAATCAAATGATGACCACTTGCAATAAACATTGCAATAGTATTGATTTTACAATGTCCTAAACAAAATTAAAGCATTATTTCTGCGCGCAGTAATAGCTAAGAGGTCTTTATATTCAGTAAGATTTGCCTATGCATACTATATTGTATTAAAACATATTTGAATTCAAAACAATTTAGCGTAAGAGACAAACTATGTAGCAAAACGGTCTAAAAACTCGATTGACGACAAATAAATAAACTAAACATCCTGCAGGGACTTTTTTATGCGGTAAACCACCTTGGCAAACCCTTTCGGCTTGTTCTGGGCGAGCAACAAACTGGTGATCACGAACATTTTGACGAATTTGCAATAAAACAAATAGAATGTTTGGATGCAGCACTTGAAAGTAAACATAAACAAATTCACTTTCGACACTTAAGGTCTGTATCCGCAATAATCCGGACACCTCAAAACATGAATAAAACATAAATTTCGCATTATATTTCCGTCGTAGTTGTTTATTTCAGGTTCATGGGATGTGTTTTAACAATTCGTGAAGACAAAACATAGTTATTCGGTATTTGCATTAAATTTTCGAACTTTGCGCTTAACTCCGTCCATTAGTGTTTGTACAGACTCTTCAGAAATCGTAGAAGCCGTCTTTGTCCAAGTTTGCTGGAAATGTTTGATTGATTCCTTGCTTCTTTCCAGAAAGCTTCCGCTTCATCAGAGCCCAATATCTCTCGATTGGTCGTAGCTCTGGGCGATTTGGCGGTTTTTTAGGTTTTTGGTGCAATGTTCACTTGATTTGCTTGGTACCAGTCCATCACAGTTTTAGCATAGTGGCATGATGCCAAATCGGCCCAGAACAAAGGGTTTTCTTTGTGACTTTTGATGAAGGGTAGCAATCGCTTCTGCAGACACTCTTTCTGATAGATCTCCTTGTTGATTGTGCCTGTAGTGACGAAAGATTTACTCTTTTTGCCACACGTGCAAATTGCTTGCCACACAAGGTATTTTTTGGGAAATTTCGATGCCTTCTTCGTTCTGAAATGAGCACCTGTAGTATTTCTGGCCATACCAGAATAAAAAGCCAGACCTGGAAGCTGCTTGAAATCCTCCAGGATATAAATGTCATCGTCCATAACAACGCATGAAAACTTCGTCAAATATTCGCAGTATAAACGTCGAGCCCGTGATTTTGCGGCCAAGTTCTGTTTGTCGTTGCGATTTGGAACTGTTTTTACTTTATACGACTTGATGATATGATGGTGATATAATACTACCATCTATTGTAGCAAGGTAACTTCCCATAGCAGTGGAATAATCTGAAAAACGATTTGATCAGGATTCTATTATTGTTTGTGATCATCAAGCTCCTGTATGAAGGGCCAAAAACGTTTGGGCGGGCCCGTAAGCAGAGACACTTACGCGAAACCCGCGAATATAGGGAAGAGAATCTCCTTCCAAAAGCAAGGTCACACAGACCGCACTAGAATCGAGCCCTCGTTTGACAGAATAAACCCAATAGATGGAGTCGAAGAGCCCGCCCTCGTTCCGCGAAATGTTAACAATAGAGAGGAGGCAGTCCCATGCTCCCTATCTAAATCGTTTTACTTGGGTGCCCCGATGGTTCCTCCCTTTCCCCCGTTATGTGTTATTTAATATTTAGTATATTTTGTACACGAAAAATTAGTATATCATTATAGACAAGAATGCTAATTTATTAAAATTTTAAACTTAAATGATACATCCAACGTATTGTTACTGAAAAATAGATAAAAATTAGATATGTATCAATATCCTTCTAGCCTGGAAAAGCTGAAAACAGAATAGATCATTCCAAAAATCTGAGATAGAACTTCAGTAAAAGATATTATTTTATAAGACATGTTGTAATATTTTTCTTTAAACTGTTCTAGTAACATTTCAAAGATAGCAATTGGAGTGATCAAAGAGTCCGGTTTGATGACCTCTCAAACAAGGACTAAAATACAAAAAAATAAATAATGGAAAGCCTCCTCCTGTTTTCACTTTATACGACTTAAGTCCCTAACGTTGTTTTGAAACAAAACCAGGTGACCTCCCTATTTTACGAGCCACCGTTCGAATGGAGAGATTTGGCTTTTTCGTTAATATCCTTTTCACCTTTCGGTCCATGCCAGGATCAGGGCGTCCAATATTTTTGTCACTTCTCGGTTTCCTCTCCACCGTCAAACGTTCCGAAATGATTTGAGCACATCTTGAACAGTGGATTTAGGCAAATCCAATGTTTTTGCAAGGTCCCGTATTGACAAATCAGGATTTGCCGTACGCCCGTACAAAATTCGCTCGCGCACTTGTTTTTCTTTCGTCGCCATCTTCAATACTAAACATGAAATGTAAACATCAATCATAGTCTTTTTCATCATAGACTCTCAGCTATACCAGAGTGAAATTTTGCATTCCTACGTGCAATATTTCAAAAGTTACAATGATTTGAAGGTGTCCGGATTAATGTGGATACAGACCTTAATTATGGTTCTTATCTCATTTAAGACCCATATGCGGTGCAACAGTGATAGTTTGGTGCAATCAGTTTCGTCTGGTTTCTGTGCGCCGTTCGAACCACGAACGGGAAGAAATCCCTCTGCATCCCGGCAAATACAGAGCCCACGGCTCGAACATTGGTCCTTCGAGCCGGATCAGAGGACATACCCAAGCCAGGAATCAGCGTCGGAGTCAGGTTTGCGCCATCGTGGTAAGTGGTCAAGGGCAGTGACCACACACAGGGTAGGCCATTTGCATTGTCTATTCTCTGTGGAGAAAATTTAGGCCTTTTCTCACACGGCCAATGCCAATATTTCACGCCGATATAAGGAGGCAAGGAATGGCGGCATAATTCAATATCGCATGACAATATTGCATGACCGATCGGATAGATCGAAGCGCACAAGGCGAGCATAACTAGTACGGTGGAATTGCTAACCAGAGGCGGCAGAATTAGTTATTTTCTGCAATTTGACAAATAGTGGTGGCTGTGGTAGCAAACTGATTACCTGCTTTTATTATTTTTCTTGTGCATACATTATCGCACAGTGAAATTATTACACCGTACTAGGTGGTGGGGAAACGGAAAACGGTGATTAATTACTCCGTTCAAGCCTTAGTGGCCTTCATTAGTGACGTTAAGCGGACACGCGCATCGCAAGGGCACACTTCGCGATGGGAAGGATTTATCGTTCCGATTTTAGGTGTTCCTATTCGGTCGTTCGCGTTCGTGTAAAAGTATCACGACGCGACGGGAAGGATTATATCGATCGAATTTCGTGATACTTTCGTCGAATCGATCGTGTTTGAACAGTACACCGCGACGGGAGGGAGAATTTTTTTCGATTTGTGCTGTTTACGTTTCGGTACGGGTAAAAACGGCACGTCGCGTCGGGAAGGAGAAACCGTATCGAATTAAACGTGTCGTTTTCGATCTCGTGTGAGGTTCGAGTGGTGAGCAAGATGGTTAACAAAGCGGAAAAGAAACTGGAAGGCAACATTCTGATCATCAAACGAATGTTGGCGGTACGAGATGTGGTGGAAAAGTTGGTGGCGGAGTACAATCACGAGCGGGATGTCAATCAAATATCGGTGCGTTTGGAAACTCTGGACAAGGTCAACAAAGAATTCCAGCATGTTCAAGGGGAAGTAGAGAGATTAGACGTTGAGAATTTTGAAGAACACATCGATACTGCGTTCTGGAAGGTTTTCTACTCTCCAAGATGGACAACGGCCAACCTACAATGAATTCGACTATGATCAACAGCTTCGCTCATCATTCTGCAAATTTTCACCATCGGCTGCCGAAGATCAATCTACCAAAGTTTGAGCGGGACGAATCAAGATGGATATCATTTCGTGATAACTTCCTGTCGATGATCCACAGAAACGATGACATACCGATCGTCAACAAACTGCAGTATTTGCTACAATCGTTAGAGGGAGAAGCGAAAAAGCCCTTTGAAAGCTTGGATATTGAAGCGGACAACTATGCGACTACGTGGGACGCCTTAATGAAGCGCTACGACAACAAGCGGTTCCTGACGAATGAGTTGTTTCGAGGATTGTTTGAGTTACCATCAATTAAGCGTGAGTCAGCACTGAAGCTGAACAATTTGGTTGATGAATTTCAACGGCACGTGAAAGCTTTGAGAAAGCTCGGTGAGCCAATTGAGCACTGGAACACATTCCTGATTCAACAAGTTCGGATGATAAAGTCGGTCTCGACTGATCTGCAGCATCGTTCGCAAACGGCTAGCATCAAGGTTGCTGGTCCCAATCCGAAGAAGCCAGTCGCATTCAAGTCCGTTGTCAACGCAGCGACAAGTGAAGTCAAGTCAACCACTTCGCATTGCCCTGCATGCTCGGAGAAGCATTTTCTACATCAGTGTCCAACGGTCAGCAAGCTAACTGTATCGGCGAGAGTTGGTAACCCAGCGAAGTTTGTGTTGGAACTATTTCCGTCATGGTCATCAAGCGCGGGCCTGCAAGTCAAAATTCAATTGCACAACCTGCCATGCCAGACATCACACTATGCTGCACGATTCAGTAGCTCCAAAGAAGATAATTCCTGCCGTATCATCGAATCCTTCTACGCAACATTCAACTCCATCCACGTAAGCGAACGTGGGGACCGCGGAATCAGTGCATCCACCAGAAGTAAGCATGACTGTCCAATCAAACCACAGTACGGTCCTACTGGAAACGGTTTTTCTTACCGTTGTCGATCAACACGGCAAGGAATTTACTGTAAGGGCACTTCTAGACTCTGCATCGATGTCCAAATTTTTCACAAAACGATTGGCTAACGCTCTTGCCACTCAGCGCACTTTAGTGGACGTAGCTTTATCAGGATTAGGAGAATCTGACAAGAAAATCAAACGCCAAATCGTGGCAACAATCAAATAAAAAACCAGCGCATTTTCCTCCACACTCGATTTTCTTGTCATGAAGAAACCATCAGCCAATCTTCCAACTGTTGCCATCAACACAGCTACGTGGAACATACCAAACGTTTCACTGGCCGACAGTTTCTGGGAAGACATCTACTAATTCCACGGTTGCACCACCAGCTTCCTACATGTCAACCGCCGACCGATCCCTCGTATCAACGCTTCAACGTTTCTGGGAGCTTGAAGCAGTTGATGATGGCCCGACGTATTCCGCCGAAGACAAATTGTTCGAAGAAATCTATGCCAAAACCACCACTCGAACTCACGACGGACGGTACGTCGTACGCCTTCCTCGGTCCGATAATCCGCACGTCACTCTTGGAGAATCCTGTGAAATCGCCACACGCCGCTTCTACAGCCTTGAACGCCGCCTTGAAAGAAAACCTACCATCTTTCATCGAAGAATACCTCCACCTCAACCACATGCGCAAACTCGATTCTGTCGACGACGAAGTTCTACATTGTTATCTACCGCATCATCCCGTGTTTAAGGAGAGCAGCACAACCACAAAGGTTTGCGTGGTTTTCGATGCTTCCTGTAAGACCTCCTCCGGAATCGCACTCAACGATTCGCTGCTCGTGGGACCAGTCGTGCTTTCGTGGCTGACGTAGAAAAAATGTACCGTCAACTGTTGCATTTTCCTGCTGATCAACGATTCCTGCGTATTCTTTTTCGTCGACGACCATGCGATCCACTGGAAACATACGAACTGCTCACCGTCACGTATGGAACCGTCTCTGCTCCGTTTTTAGCAACAGGTACACTCCAGCAGCTAGAAAAAAAAGACGAAGGAAAAAACTACCCGGAAGCAGTAACCTGACAACTTGGAATCTGCCAAAGAGAAACGTTTCCAAATATCCGCCATCCTTGCATAAGCAGGTCTTTCGTTGAAGAAGTGGGCTTCCAACGTCTCAGAAGCTTTAGTTGAAATTCCTAACGAAGATCTGGCGATCAAACCGTTTCATAACCTGCAAGATGATCAGTCAGTATCTACTCTCGGCTTAGTATGGGATACGAAGACGGATATGTTCCATTTTAAGGTTGAACTTCCGCTACCAGCACCTATTCTCACAAAAAGAAAGGTCATCTCTTACATCGCAAAGATTTTTCATCCGTTAGGCCTCGTTGGACCCAGTGGAAGCAATTTCACGCTACGCTTCCCATTCTTGCCAAAATTCGAATTCCACGCTTCGTATCATTGAGCAACATTTCCAAGATGGAGTTGCATTTCTTTTCCGATGCTTCTGATGTGGCTTACGGATCATGCTGCTTCGTTCGTACTTCGCAGCTTACTGGTGCTGCGGTGCAACAGCAGCAGTGATAGTTTGGTGCAATCAGTTTCGTCTGGTTTCTGTGCGCCGTTCGAACCACGAACGGGAAGAAATCCCTCTGCATCCCGGCAAATACAGAGCCCACGGCTCGAACATGGTCTATCATTTGTGATTGTTTGCCGAAATTTCGGATTGAAGTTGTGCTTTTTCTGTGCTGAATAAGTGGTAAGTAAAGTTACTTCAAGCCAAAACCTCCAAAATTCTAAGAAATGAAAATTTCGTTTCGTATCAAATTGAAGAAACTTTATATCACAAATCTATTCTGGAGAAACTATGGGGTCACTCTGGGGAAAGTGAACTTCAAATTTTCAAGCATCACAATATTGAATGAAACTCAAATTCTGTTGAACTTGTTTTGTGTTATGATCCCAGTATGATCTACACAATATTCATAAATCCAACAAACCATTGTATTCCATCAAAACCCAAACTTGGGATTGCCCACCTCACCCCCAGCTCCACCATTAGAGAGAAGGCACTATCGTATATCTTTTTGTACATATATTTCTCGGCTTGTTGGGTCCCTTCCGGGAAGATCTATTATCTTTAAGGAAGGAAGTAAGCAAGGAAGAAGTAAATGGTGTTATGCATTGTTTTCCGCACGGATGGCATTTTCCCTCACCTCAGCCATTGATTGCAGAACTGTCCTAACAACTTCATTTGTGGTACACCGGTTCACAACGGTCGTATGATAGGCGAAAATGCATCCATTCAAGAAGATAGTTACAAGAATGTTTTCTTCTGCCATCTGCTAGCTAGTAAGCAACGAGGTGGGTCGATTCGACGTTAAAGCAGTTTTACTACATTTTGACCCACTTTTACAATGAGAAGGAGTAAGTGAGTTATATCTATATTAAATGGGATATTCGGTGAAGTGAAATGCAACCACCGGAACGTCATTCGGTTCTTTTAAGAGACTTTTCCTCCGGTGATGCTTGATGAAAAACTTTTGCAAGAAATAGCATACATTTCCATGAGTTTATATGCTGACTTCACTGCACAGTCAACGAAACTCGAATAATTCGAAATCAAAATTCAGAAATCTAACCCATTTGCATCACCTCCCATTGCAGGCGTACGTGGATCTGGTGGCCGCCTGGGGCTGGAAGTCCTTCACCATCATCTACGAGACAAACGAAGGTCTGGTCCGAATGCAGGAGCTGCTCAAAGCTCACGGTCTGTCCGAATATCCCATCACCGTTCGGCAGCTGAGCGATTCTGGCGACTACCGGTAAGTTTAACCCCCTCCTAAACAGCAAACACAAAACCGAACGAAAGCTCTCCTTGGCACAGAAATTAAATTAAATCCTCTCGAGTAAATTTAATTTGGAATTATTTATAAAACTATAAAGTAGGTACTTGTGTTCGCATTCGAGGCAGTCTGCTGGTATGAGCGAACGCCATTCACAATATTCAACGAGTTTCAACTCTGGCTCGATGGGAAAGTGGAAAAGTTCCAGCCCGTCCCTTCAGTCGAGTGCATTCCTGCAGTTCAGCAACTGCATTCACATTAATGATGCCGGGGAATTTGTGCTCTTTTTTTTGCATTTGTTGTTTGCCGGTGCACACGGAATCTGCTCGTTTTCACGCTCCCTGCCGGGCGATGACGGGGCGGCCTGGGCCGGTGTGCTTTAGATGCGATTATCGTTTGCCGGATACAAACAAGCTACACAGTATCTCGGGTGGGGTTGGGGGGCTGGTTGTTAAATCGTCGTTGTACCTACTTCATTACGGTTTTGCGTGACGTTTTTTTTTCGGCTAGTACCGTGCTGCATCAATATCCGGATTCTTCGTTAATAAATTATGAACTTATGCATGACTTTTGAGGGTTTGAACACTGGTCACCGTTAACAACTAAAGGGTGTCCCTCATAAAATTGTATCACAGGAAAACGCTGTCGAAAATTACCCATTGGGTATTTTCTATTGAAAATTTGGGTAGAAGTAGTTTATAGTGTTGTTTTTTTTTTTTTGTATTTTTATCGCTGTCAGTTTTTCGAAAATTGGAAAAAATTGCGTCACCCGAAAAGCAACGTCACGAATTGATATTGCGCAAGCACCTGGAAAATCCTCAACTCTCTCATCTGGACATCGGAAAACAACTCGGAATCGTGCAGTCAACGATGAGTCGTGTGACTAAACGTTACTACGAAACTCTGAGCATCGAACGGAAGTAGAAATCCGGTCAGAATGGATGTTCTCTTAGTGATCAGGATAACAAGCGTGTCGTGAAAGCGTTTAGGCGGAATCCCAATGCTTTGGTCAGGGATGTGGTTAAAAAGTTGAATCTGTCCAAGTCCGGGAGGGACTGCATACGAACCAAGAACCGGAAGGGACTGCATAAGTTCAAAGTGCAGAAGGCTCCAAATCGTGACGAACAGCAAAATAAGGTGGAAAAGTCACGGGCCCGGAAACTGTACAACCAGATGCTGACGAAGCCTCATTGTCTCATCGTGGATGATGAGACTTAAGTCAAGGCGGACTTCCAGCAGCTTCCGAGGCTACTGTTCTTCACCGGCCAGCACAAGTTTGATGTTCCGGAGGAAGTAAGGAAGCAGAAACATTCAAAGTGTGCCAAGAAAAACTTGATTTCGCAAACGATCTGTGGCAAATGGAGTGCGCCGTTTGTGACTACTGGGACTGTAAACGGGGAGATCTACCTCAAGGAGTGTCTGCAGAAGCGTCTGCTTCCTCTGTTGAAGCAAAACGAGGACCCTACGATCTTCTGGCTGGATCTAGCTACGTGCCACTATTCAAATGTTGTCCTGGAGTGGTACGTAGCCAACGGGATCACTTTCATACCCAAGAACATGAACCCCCCCAACGTACCGAAGCTAAGGTCAATCAAAAAATACTGGGTAATTATGAAGCAGGCACTACGGAAGCTGGTAAATGACTGGACAATGCGTACCATTGCTACTTCGCGTACCTGCAGGTATAAAATAGATCCTACTGCGATCCTTAACCTCTTTTCCAGTATCTCCTATTCCTACCTACCCGTTGTGCCGACTGGGGTATGAGTAACCATTGGAAAGATCGGGTAACCAACCCCGGTGGGACCTTGGTTATATGCCCTCTTCAAAGGGTGCAGTCTATCTGAGCGTCTGTTCTCCATGTCAGGGGCGGCTCAAAACAGCGTCTGTTCTCCATGTTAGAAGCGGCTAATCATCGTCCTCGTACCAGGGACTCTAAACAGTGCTGTGCACGATGGTCCTCCGGCGAGACAGGGGGTTGGGGAAGGCCCAACAAGCCGCACTTAAAAAATTCAATGATACAAATAATACAGAAGAACAATTGGCAAAAACTTAGGCGACGAAATAAGGACTACGATTGGAAACTCATAACATGGAACTGCAAATCGCTCTGCTTCCCTGGCTGCGATAGGTTAATCTACAACGAACTTCAACCACGTAACTTCGAAGTCGTAGCACTGCAGGAGGTTTACTGGACAGGACAGAAGGTATGGAAAAGCGTGCATCGAGCGGCTACTTTTTACCAGTGCTGTGATACCACAAACGAGCAGCTGGAGCAAGTGTGTGATGTCTGCCCGCAGCGGGACGTAAAAGTCGTCATTGGTGACATGAACGCTCAGGTAGGACGGGAGGCAATGTACAGACCGGTAATAGGGCCTAACATCCTGCATACCGTATCGAACGATAATGGTCAACGATGCGTGAGCTTTGCGGCCTCCCGTGGTTTAGTATTCCGAAGTACCTTCTTCCCCCGTAAAGGTATCCACAAAGCCACTTGGAGATCACCTGATCAACGAACAAAGAATCAAATTGACCATGTTCTAATCGACGGGAAATTCTTCTCCGATATCATCAACGTTCGCACTTACCGCAGCGTGAATATAGACTCGGACCACTACCTAGTTGCAGTATGTATGCGCTCAAAACTCTCGACGGTGTACAACACGCGTCGAATTCGGACGCCACGACCTAACATTGAGCTACTACGGGAAACCGGAGTTGCCCAGGAATACGCGCAACTGCTAGAAGCAGCCCTACTAACGGAAGAGCAGCTTGGCGCAGCTACTCTTGAGGATGGCTGGAGAGATATTCGAACCGCCACTGCAATGCAAGCAGTTTGTAAAGGAGAAGAATGCAGCACGGACGAGAATGCTGCAACGCCGTACGAGAGCGAATGTGGAACGGTATAGACAGGCACGGAACAGGCAAAACTCTTTTCTTCGGAGGAAAAAGCGCCAAAGGGAAGATCGAGACCGCGAAGCAATGGAAGCACTGTACCGTGGTAACGACACACGCAAATTCTACGAGAAGTTGAACAGCTCGCGCAAAGGCTACGTACCACAAGCCGAGATGTGCAGAGACCTAGAAGACAACATTCTCTCTGTAGAGTGTGAGGTGATTGAAAGGTGGAAGGAGTTCTTCGACGAGCACCTGAACGGCAATGTTACAGCAAATGAAAGTGGCATGGTAATAAATCTAGGAACACGCGCAGAAGATGACAGCATCCCGAGCCCAACCATTCAGGAAGTTGAGGAGGAAATTGGTCGGTTGAAAAACAACAAAGCTGTTGGAGCTGACTAACTCCCAAGCGAACTATTAAAATACAGTGGTGAAGCACTGGCCAGAGCGCTGCATTGGGTAATTACCAAGATTTGGGTGGAGGAATGTTTACCGGAGGATTGGATGGAAGGAATAGTGTGTCCCATCTATAAAAAGGGCGACAAGCCTGGATTGCTGCAACTGAGCGCCGCCTACAAGTTGCTCTCCCAAATTCAATGCCGCCGCCTATCACCAATTGCAAAGGAGTGCATGGCAATACCAAGCGGGATTCATGGGGGCCCGCGCTACCATGGACCAGATTTTCGCGATTTGGCAAGTGCTGCAGAAATGTCGCGAATATAACGTGCCCACACATCATCTTTTCATCGATTTCAAATCAGCGTATGATACTATCGATCGAGACCAGCTATGGCTGATTATGCACGAATATGGATTTCCGGAAAAACTGACACGGTTGGTCAAAGCAACGATGAATCGAGTGATGTGTGTCGTCCGAGTATCAGGGACGCTCTCGAGTCCCTTCGAATCTCGGAGAGGGTTACGGCAAGGTGATGGATTGTCGTGTTTGTTGTTTAACATTGCGTTGGAGGGTGTGATTCGAAGAACTGGGATAGACACGAGTGGCACGATCTTCAGGAAGTCTGTCCAACTATTTGTCTTCGCCGAGGACGTTGATATCGTAGCACGTAACTTTGAGACGATGGCGGTCATGTACATCAGACTAGGACTAGCTGAAGCTGGTAGGATTGGGCTTATGATTTATGCGTTAAAAACAAAATACATGAAGGGAAGAGGCTCACGAGAAGACTATGTTAGCCTCCTACCACGAGTTCAGATCGACGGTGATGAAATCGAGGCAGTAGACCAATTCGTGGGTCTGGGCTCATTGGTGACCGCCGATAACGACACCAGCAGAGAGATACAAAGGCGCATTATGGCGTGCAATCGTGCCTATTTTAGGCTGTTGGGAGTGTTGACAATCTTTGGTCCAAAGTTTATTTTCAGCCGGTTCTTCTCCTCCAGTGTTTGCATAATAGGCCGAGGCCCGGTGATTTGTACGGTGATAATTGTTCAACATCCAACAACAATTATTTAACAGTTAGCTTGACATACCGGAACAGTGTAAAAGTGTAAACATAGGGTACATAGTTTCTCACGTACTATGTTTTGTAGATATTTGTTTAATTTATTTGACCTTTTTTAGTATTTTTATGTCCACAACAAGGATGTTCAATAGAATTCTTAGACGTTCAAATTTAATAACAGAACAAAATATGACAAAAACCGAAATTCAGTAAGTAGATTTTATTTAAACATCACACACAGCATATCGACACATTATTTTGTTACAGTAATCCCTAACAGAAAGCGAAATATAATACGCCGAAACGTCGGAAAAAAATCATTTAACACTAAAGGGTGTTTCACAATAGGTGTCACTAAAACAGAATAGGATTACAGCAAAACAAATCAACCAAATCATTGCATTTATTTTTCATTTGGAAGATACATGTTATAGAAAACAACCATATTAATTCAATTCAACGCTTTGTAAATATGTGGTCCCAAATATCAACCAAATGTTTCTTGAATCAATCTCAAGTATGCCCTTTCGTAGAGCTTGTGTCTTCTTTGCCTTGTGAGCTGGAGCTGAGTCCTGTTGGAAACAATATGGTGTATTCCCATACAGCGTTGAAGCATGAGGAAGTGTGTAGGGCTCGTGGTAACCCTATGATTAGAGTTGTGAATCGGCAATTCGTTTACATGATCGGAAAGATCGTAGGAGCATGGGCAGCCGTGCGGGTCGCAAAGGCAACAGCCCTCACAGAGCACCACATCACTAGAAACCGTCAACCGTCCTCTTTCACATCCCAACGGTTACCGCAAATGGACGTCTCCGCATTAGGTGAGTAATCCTAGTTATATAAGGCGGTTCCCACCGGTGAATATCCCGGTTTCACAGGAAGCAGATTGTTCTTCAAAACCTGCTCGATGTAATATTCAGTGTTGATTTTTACGTTAAGTTCTATGAAAAGAAGTTTTGCTTTTCGTGAAACGGCGCCCCATACCATGATTTTCGATACATTCTGATAGTGTTCTACTGCTAGTTTATCTCTTGGAATATTAGCAAGTCTTTTGCCATACACACGATCATTTTGTTGATTATGACTGTCCTGAAGGAGGAAGAGCTATTCATCCGAAAATAAAATCTCGCAGTCACCGTGCCGAACCATAAGATCTCTGCTTCTTTGGACAAGGGCTTGCTTTTAACGCTACGTCAACCCGTGAACCCGTTGTTTCTTATACGGTTTACATTCTCGATCATGTCTGTGGAGCCTGTTTATTGAAGCAGGGGACATTTGAAATTGTTTGCTCAATTTACGGCCAGATACGGCCGGATTACGTCTTATTCGCTCCCTCACACATTTGATCTTTTTCTTCGTTCTGGCAGTTCGTCTGGCACCTCCTTTGTGTTGAATGTGGACATTTCCAGTTTCTTTGAACCGTTTTAAGGTACGAAAAACAAAATGCGTCCTCACTCCGAACTGCTTAAGGCTATTGAATATCTGACAGCTTTTGCAAACGTAATTTTAAAACTTGCTCCCGTAGGCTTCCATGGTAGCTGATAAATATAAACAAACGGAATCGCGATAAGCTGTCAAAAGAACACACTCAACACGGGTATAATCAATTCCGCTGTTAAAATTACCCAGCTGAAATAAACCAAGACTGAAAAAAGGTTACACCTATTGTGAGACACATTGTATATTTAATCAACCTTTGAACAAAATATTAAATTTAACGGGGAAAAATCGAATCTAATGCAAGTCACTTCAGGTGTCCCCCAATGCTCTCATTGAGGACTTTTTCTGTTTATTTTATACGTAAATGACGTTTCCTTCATTAAGAAAACAATTAGAAGTACTCCTATATGCCGATGATTTCAATGAATTCCTGAACGAAATGCACTTATTCTACAAGCCTATTGGAACTGAATGTAAAAAAAAAATGCAACTTAATATCATTTAGCAGGAAAAGAACATTACCAAACATTACAATTGCATTCGGAAATCAGAATACAAAGAAATGTGAAATAGTCAGGGGCTTAGGAGCTATCTTAGACTCCGACTTAAGTGTCATTGACAATTAAGGAGTGTATCGAATATAAGCTATCCACATACATTTGCGTTGTACGCATGTATTTGTGATGGTTTTTTATGCTCTGAACACTGCATGCTGTGCGTTTGACTGTCAGCTTTCTTTTGTTTACTTGTTTGTGCGGTTCAAATTCTGCGTTTTCAAGATGTCGCGTATTGAAAAGGAAGTGAAAATTAAGGTTCTGGACACATGGCTAAGTGAGAAGGGTATTACTATGCGAAAATTGGCGAAGCGGTTTGGAATTCATCATGCGAGTGTTAAAACCATCATTAATAAGTTTGGGGAACACTATTCTTTGGATGAGCTACCAGGAAGAGGCAGAAAACCCGGTTCTTCCAACCCGAAACTGAAGCAGAAAGTGGTATCTCTAATCATGAAGAACAAATCAATGTCAATACGTGATTTGACCAAAAAAGCAGGAACGAGTGTCGGAATGATCCAGCGTATCAAGAGGCGAAACCACCTGAAGACCTACAAGAAGCAGAAAATCTCGAAACAAAGTGCAGAACAGAAGAAGCGAGCAGCAACAAGGGCCCGGAAATTGTATTCGCGTCTTTTGCAGCGTCCGGATGCATGCGTTTTGATGGACGATGAGACCTATGTAAAGGAGGACTCAAACACCCTTCCAGGTCCACAATACTTTACTGCCGTCGTTGGGGAGGATGTGAGCGATGCGGACAGGGCGATTCAAGTGGAGAAATTCGGGGGAAGGGTACTGGTGGTGGTTGGTTGTTGTCCCACCACCCCAGGCGCTTCTTTTATTATTAAAAATTGTTTTTGTTTTGTTTGTTGGCCCCCCTCCTTCTTAAGGGGGGGGGGGTTCTTAACCTTCTTTAGGTGTCGGGGTCAATATGACCCTGAATGGATATTAAAAATGCTATAACTTTCTTAAATGAGCATCTAGACGTTTGAATTTTCTTGGCTTTTCCTAAATCACAAGAAGTTATGTTTCTGCATCAAACTCAATTTTTTTTGACATTTCTGAAGGGCTGTTGAAAAAAAAAAGTTACGAATAAGGTGTTTCGGGTCATATTGACCCGGATTTCAAACTCACATTGTGGAAACTATACATGACCAAATATTAATGTCTTTGCAGTCAAAATGCTTATTAGAGTCCCAATTTTTAGTTTCTGGTAAATACTGACCTTTTTGACCCGATTGGCTTCAAGTAATCTGCCGAAAGAGGGTATGTTTTGCCACGATCCGTGAATCGGCAACAGATTCATATTTTCATCGGAACATGCTTTTCGGCGGCTCAAACTTCATGATTTTTCATGAAAAGTCTATTTCTAGCCTTGAAATGGACCAATGACCATATCGGGCATTCCGGGACAATCCTGATGCCCCGGGGGAATCGTTTAGGAGGGGACAAATACAGATTTTTGCAGAGACATGCCTTTCGACGGCACAAACGTCATGATTTTTGTTGAGCAGTCCAATTTTAGCTTTGAAATAGAGTAATGACCATATAGGCCATTCTGAAACAACCCGGATGCCCCGAGAGAACCGCTTAGGAGGGGACAAATATAGATTTTCGCCGAAACATGCCTTCCGACGGCTAAAACTTCATGATTTTTGTTGAGTAGACTACATCTAGGAAATGAATTAACGATTGGCCATTCTGAGACAACCCGGATGCCCTGGAAAAACCATTTAGGTGAGACAAATACAGATTTTTGCCAAAACATGGCTTTCGGCGGCTCAAACTTCATGATTTTTCATGAGCAGTATACCTTCAGCCTTAAAATGGGCCAATGACTATATTCGCCATTCTGGAACAATCCAGATAGCCCGGAAGAACCTTTTATGCCTTTCGACGGCTCAAAATTCATGACTTATGTAAACAATCTACTCCGAGCTATTAAATGGACGAATGAACATATTGACCATTCCGGGACAAAATGGATACTCCGAGGGAACCCTTCAGGAGGAGACAAATACCGTTTTTTGCCAAAACATGCCATTGCTACTAAATTTCAACCATGCATGAAGATATAGCTATGGTCACTGTTTCAAGCTAAGAGTAATTGTCGAAGCAAATAATGTTAATTTCACATTTACTATCTTGTTAATGTCCTACATGTGCTGTTTTCATTATTCGCTAAATTGGTAACAAAATTAAACAAATTCAGTTAAATACATCCATGGAGCCGGCAAAGTGAATAAGCATTCACTTCCTCAAATGTTTGGATAACAACCGGGATGGACCGCCCTCCACGCTACGCTACTGCTCATAAATAAGTAAAAATGATAAACTAAGAAAGCTATGTCAATTGGATCGGTTTTTCTTTGATTTTGAAATCTCACGAATTTTATACCGCATTTGCCAGATTTCGGAAATTGCTGTAACCAGGTCGGTAATCAAGTTCGTGAGCTTCCAGAATCAGCAAAACGGATCCAATTGACATAGCTTTCTTTGTTTACTATTTTTACTAACGTTGGGACGTTTTAGAATATTTCAATGTAATTTGAGAACAACAATAGAAAAGCAACCAAATTTACCAGTAATCAGCTTTAGGTGCCACAAGGTTCTCATTTTGGACCATTACTGTACTGTACTTTATTATACTGCTGATTTTCAATCATCTGATTGAACCCATATAGGGTGCGGGACCAATTCTCGTCACCAATCGCCATTACTCAGCCGTTAAAGAACCAAATGACTTCAAATTCTGTTCTTGAATAGTTTCATATAGACACTAGTCATGTATGTATGTATGTAAGGTAGCCACCATCCCTTCTAAGGCCTTGTCATGTATGCAGTTCCACTTAATAGCAAGATCAAATTGAGTTACAGGGTTGCATTCACAGTAACGCTGTATGAAGGGCCAAAAACGGTGGGGCGGACCCGTAAGCAGAGACACTTACGCGAAACCCGCGGGAACATGAGATTCTCCTTCCAACGATACGATCCAACAAATCGAATAACCCAATTCGCAATACTTATTAAACTTTCTACGGGATGGCTTGTTAAGAAGGGCGCGTCACTCTCACTGAAACTGTTGGAGTAGAATTCACAGCATCACAATCGAATCGGTAGGATAAAGAAAATGATACTGTTTGTTCCCTCCTAGACGCCGGTTGTCATACCACTCCATTGTCCAATTCCAGCTTGAGTGATACCCTGATGCTCCCTCCTTTCCCAATATATATTCAGTATCATATAGTAATATTTAAAATCTTGTGAATTAATATTATAATAATAAAAATATAGTGAATGAATATTATAGTGACAAATAATATAGTGAATGAAAATAAGAATGATAATAACACTTCCATTTGAGGACCTGAAAGTTAGACAATGTAGCTGCGAGAAAAAAAAATTGATATTAAATTATCTCATAAAACTTGGGATACCTATGAATGATCTGAAATTATATAGCAATAGAAAAGTAAACCTAAAATTTCGATGTGCTGTTCCGTTTCCTTGCAATAATTTATGTAGTGAGTCTCATCGGAAATAGTGATTTTAATGAAATCAATTTAAATGCAATTATGTCACATCATTTAATATCATAACATAAAATAATAAACTGACGTTATAATATAAAATAATAATACCAGTAGGCCAGTAAACTATAGTAGAATACATACATCCGTAACTAAGCTGAACATCCACTCATCGAAAGACTTCCACTGTTGCAGTTTCTATTGGATTAAGATCTACTAAGATTAGAATTTGTTTACACAATAATAGTCAGAGAACATAATAAACCTAGGTACAAGATGTATGTGACATCTACTGGTATGTTACTGAAAATAAAAATTAGATGTGTATTAATATCATAATAATATTGGGAAAAAACTGAAAACAGCTAATAATAAGGCGAAATAAATGTCATATGAGTATGAATCCAAAAACTGAATCTTAATAAAACAAACATACAAAAAGATAAAAAATTGAATTTTTCGATAGCTCTTGTTCATCTGGACCTATAAATGATACTTTATGTCTGTGAAATAGGAAATGAATGATTGTAAACTGCTAGGTTTTAAATTAATATATATTTTTGATGAAGAAGGAAAGAGCTTTTTTTTAAGTAGAATTTTTCGAATATGATTTTTCCTAAAAAAACATTAAAAACCTTTCTATCTTTTCAAATACATAACGTAGGTTAGATGAGCTATAACTGACAAGGATGCATATATGCGAAACTGAAAATGACTTATAAAAAAGCATACAAAACGTAATGCATGGATGTTATAATATAAAATGATAATAATTTCATTTTTATTTAAATGTCTGCAGATTGTGGTCCTGCTGCAATTGTACTATGAACCTGAAAGCTAAGACAATGTATCATAGCCACGAGAAAAAAAATTGATTTAAAATTATTTTACAAAACTTGGGATATCCATGGAGCACTGAAAGTATATAAGGAATCATGGGATATAGTTTCATATAGACACTAGTCATGTAAAAAAAATCACTCGGTTTCAATACGGCAGAGCAATAACGATTGGCGACAGGAATTGGTCTACTGCCAAGTTGGCTTAGCTTCCTATGCTGACGGCATGAAACATGAAGTTGTAGCCAAGGCTTCAAATTTTCACAGCATATTTACATTTTTGCTTTCACTCTACAAAAATTTCTACTATAACGATTCAAAGAAAGGTTGGCAACTTCAGCCTTTCATTTATATTACTACGGTATTTTTGCCAAATTTACCATTCTTCTTCCCATTAACGTTTTAATTATGGTTCATTTTCCGAAGATCGAAATGATCAACAAAAGATGAGATTTTTCTTAGGGTCATAGGATCAATTTAAAAAATCGAAAATCGATATCAAAAGGATTGATTACGTAAAGATCAATCCAAGGTTACCCAATCCTAGTTCGTATGTAAATAAAGGCAAATGTGATTGGTCCATTTCAAAGCTAGAAGTAGACTAAATAACAAAAATCATGAAGTTTGAGCCGTCGAAAGGCATGTTTTGTTGAAAATTCGTTTTTGTCCCCTCCTAAAGGGTTCTTCCGGGGTATCCGGGTTGTCTCAAAATTTCCAATATGGTCATTGATCCGTTTCAAGGCTAGAAGTAGACTACTTAACCAAAATCATGACGTTTGAGCCGTCGAAAGGCATGTTTCAGTAAAAATCTGTATTTGTACCCTCTTGAACGGTTTCGCCTGGGCATCTGGATTGTCCCGAAGTGGCCAATATATTAATTGGACCATTTGTAGGCTAGAAATAGACAACTTATAAAGAAAACATAAAGTTTGAACCGTCGAAAGGCAAGTTTCGGGAAAAATCCGCATTTGTCTCCTCCAGAAGGGTTCCCCCGGGGCATCCGGATTGTCTTGGAATGGCCAATAAGCTCATTTGTCCATTCCTAGGCTGGAAATAGAC
The DNA here is from genome assembly GCA_024533555.2 of Aedes koreicus. Classification (NCBI taxonomy): domain Eukaryota; kingdom Metazoa; phylum Arthropoda; class Insecta; order Diptera; family Culicidae; genus Aedes; species Aedes koreicus. Next base: position 41,856 of record JAHHFK020003835.1, read on the forward strand.
TTTTCATGAAAAATCATGAAGATTGAGCTGTCGAAAAGCATGTTCTGATGAAAATATGTATCTGTTGCCGATTCACGGATCGTGGCAAAACATGCCCTCTTCCGGCACAGATCCCTTGCGGCCAATCGGGTACAAAAGGGCAGTTGGCACCAGAAACTGAAAATTGGGACTCTTATAAGCAGTTTGACTGCAAGGACTTTAAATTTGGCTATATAAATTTTCCATAATGTGAATTTTAAATCCGGGTCAATATGACCCGAAACACCTTATTCGTTACAAAATGTTAACACCCAAGGAAGGATAACCACCATAGAAACATTCTTGCCTTCAAAACCCCCCCACATGCCACATTTGATTCGATTTGCTTAATTAGTTCTCGAGTTATGAAGAAATGTGTGTCTCATTTGTATGAGAGCGCCCCTTCCTGAGAGAGTTGGGGTCTCAATCAATCATAAGAACCTTCCCCAGCCCCATAAATCCCTTCATATAAATTTTCACGTTGGTCGATTCAGAACTCTCCGAGTCTATAAGGGTCTGACAAAAACCTCAACATGCTAAATTTGGTTTCATTTGCATCATTGGCTCTCGAGTTATGCTAAAAATTATGTTTCATTTTTATGGGAGTCTCCCCTTCCAGAAGGCGGAGGGGTCTCAAACCACAATAGAAACATTTCTTGCCTTCGAAATCCTCCACATGCCAAATTTGGTTCCATTAACTTGATAACTTCTCGAGTTATTTAAAAATGTGTGTTTCATTTGTATATGAGCCCTCCTTTCATAGAAGAGAGGGGCTCGAGTCAACTTAGAAACATTTCTTGCCTTCAAAAACCTCCACTTGCCAAATGTTGTTCCATTTATTTGATTATTTCTCGAGTTATGCAGAAATTTATGTATGGAAACCCCCCTCCCTCCCCCTTCCAGATGGTGGAGGAGTCTCAAACTTCCATAAAAACATTTCTCTCCTCCAAAAACCTCTACATGCCAAATTTGGTTCCATTTACTTGATTAATTCTAGAGTTATGAAGAAATTTCAGTTTCATTTGTATGGCAGCACCCCTTCTTGAGACCCCTCCAAACCACCATAGAAACATTTTTCGCCACCAGAAAACCCCTGCCAAATTTATTTATTTATTTATTTATTTAATCAACTTAGTTCAGCGGACTTATTGTCTACATGATACAAACTTAAAACTAAATAAAACGAGCATTACAAATACGAGCCAAAAAGTGAGCTGAAGATTCTCCAAATTCAAACAATTCTTCGACAGTCGTAAACGCTCGCATCATAGCTGTTAGAGGTTCGTTGTTTCCAAACGCTGTTCGATGGAATCGGGGTTGGAGGAGAGTACCGCTCCACCTCTCCATTCAAAAGTTTAGCAACAAAAATCGCTGTGGATTTTTCCGTCGGGTTCCAGGGTTGGTTGGGTGGCGGGGGGGGTGCGCGCGGGCCCGCCTACTTTTTTTCCTCGGGGGGGGGGCCGGGGCTTTTCGTGCGGGGCGGGGGGTCGGTCTCGTGTTCTGCGTGGGCGTGGGGGGCGGGGATAACGATTTATGACAGAACTCTAAGGGGGGTTTGGAACGCGTGGATAGTAAACAGGCGGTGGGGCCCTAGCAAAGGAAAATAACAAGCTGATATCATATAAGTAACAAGTTCTGTTATCCCAGTTATCGTTTTGATTTCCGCTGTTATCGCATAACAAATTTAGTTATCACCATTGGCAAATTTTGTTATCATATGTTATTATTTTGAACACACTTTTTTTTATGAACGTTATAAGCTGAATTGTAAAACTATAAATATTTCCAGCATATTTGAACAAGAAATTTTGCTTTTAATCAAAATGTTTTTTTCAGTTATTAGCATGAGAATTTGATTTCAAATTGATAACATAATTTGAAACTATTTCAATAAATTTGCTTACAATACAGGATTTGTTATCAAGTTGTTCGCAGTGATAACAAAATAATTTATTATTATGATATTCAACGAGTATTTTCTTGATATTCATTCTGTTATTTTGGCTGTTTATTCAGCCTCAATGATAACATATTCAGTGATCAAAAAATGATAACCTGGTATTAGAACTTGTTATCAATTTGGTATAATCCTTTGCTCGGG